>CM024762.1:35098062-35630027 GCA_014218235.1 Colocasia esculenta
CTCTAGCCTTCTTCCATCGTCCTCGACGGTGGACGGCAGCACAAGATCTGATGGAAATGGCGTATGATAGTTTCTCATATAATCATAGCTCAGGAACTTGTAATAATGAAGGAGCCCCAAATGCGGATGCTGTCAGCCTGCTGCAGGAGGTCCTTTAAAGCCCGGCGGCAAAACACTGGATCGTGTCAATCATGTAGCCCCGTACTTCGGTATATATATCCAAGAGGAAAAGGACTTGAAGATTTCAGTGAACGTGTTTACGTAAGCAGAATGGGGAATTATTGGGTGCGGCCTGATGGAACAGCTTTTGTGGGATGGGCCGAAAGGATCAAAGAGAGTGGCTGATGATGGAAGGCTACATCCTTCTGCATGTGCTGAAAAAGCTCACCCACAGAGCCTAATCATTCTCTTGCGACTCCCATGCAGTCCTTTCGAATTAAGGCGTCGTTTGGAACTGTGTCGGCCCACGATTTCCCGCGAAAAAACTTGACAAATCTAAACGCAGAACCAAATATCACCTACCCACATTGGAGTGTGTGAGAAGCGATTTTTGTGTTGAAGTGAGAGAGCGACTCAATAATTTTTCTCTCTCCCTTCGGCTAAAAGCTGCACTGAAGTCGCCTTTGGAGTTGCCCCAATGATTTTGAAATGTTTTCTCTTCTTTATCCCTTTTGTTTTTGCTCTCCCAAAACGGTGGCTATAGGACAAAGGACAATTAAGTAAATAAACTTAAATAACTTACTTTTTCTTCTCCAATCTTCCAAACGCACAACCGGTACTGCTAACCCATCATGTGAAGCTCTGATATGTCAGAGTTGCATAAAAACCCGATTCACATGAAATCAGACTTTTTTTAATTGATCTCAAACAATGCCTAAGACTCGATAGAATATAAACTCGATGGATTGGAGGACGGGATAAAATCCTATCCGTTGCATTGCAGAAGTGGCCATGAACTTGCAAAGAGAATTAAGCAGATTTTTACCTCAATCTGACAAGGAAGTCGCCGGCCGGAGCGTGGCATACAGTACTCTTGCAGGCATGAGTGATTACGCATCGGGGCAAAAGTGCCTGACCTGCTTTCAACTCAAAGCAGATACCCAGTCTCTTTCGACCCCTACCGAACATTATTCTTCAAAGGGGGGGGGGCTTCCGTTCAAAGCAAAGAGTCCAATCTGCACTTGGAAAATGTTGGCCATCCAAAGACTTTACTCCATTGATCACTTGACTATTATGTACGACTCATCTCTCTCTCTCTCTCTCTCTCAATCTGTTCGTTTGTGGAAGAGCAAGGAGAAGGTGGGGACAGGGTAGGCTTCTATTAAGACTTCATGGGAGCCAATCATATATGACATGAAGATGAGAGTAAAATATGAGGAAAATTACAAGATTACGGTCGGGCTTTTAACTAGTTAAAATATATGTAAAATTGCGTTGTTAGCGGGAATGACTTGTGTATACAATAATCTATCTTTTATTTAAAAGATCTGAAACATTTGAGAATATTGGAATGTATAACCATTCTATTTAAAGGAATATATGTTACCCACATATTCTTCGTGCATCAGCGTCTTCCATTTTTACCTAGAATCTATATTCGGACCATTTGGTTTGAAAACTTTCCCGTGTCCAGGGGAATCATTAACGCATTTATATAACGTCACTTTTAATAAGCACCCTGTTGCTTTAGTTGTACTAATTGTCATATAGAATTAACCCTATGGAGGAAACATATAAATATATCTCAAAAAATGACAAGTATGACCTTGAAACAGACGCACCAGAGCAACTTATCAATGACCAAAATGCATCAATAAGCACTCATAAGGTTTAGATATGCCAGATAATTAAACATTTTATCTTGCACATTAGAAGAAAAATTACGCTGGATGGCATAACTGAACACGAGTTAAACAAGAATAGAAGATTTTAATCATGGATTGCAGAAACAAATACGTATTTAATAACAATGGATGCTTGGTTCTTTCATCATGGATACAGAAAGTTACCAGGTATTTGGAATAACATATATTTCAAACATGTATAGCAAAACTAATAGATAATTACCGTCAATCCTGGAAAACCTTTATCGGGCACTAAGTGTGCGAGGTGATCGCTCCCTCTACAAAATAATCATCGAAACATCAAGTGACATAATGAAGAACGAGTCTGATGAATTCTGGTAATCGATCCAAATATGCTGACCAAATAGTGGCATCGGCCTAGCTCAGGTCAGCACCGGCCCAAGGTGGGAGATAGCTTGTTCCGGCTCTATATAGTCCAAAGGTAACGTCGGCCCAAGGAAGGGCGACCCAAGTTGATATTGACTAAGGGTTAAAACCCCTCCCTGTAAAACCTTTTCAAGAAAAAATATATTTTTCAGTCATTTGTTATCTTTGAAAATTAAAATCTGTAAAACTTTATCCTACAAAATTCGGATTTTGGAATCCACGGTGAAAGCTCAGAAATCTTTTTCCACGTGCGTGCGTCTTCTGCATCTTCCGTTGCTTGCTCTAAGTACAGAGCAAATATTCCTTGCACTATTCATGTAGATTATTTTTTTATTTTTTCTCTTTCATTTAAGTCATCTTTATCAAATCTAATTATTTTTCATTAGTTGTTTTAATTTTTTATTTTTTATTAAAATATTCATAGAACACTATTCATTCAAGTTATGTTTCTATTTTATTTCTCCTAATTTAAATTGTCTTTGTCAAAATTATTTATTTTTCACTAGTTCTTTATTTTTTATTTTTTTAAAAATATCAAAAATAAAAAATAAAGTAAAATAAAATTTTTGATGAATAGTATGCTAGGGGTATGTGGCCCCCTCTCATTGGAGTCGACCATAATATCCCATTCATCTCCATACAATTCTCTAGTAAAAGTTTACATTTAATGTTGTTGATTTTTACATTTTCTCAATCTTCTATTTACACAAATAACCAGTGAAAATATTTACCTAAGAACCAAATGGTCATTTATGATTTTCATTTCCATGTAAAAACTATTTCATGGAAAACTATTTTCCAATGAAAATAGTTTACAAACAACCAAATAGACTCTAAGGTTCGGATCCACACTAGTATTAGGAGCCCATCTCCAACTGATCTGAGACTCTCGTATGGCATGTTTTCTAAGTCCTGATTCTATCTCCGACTGGGAAAATCAAATGAGGGCACTCATCGACTCTTCCCATAAGTCTTGGTTGAGAAGTTGTTTGGCCAAAGGCCTCTCGGAGTCTGTCCACCGCAAGAAATTACAATCTACACTATCTTATTAAAACATACTCCTGAAGTAGCCACGTGGCAGCTTCAGACTACTTCAGGACTGTGTTTTAATTTTCCCGTTTAAACACAGTCCTGAAATGACCACGTGACAGGTTCAGGCTACTTCAAGACTATGTTTTGATTTTTTCCCTTAAACTCAGTCCTACGCCCCTTTATCCATTTGAAAAGGCACGAGCAATGAGGGGCACAGATTACGAGAGGTGGGGTCGCTTTCTATGAGGGCGCGGAAATGAGGTGGTCATCACCCCAATTTTTTTTTTTTAACACAATCACTATGTGCATCGCACTGATGTGGCCAGCTAGTTAACCTCTAACTCTCAACCTATAAAAGCAGACCTATAGGCAGGGGCAATGTTGTCCAGGTTCTAGATCTTAGCACGTGATCTTGGCCAAACATGTTCACCTACTCTCTCCCACTCCCTCTCCACTATGTGCTTCCGTTACTTTTTCTTCCCTCCTTAAACTGACATCTGACTTGACTCAGAAAATCCCTTCAATTCCCAGAGTTGACTTCTTACGAAGTTAGATTGATGTCGACACTGGCATTGATGACTTCATTTTCCCTCTCCATTAATAGATCTCGTTATCTCAAACATCTAGAGTCGGTTTGCAACAACCTTTACGAGTTGAGAAATGCTAATTGCACGTACACCAAGGTATAAATTTCACGCTAGAATCACCGGGGCGCTCTTGATTGGGCCGCGTGGAAAGCGCTCACGTCAGCAGCCCAGCATACGTCTCCGCCTGCGCGCGCATCTTCCCAAGGCCCGCCATCATGAAAACCGCCCACATCGTAAACAACGATTACTTAGAGATTTTTAATTAATTCGAAATATACTTTTTAGATCGGAAATCAAAATTTTCCATGGAGTCTCGAAGTAGGTTTCTTCCAGTGACAAATAGATTTCTTCTGGTAAGAAATAGGTTGATTCCGGTGATAAATAGATTTCTTCTAATGACAAATAGGTTGATTCTAGTGACAAATAGTTGACTTCGTACCTTAAGTGATTCACATATAGTCACGAATTGAAGTGACAAATAAGTTGATTCCGGTGACAAATAAGTTTCTTCTGATGACAAATAAGTTGATTCCAGTGACAAATAACTGATTTCGTGCCTTAAGTGATTCACATGGAGTCACGAATTGGAGTGACAAATAGGTTGATTCTGGTGATAAATAGGTTTCTTCTGGTGACAAATAGGTTGATTTCGATGACAAATAGCTGACTTCGTGTCTTAAGTGATTCACTGACAAATAAGTTGATTCCAGTGACAAATAGGTCACTCCTGATGACAAATAGCTAACTTCGTGTCTTAAGTGACAACTAAGTTGATTCCAATAACAAATAGGTCACTCCTGGTTAGCCCTGTAAATGGATTAGATCCAGATCGGATCTTGGGTGATCCGAATCCGGATTTGAAACCACATGATCCGGATCCGACCAGGATCCGAAATTTGAACATATTCTGAATCGAGGTTCGAATCGTGAGCCAAAATAAAGGTTCGAGGGGTCCACCTCCGGGAAGGGCTCTGCGTCCTTGTCTCGCCCGGTTGGGCGCCGCCGCGCTCGGCATCTCCGACACCGACGGCAAGGATAATACTATGGTGGAGAGCACCGCGAGGGGGACGATGCTGTAGGAGAGGAGGGAGGGCGCTGTGGAATTTCTCCCTAGGGTTCTCAGCCTGGGGACCTGCCTTTTTCTTGATTTCTCTTTTGTTCTGATCGTTTGGTCTCTGACAGATTTGGAGGATCGCCACCGGGGAATCCAGACTGGCCGGTTTTAGAGGTTTGGAGGTTCAGCAGTGTGGGGGTAAAGTTGGTTTGCCAGCTCTGCTGCCGCAGATTTACTGCTTCTGAAAGGGGTACGAAGCATTGAAGGCTCTTTGAATGAAGAAAAGCTCCCTCTCTTGCTTACCTTCTGTTCCCACACCATCGCACCTTCCCTCACCTCTCTCTCTCTCTCTCTCTCTCTCTCTCTCTCTCATCTCTCTCTCTCTCTCTCTCTCTCTCTCAACATGAGGACTGCCATGTTTTCGACAGGAGCTAGTGCCCCAGCAGAGATGGTGGCGCACCAGTCCTAGGCGGTGCCCCAAGCACGCTCGCCATGGCACACGCTGGTGCCATACTTGTTCGGGGGGCTGGACGCCATCCTGGGCCTCATAGCCTTCGCCCTCCTCCTCTTGGCCTGCTCCTACTGGAAGCTCTCCGGCTACCTGGAGAGCGGGGAGGGCAAGCTCGGGAACGCCGACGCCTGCAAGCTCCCCCCACTGCCGCCCAAGCAAAGAATTGTGTTGATCATGGTGGGGGACGATAAGCCACCTTCCTCGCCACCCCCATGTCCAGCTGGGTCTCCTCCTTCGGCAACAATGCTGGAAAGGGAGACCTCGAGGGGGAGAGCAAGGCTGAAGGCGAGAAGGCGGACGCGGAGGCAGAGCCAAGGAACGACGCCAGGTCACACGAGCACCGGGAGGAAGATACCCACGAGAACCCAAGCGAGGGAGAGACCCGCCGGCAGAACCAGGACCAACTCCAAGCCGCGGAAGAGACCCACCAGAGCCTGGGCAGGAACCAGTAAAGGGAGAGAGCTCGCGTCTGCTCTCTCTCTCTCTCTCTCTCTCTCTAACTACATGAGCTAGCTTAGTTCAGAGCTCTGTGATTGGCAGGGTTTGTAGGAAAAATTTTCAGACTAAGCTCTCGGATCTGCTTGTGTGATTCTAGATGCCGCGAAGTGTAAATGGTTGGTGAGGGATGAAATCGATGGAGAGATGTCGATTCCATTCTCTTCTTCTGTGCAATATTAATCTTTAACCTTTCTGCCGTGGGAGAATCGAGGCCGGCGGCGGCACTGGCGGCGAGGAGGCAGTGGCGGAGAAAGCTAGGTCTCCTCTGGGACTCAGAAGGGGGTGGGGGGGTGGGGTGAAGGGAAGCCGAGAAGGGGCTTTTCGGATCAGTGTTTTGCCCCAGAATATGAGGGGTTTTGGATCAGACGTGTTTGCCCCGAACGAAGCATTTCAGATCAGAACGTGATCCGAATCCGATTAAAATTTCGGATTCGGATCAGATTTCCGGATCTTCTGGATCCATTGACAGGCCTACTCCTGGTGACAAATAAGTTGATTCCGATGACAAATATCTTAAGTAATTCATATGGAGTCACGATTTAGAGTGACAAATAAGTTGATTCCGGTGAGAAATAAATGACTAGTGATGACAAATAAGTTGATTCTGATGACAAATATGTCACTCCTGGTGACAAATAAGTTGATTTCAGTGACAAATAGATCCAATCGATCATCATATTTGCCTTGCAGTGAATTTAATGATGGCAGACGATTTATGATGACGGGCCTTGAGAAGACGCGCGTGTAGGTGGCAACGTGTGCTGGGCTGCTGCGTGAGCACTTTCCACGCGGCCCAATAGAGCGCTCCTCGGCTATTCCAACGTGAAATTTATACCCAGGTATACGCGCAACTAGCATTACTCTTGCGAGTTTGAGATCAACTAATTCATGAGAGTAAAAACTATCTCTATCTGACACACACATGCAAAGAGAAAATAGATACAATAATTCCTGCCTCAACTCATGTATGTGGGTGCATCTCAGTGTGTAATGTTTACTACAGTTTTTATTAATAATTCGCAACTTAGCTTTTTAATTATCAGATGGGACAGTTGGCATGAGTAACTTGAGTTCATTCCTCTCGACGAGCAACAATTTTTTGTATTACTTTTTTTCCTTCTTTGTTTTTTTGACCAACTACTTTTTTTCCTTCTGCTGATCAGTTTCACATCATAATTAATGGTAAGAAAAGGATATAGCAAAGAGTCCGGCAAAATCTGTAAAAAGAATTCGAAACATACGATTTTATTAGGTTGACCTTGTTCTGGTTTTCTTAAGAAACTGCCTCCACTGATCATATATAGCCTTACTTAATATCTATTGTTAAAAGTTTTTACACACACGTGTTATGACTTGGTGCAACTTACTTGGTCTAAAATATGTTTAAAAAAATGGGGGGGGGGGGGGGGGGAGAGGGGTATGAGAAACGACATGTTCTCAATTTAATTTGGAGAAGTTGGAGGTCGTTCTCAGTGGAGTTATGGGCTCAGTCAAAACAGATCTTTATCTACATGCAATTTTTAAGGTGCGTAGGCTCAAAATTTTTTAGTTAAATAGGATGAGAGCAATCTAAGTATATAGAAAGTAGAAATTATCAAGTCTTAATTATGAGATCTGCGAACACTAATCTCTAAATTTACAAAGTCACATGGAGCCCGGGTTTGTCGATACTCAAAAAAAAAAAATTTTGTTGGAGGTCATTGGCAGCAGAGTTCTGGGTTAGGTTAAAACGGATCCTCGTGAAGATTGACGAGGCTCGGAACTGGGCCCTGCAAAGGAAGGTGCCATGCATCCACATGGTGGGCCTGGCCCATTTGAACTCGGCTGCCAAAGAGAAACCGCAGATCGTAAACTACTGGAAAAGGAAAATTCCCACGTCAAATTCACACACCTTTTCCACTTTCCATCTCAGTCTTCCACTGACACACGTGAACAGTGGTAATCTAGTCTTATTGAGCTGAGACAATACACGTGTCGAATATTGTAGAAACCCACAAAACTTAAATGTTTAGGTTCTAAGGCCTCCAACACTCCCCCTCGCCGTTAAGATGGGCCGTAAAAATTAAGATGGAGATGACAAAATTATCATAATAGATATTAACCTGTTCTAATATCATGTAAAAATTCATAAAATTTAAGTGTTGAATTTATAATCCATTGAATTGTCCAACAATTATAAATTAACCATATGCCGCACGGGTCGGCACAATGTGCATGTAGCCGGCACTCTTGGGAAGGGATATATCGGATACTAAGCATTTTTCTTCTAATATATATGCAGGAAAATAAGGAGTGGATTATTGTGTGGCACCATGCAACATTCGTTGCACCCTTAAATGTGCAGTTAAGAGTCGTTGTAACAATTTTGTTCACAGGTAAATTTTTTCCTATTTTATGTCTTTTCACTCTGACTCAATCATATAAAAATATATTTAAAAACATACTTGTGTAATGAGAGAGACGCAACAACTATGTTCTCCCTAATGTGCAAAAGTGGTTCAGTAATTCTTGTTGCATATGATGAATGTTTGAAGAAGTGCTCAATTGATTTGTACATTTCTATATGATTAGTTCTATAAAATAATTAAATTTAGAAATAAAAAAGTATTAAAAAGACTAGGGCTTAGACTTCCCATAAAAATCCTTCTATCTCAATTTTTATCACCAACAACTCAAACAATCAAACAGAGATGACTATGTCAACTTTGCTCTGTGTAACAAGTATTACTCACTGAATTTCCTAACCTCCTCATATCTTCTCTTAGTATATGCATATGTTGTAGGGAAGGCATCGTAGATCTCGTGTTGGGTCTCACTCGCCAACGTTAAACATAACTATGAAAGATAAAAATAGAGTCTTTATTTTCTTGGTAGTTAAGTGTGGGATATTCAGTGTTTTTAAAAAGACCGTACGAATATAAGGTTGTCTTCAACCTTTAACATAAGAAGGATTTTTAGGAGCTGTTTGATATTAAAATTAATTGAAGATAAATTAAAAATATCTTCATTTTATTCTTGATCTATTCTGATATCAAATATGATCTCAAAAAATAAAATCTCATCTCTAGTACCAGAACAATAAGACTTAACCTACAGCAGATATCTTCTTGGGGCTATATATATAGAGGGAAAAGATTGAAATATGCAAATAATCCTATGTTAGATATGGAGGAGACAAGATTGTGTGTTTATGAGGCTGGTGTTCATCCTTTGACCTGAAGGGTGCCTTTGACCCAAGTGTGACCTAAGATTTATTCGTCCAACACAACACGTATGGACGTATGATTTTGTAAGAATAATATTTGCTGTACATCTTGATGTATAATAAACATCTTGCAGAGTTTCTCTACACAAAATAATAAAATTTAATGGTCAAGAATCTCTTATTAAAAATAAAATTGGAGGTGGGACCTGCACCATATGAATTTTCTCTTTTGAAAATCTCATATCTTTCATATATTAATCACATTAAAGTATAAAAGATGATAGATACTTTTTTAGGGCAAGTATTAAATCCCGACTAACGGGGTGAAGGGGTAAAGTTTTACCCAGGCAACATTCGGAGTTGTTGGGGCTGTAGGCACGATACCCGCAGACATGGGGCCCACGACCCTAGCCAATCCCATGTTGGGTGGGTGAAAATTTTACCCTACCAGTCGAGTAGAAAGTGGCCCTCATTTTCTTATGAATCAATCAGCACCGCAACTCAACAACCAAGGGCTTATCGATCCCTTCGATTTAGAGCAAATGTAATAATTCAGATTTTTAAAAAAAATCAATAAATAAAATAGCCCATTAGCATAGATGAATAATTCGTGAGAAATAAAGAGCTGGAAATATGATTATAACACCAATCAAAAGACTCTAATCAGATGATTATTGAACCTTTGTCCACTAATCGGTGTGAATTTAACTCCAATCAGATGATTAATGAATCTTTATTCAATAATCAATATGATTACAACACTACTCAGAAAGATTTTGAACTTTTGTTCAGCAATTGATATGATTACAACGCTAATCAGAAGGATTCTGAACTTTTGTTCAGCAATCAGTGTGATTATATCACCAATCGGAAGGATTCTAAACTTTTATTCAACAATTGGTGTGATTATATCACTAATCGGAAGGATTGTAAACTTTTGTTCAGCAATCGATGTGATTATATCATCAATCAGAAATATTCTGAACTTTTGTTCAGCAATCGGTGTGATTATATCATCAATCGGAAGGATTCTGAACTTTTATTTAGCAATCGGTGTGAAGATATCACCAATCGAAAGGATTCAAAAATTTTCAATCGATGTGATCATATCATCAATAGGAAGGATTCACTATAAGAAAAAGAGTATATATAGATGGCTGCAATTTATAGCCATCTATAAAAGTAATATCTATAGAAAGCTACGGGTGACCGTCTACGTATGTACATATATAGATGGCTATTTTAATATCTCTGTCTACACATTGATCATACGTAGACGTATGGTTACTAGCATCCCTCTACGTAACTTATGTAGATGGCCACATTAGCCGTCTACAAGTGATACAGATGTAGACGGCTTGACGACGTCGTGTACATAAATTCTACATATGTAGACGATCATGCTTTGTTGTCTACATATGATCCCTAACATAACCACAGCTCGTGCACTTTTTCTCCATGTTGGGTTCACATTCTAAATCATAATACAACATGTTTTTGTTGATGATCAATGATGAACAAGGTAAACAAGTGAACAATGTGAGTTGAGTTTAAAATTGCATAAGATCTATACATATAACTTGTCCCAATGTTGGTATGTCTCACTAACTATGTTCATTATTTAGGTGAGATGTTGAGCAAGACATGTAACGAAGAACAAGGTCAAAATATGAAGATATACATGAAAAGCAAGTACCTGTCGACAGCAGAAGGATCCCTATCGACAGCTATACTCAAGCAAGAAGGCCAGTCTTCAATACAGATGTGCCTGTCGACAGCACCCCAGCTACCTATCGACAGAAGAGGTTCCCAGAACCCCCAAACCTTCTGTCTGCCTGTGCCTGTCGACAGCACCCATTCGTCTGTCGACAGCAACTGCCTTCCAGAGGTTTTGAATCTTCTGCTTGCTTGCGCCTGTCGACAGGAGCACCCAGTGCTGTCGACAAACGAGAGAGTCTTCAAATACGGAAGTCTTCAAGTTGCCATAGATGGTGTTTTCACATACCACGACTCTCCATATGTAAACACCTCTATTTAAGCATCTTTTTGAAGACAATCACGTACACAAGCAGCATCCAAGCAAGAACCCTAAAAGCCTCTCAAGAAAAGTCTTGCCCTGCTGCTCTGCTTCTACCTACTGCCCATATTCAACAAGAGAAGTCTTCCGTGCAGCGGTGAAGTGTGAACGTCATGGATTCAAGCCTCTCCATCAACTCCTGATCATCAAAACGAAGCTTGATGTCTACCCAAGACGTTCATCAGAAGAGTTTTTCAATTCGATTTGATTCTCACTCTCAAACTCTTCTCCTGTTTCACTTTTATCCATACTTGTGTGTGTGGTGTGTTTACAAGCAGTCCCTGTGCTTGATACCGTGTGTGTGTTGTTCTGATCGTGGTTACACATCAGAGAACACATGTGTGTGAGTTGTAGTTCTTGAACTAGCCTCATAAGAGCAGATTGCTCTGCGTGTGTGTGTGGCCCGTGGATGTAGATACACGAGTTGTGTATTCCGAACCACGTAAATCGTTGTGTCTCGTGATTTGAACGTTTCTGTTACGTGTTGTTGGTAGGCACGGCGCATTTACACACGTCTAATCATTTGTTTGATATCTATCATCGAATCACACACATCCACACTAGTTTATTCCTTGCCATAACTTCTAGTAATTTGTATCTTATCGAAAAGAAGGCAAGAAGTGTTCTTAATAGACAGTAATCTATTCAACCCCCCTTCTAGATTACATATAGGGAATTCGGCAACACTTCAATTGGTATCAAGCGCGGTTTCTTCCTTATCGTTTACTGTCACATCAATTGATCTTACGATCAGGAGATCCTTGATCTTATGGATTCTAGTAAGGGGTATATGGCCGAGGGACATTCAGTCACTAGGCCACCCTTCTTTGATGGCACTGAACTATCCCTATTGGAAAAACCGCATGCAGGTGTTTCTACGTGCACAAACTTGAATTTATTGTGAAGATAGTCAGAACAGGACCATATGAATTGCCTAAAGACGAAGATACATGGACTAAAGACCGGATTGCCAAAGGGACTCTAAACTGAAGCGCCCTCAACATGATGCAGTGCGCGGTCCATCCAAAGGATACTCTAGGGTCTCCACATGCACCTCAGCTAAGGAGATATGGGACAAGCTCGAGTTATATGAAGGTAACGTCTGAGGTGAGAGAATCTAAGGTATCATGCTAGTCTCAGAATATGAAATGTTTAAGATGAATCATGATGAACAATATCTGACATGTTTGCTAGATTCATTGGTTCTAATAAATGGATAAAAGGTCTTATAAAAAGAATACTCAGAGAGTGATTTGGTGAGGAAGATACTTCGGTCTCTTCCATCCTCATGGAACACCAAAGTCATTGAGGATTCCAAGAATCTTTCAACCATGAAGGTGGATGAATTGATTGGTTCTCTCATGACCTATGAATTGAATGTGAAAGGAAGGAAACTGAAGAGAAACCAAGGAAGTTTCATTGCTTTGAAAGCTTCCAAGAAAAGTCTCTTCAGATTCCAAAAGGAGTACTCAACAGGAAAGTATTGAGTCTGAATCCTCTAGTGATAGTGAGAATGACGAGATGGCCATGCTCACTAGACAATTTAAGAAGTTCCTTAAATCAAGAAAGAGGTTCAGAAACTCAAAACACGTTCCAAAAGAGTACCAACAGATTTGATTCACCTAACAAAAAATCTGATGTGGTTTGTTATGAGTGCAAGAAGCAGGGGCACATGAGAGGAGAATGCCCAGAGCTTAAGAAAAAAATTGAAGAAAGACAAATTCACGTTCAAGAAAGCCAAGCAATGTTGGCTTCATGGAGCGTGAAGATGAGGACAGTCAAGCCACCTCGGAAGATGAAGAGATTCAGTGTCTCATGGCAAAGAGTGACGATTCAACCGAGGTAAACTCTTCCTTCGAGAATTTTTCTATTAATGAATGGGAAGAGGCTTATACTTGTACTATTTGAAAAATTTGTGAATTTAAGTCTGAAAACAAAGCACTTAAGAATAATATGAATTTCCTTGTTCATGAATCAAACAACAATGAAATTGAGTCTCTGAACAGGTATTTGATTTGATGAAAATTGATGAACAAACCCACATGGATGAATTGGATAGCATGAAACTTAAGTATCAAGAAGTTCAAAAGGAAAGAGATGATCTAATAAACTCTCTTGAAATTCTTAAAGGTGAGCATGCTAATCTGAAAGAGAAATTTAAAAAAAGCTGAAACAGAACTAAAAGGCAAATCAAAAGATCTATCAGTTTTGTAAAGAGCAAACAGAACTTGGATGCAATATTAGGTTCAAATATTTTGTGTTGCAAGACATGGGATTGGATTTCAAAATCCAAAGCCAAAGGTAATTGGCAAAAATCTGATGACTGATTCATTGATCTAACCCCAAGCTCTAGCAAACCAAACTCTTCAAAGAAAAGGAAAAATCAACACAAGGGTAAAAATAGGAACCTAATGTCACCAAATTTGTTCCTAGTCAACATGAGGAATTTTGCTACAAGCTCTAAAAGGGTCGTCCACAACAAACAGCAAGTTCCCCAAGCTAGACTTACAAGGGAACAAAAAGTAAGATGCCTATGGATGCTTCTAAAAATGTCAAACCCAATGTTGTTCCTAAATCATCATCATGCAATATCTGTAAAAAGATTGGACCATAATGAAAACAATGCTGGAATAAACCAAATCAAATGAAAATCAAACAACTTTGGATTCCTAACATTTTCTTATTTGGCATGGAATGATTCAATGGGACCCAAAGTAATTTGGGTACCAAAATCCTCTCGTCTGATCCACATGTGCAGGAATGCCTAGCAGCCCATAATCAAAACAAATGGTACCTGGATAGTGGCTGCTCGAGGCATATGACGGGCGACAAAGCTAAATTCAGTTGCTCATAGAAAAAGATGGAGGTCAAGTGATCTTTGGAGGTAACACAAACGCCAGATCATCGGCTCAGGTAAAGTTGGTAAGTTTGCATCTAACTCTATAGACAATGTGCTACTAATTGATGGCCTTTATCACAATTTGCTCAGCATAAGTCAATTGTGGTGATAAAGGTCATAAAATTGTCTTTGAATCCAATTCATGTCACATTCTGGATAAGGAAACATGAAGCCTAAAATTTTTGGAAAAAGAATGAATAACATCTACATGGTTGACTTAGATGATCCAGAAAAATAACAATTTGTGTCTGTAGCAAACAACAGGACGAGCTTACATTGTGGCATCGTAGGCTCGGTCATGCTAGTTACAATATTTTGCACAAGATCATGAGGCTTAAGTTGGTAAATGTTCTTCCTCAATTTCCTTTAACAAAAATGAAATTTTTTGTGATGCATGTGCACAGGGGAAAACAAACCCGAAAATCCTTCAAATCAAAGCACCGTAAGTACTTCCAAAGCCTATGACTCTTGCACATGGATTTATTTGGACCTACGAGAACATCAGTCTCAATGGGAAGCGTTATGTTTTGTCACTGTGGATGATTTCTCTAGATTCACTTGGGTAAATTTCCTAGCTCACAAGAATGAAGCAGTAAATGTTTTTGAAGAATTCTTCAACAAAATTGAGCATGGGATGTCCATAAAATCTGCTCCATCCGCACTGATCAAGGGGGAGAATTTGACAATAATTCCTTCTCCGAATTTTGCAGGAACCAAGGTATAGACCACCTGTTTTCCTCCTCCTCGAGAACTCCCGAGCAAAATGGAGTTGTGGAGAGAAAAAATAGAACCTTGGTGGAGATGGCTCGTACGCTTCTGGTCGAGAATCAATTAGCACGAACCTTTTGGGCAGAAGCGGTAAACCATCATGTTACATCCTTAATCGAGCCATGGTAAGACCAGTATTCAAGAAAACTCCTTACGGACTTCTGAAAGGTAAGAAACCCACCATTGGTACTTTAAAGTTTTTGATTCAAAGGTGTTTATTCATAACAATGATAAAATGACTTGGACAAGTTTGAAGCCAAAAGCGATCAAGGTATTTTTCTTGGATACTCTGAACATTCTAGAGCTTATAGAGTGTTTAATCTGAAAACCAGAAAGGTGGAAGAAACTCCACATGTTGTTTTTGATGAATCTCAAATCAAGTCTAACAATTCTACTTCTTACAGGTTTGACGATGAATCTGATGAAACAACTCTTGGAGATCTACAAAGCAAATCAAATGCAATCTCAAAGTCAGTTCATAAAGCTAAACGTGGATATCTTCGCAGGTACGATGATGAAGATGATGGACATCTACTCAAAAATGAAGAAGAATACCTGCACAAGATCCACAACAAGAGGAGAACCTCAACATGAAACCCTCCAGCCACCCCTCCTCCGGAACAACATCCTCAACTGCAAGATCAACCAGGTCCTTCAACAATCACCAATGTGAGGTACTCTAAAGCTCATCCACTTGAGAATGTCATAGGTGACATAAATGATTCAGTTCAAACTAGGTCTCAAGTTACTCAAATAGTTGAACAGGATCATTTAGCCTTTGTCTCTCAAGTGGAGCCTAAAAATGTTGAAGAAGCATTAAAAGAAAATTCATGGATTGATGCTATGCATGAGGAGTTAGGCCAATTTCAAATAAATAATGTCTGGAGTTTGGTTCCTAAAACCCCTGAAATTTATGTTATAGGCACAAGGTGGGTCTTTAGGAATAAACTTAATGAAGAGGGTAAAGTGGTGAGAAACAATGCTAGACTGGTTGCAAAGGGTTACAATCAGGAATTTGGTGTGGATTTTGAAGAATCCTTTGCACCTGTAGCTAGGCTAGAAGCAGTTAGGATCTTGTTAGCATATGTATGTTCTAACAAGTTCAAACTATATCAAATGGATGTTAAGACTGCTTTCTTAAATGGCTACATAAAAGAGGAAGTCTACGTTTCTCAACCACCCGGCTTTGAGGATCATGATAAACCAAACCATGTATTTAAACTGCACAAAGCTCTCTATGGTTTGAAACAGGCACCCCGAGCTTGGTACGACCGGCTCAGCTCATTTCTGGTAAGCAAAAACTACTCCAGAGGTAAAGTGGACCAAACACTCTTTACAAAGAAAGTCCGCAATCATATTATTGTTGTTCAAGTTTATGTGGATGACATTATATTGGTTCCACTAACAGTTCACTGTGTGAAGAATTTTAAAACACATGCACAGTGAATTTGAGATGAGCTTAATGGGGGAGTTACAATTTTTTCTTGGTTTGCAGGTCAAACAGTTAGAAGATGGATTCTTCATCAACCAAGAAAAATATGTCAAAGAACTTCTGAAGAAGTTTCAGTTTGAACAAGCTAAACATGCTTCCACACCAATGAGCACAAGCATAAAGCTGGAAAATGATGAGAAGGTAAAATGGTAGATGCCAAGCACTTTCGAGGTATGATTGGCTCACTCCTTTATCTTACTGCAAGTAGACCGGACATACAATTCAGCGTTTGTCTTTGTGCTAGATATCAATCTAGTCCAAAGGAAAGCCATCTAATTACAGTTAAGAGAATTTTCAGATATCTCTCAGGTACGCATGATTTGGGTCTTTGGTATCCAGCTGGTAGTAGCTTTGAATTGATTTCTTATTCTGATGCAGACTACGCTGGGTGTAAAATTGACAGGAAAAGCACTAGTGGCTATTACCAAATGCTTGGTGGTGAATGGTTTCGTGGGCATCCAAGAAGCAACACTCGGTTGCACTCTCTACTGCAGAAGCAGAATATGTTGCTGCAGGGAGTTGTGCAACACAAGTGTTGTGGATAAAAAGTCAGTTGTGTGACTACAACATTGACCTTAGATGCACACCTATCCTATGTGACAACACTAGTGCCATCAATCTTTCAAAGAACCCCATTCAACACTCTAGGACAAACACATTGAAATTCGTCACCACTTTCTGAGAGATGAAGTAGCCAATAAAGCATTGGAAATAGCCACCCACTGAAAAACATTGGCTGATATCTTTACCAAACCATTGGCAGAAGATAGGTTCACCACATTGAGAAGAGAGTTGGATTTGTGCAAATTGCAATGAAATTTCAAATATTCTAGCATATGTTCCTTGTGTCCACTAACTGTGAGGTATATCAAATGGTGATGTGTGGAAAAACAAGTTATGCTTGTTTGGAAACTCTCATCATGCGTGAGAAAAAGTTCTCCACCAAGTACCCATGGTCATGTGGCATGCAAGGGACATATACTCTAATATGAGAATAGTTTCTTTACAATCTTGCTCATTCCAAATTCTCCTTGAAAATGTGTCAACTTTTGGTGAAATGTCTCTTTACATGTTTGTTGTGCTTCATTAATTAATAAATGTGTGCATTTTTTATCTTCATGAACTTGAGTATTCTTGTTTCAAATGGCACACATTATGGGGGAGCAAGTTAAGGTTAGATGAATGTAACTGTGAAGGAAGTTGTTCAACCTTTGTCCATCTCAACTCCCTCACAACCATTAGTCACTTCAGCCCTTCATTCTACCCTTAACTCTGCTCTGAACATGTCCCTGTCGACAGGCTACAAGGGCCCTGTCGACAGCTCAGCCCAGACAGAACTCTGATTCTTCTGTCTGTGTCCCTCTGTCGACAGGCCCTCACTCTGTTGTCGACAGATACACACAGTTCATGCCTTCCAGAAATCTCCAACTTATGTCTGTGTCTTAATGTCGACAGGCCTTCCTTCCCTGTCGACAGATATTCTGAATCTTGGTTGTTCATGCTCATTTCTTTAACCATTCAGTGAGCATCTTCATGTTTAACATATAAGGTGTCTATAAGGTATTAATGCATGTTTGACCATACTACCTACAAATGATATTTAAGCTATTCTTTATTCCACTATGACTTTCACATACTATTCATGATGGGTTAAGTTCTATCATTTAGGAAACATTTCATAACTGTAAAGGATATCAATCTCACTTCTCTACACTAATTCTTTATGAGCCGACATAGTCTCAATTTACTTGATAAGCCTTTTGGTCATGAAAGTGTTTGTCTATTATTGATAGGTAATCATATCACCAGCTTGATCTTGGTTATTACAACAATACTTGGAGAAAAGCTACCTATTTCTGAAAGAATCTTTCACAAGGCAAACAAAAAAAAAAAATCTGTAATGAAAATCAACTTTACATGGGAAGAATATAGAGCAATGTTGGGTTATGCTGAGTAACCAGGGAGATGGGCATCACAAATGTCTGCCCTCGCGTCAAAAGGCCAACTCATCTCTGTACAACGGTATTATGGAAACTTCCACTAATTAACTGAGGGTATGGGCACGTGTAATGTCTATCCTCACGTCAAAAGGTGTGATGTCTTCTTAACTACCATTTCCTCCCATTGTTCTTCTAAATTTCAAACAAAAGGGAAATAGTGTGTAGCCTCCACTGAGTCATAATTTCCAAGGTCATTGGTCTTGTGATTGTCTTGACATATAGATATCATGTCATGCATCATTTGCCTATCCACAAAATGGGGATTGTGTTGTCTTACATTGTATTTATACAACGACGGGTAAGTGTGCAATGTTGTTTATTTAGTGGGTGTTTTCTTAATGCTTTAACCTTAAACTCCTTGGGTATTATGTTAAAACCATTGGGGAAATTGGAATGGTTTATTATATCCTTGTATATGGTAGGTTAACATACATGATTCACCTCTTATACACCTTCATTTATCACATGGAAGACCTTGCTCAGAGCTTCAGTTCTAAAATCTCAAAAAATCACAAAACTGGCCCTTTTCTGAAAACGCCTGTCGACAGGCACCATTGGCCCTGTCGACAGCCAGCGGCAGACCTCTTTTTGGAAGTCCAAAAGGCTAAATCCGAAAACGGATTTGGTGGGATCCGACTCTTCACATACCCTCGAGCCTTCTATAAGAGGACCCCACACCCCTTTCCATCTTCTTCCACTTCCAAAAATCCTTCTTTCCCTCCCTCTGCTCAAATCCCTTCTCCAGGGCGCCAGAAGAGCACCTCTGCAACCCCTGGTGTTTTCTCTCCTCTTCTCCGTCTCCTTTCTTTCTACCACCAGTCTCCACCTCAAGCAGCTAGATCTCATGGCCCCTCCTGCCAAGAAGCTGGCTTCTCCTCGCCGTCCTCGGTCTCCTCGCGCTAGACAGGGTTCCAGGGCCTCCCCCGAACGTCGCACAAAGCACCGGAGGACCGGCTGCCAGAGCTGCTCATCCCTCCTAATCTCAAGCTCAAAGTCACTCATGCCACCTTCACAAAGGTCACGCAGCCTCGCTACGTTGACTTCATCTCCCTGCAGGATTTCTTTCCAGGTCTTCTGCCTCTCTTTGACACTCAGGGTTGGTCACCTTTTTGCTATAGCCACAAACAATACTCCTCCTCTACTGTCACGGAGTTTTACCACAATCTCCGGAGTCTACCACAGGTGATCTTTATACCCGAGTAAAAGGGAACTCCTTTCGGATTTCCCCTAATCTACTTTCAGTATCCCTCCAATCCCAAACACAGGGGTTGACATCTTTGCACATCATCCTACCCCCGAGAGTACTATGCCCTCATTACTTCAAAGCCTTACGACCCCACGAATCGTACGCCACTGAATGCAAATTCTTTCTCTCCACTTCATCGTCTCATCCACCACATTTTCACCACCCTCATTGTCCCAAAAGATGGAAGCAGGGAACTCGTCACCTCAGTTCACAAGTCCCTCCTCCATCAGTTTTTGCGATGTGAACTCATTAATCTCCCTCAACTAATGTGTTCCGTCCTTCGACTATGCCTTGGTAACGCAAAGCGGTCCATGCCTTACGCATGTCAGCTCACCTCCCTCTTCCTGTTCCTTGGCATCATAATTCCAGAAGGGGAGATGACCGTCTTGCCGGCCCGTAGCTTCTATGATCTGGCTGCTGCACAGCAGATGGGCTACAAGTTCGTGGATGGCGTAGTAACAAGGGATCTCAAGGGAAAGGGACAAGCTGTCCTTGTGGATGATGAAGAAGCTGATGAGGCAGCTGATGAAGAGGTCGATGAAAATGCAGTCGAAGAAGAAAACTCCCAGTATGGGCCACTAGATGCTCCGGGAGATGATGCTCCTGATGTGGCAGTTGAGCCCTCCATTCGCGAATTACTCGCTCAACTACAACTTCAGATGTCAACTGGGTTTGAAAGGCTCAATCACAGGATGGATAGACTTGACGCTCGCTTGGATAGCATTGCACCTTTGCGTCCGCCTCCTACACCGCCAGCTGATGAGGATGCATAGCTAGCTTAGGTGTCTAGGAGAGTGTCATGTCTTGTTATCCAGTTATCTTCAGTCTTATGATGTTCTCTTACTATGATGGTCATGCAATGTCTTTCCCTTTCAAGTTATGTTTTACCTAGCACATTATGTATGGCTGAATGAAAAATCAATGAAATTTTTATCTTCTTGTCTACTACATGTGTCTATGGTGAATGCTTTTGGATATTGACAAAAGGGGGAGAAAACTCAATTGTGCACTTACTTACACTTGCTTAATTGATTAATTTTGTCATCATCAAAAAGGGGAGAATGTTGGGTTCACATTCTAAATCAAAAATACAACATGTTTTTGTTGATGATCAATGATGAACAAGGTAAACAAGTGAACAATGTGAGTTGAGTTTAAAATTGCATAAGATCTATACATATGACTTGTCCCAATGTGTTGGTATGTCTCACTAACTATGTTCATTATTTTAGGTGAGATGTTGAGCAAGACATGTACGAAGAACAAGGTCAAATGATGAAGATATACATGAAAGCAAGTACCTGTCGACAGCAGGAAGGATCCCTGTCGACAGCTATACTCAAGCCAGAAGGCCAGTCTTCAATACAGATGTGCCTGTCAACAGCACCCCAGCTACCTGTCGACAGGAAGAGGTTCCCAGAACCCCCAAACCTTCTGTCTGCCTGTGCCTGTCGACAGCACCCATTCGCCTGTCCACAGCAACTGCCTTCCAGAGGGTTTGAATCTTCTGCTTGCTTGTGCCTATCGACAGGAGCACCCAATGCTGTCGACAGACGGAGAGAGTCTTCAAATACGGAAAGTCTTCAAGTTGCCATAGATGGTGTTTCCACATACCATGACTCTCCATATGTAAACACCTCTATTTAAGCATCTTTTTAAAGACAATCACGTACACAAGCAGCATCCAAGCAAGAACCCTAAAAGCCTCTCAAGAAAAGTCTTGCCCTGCTGCTCTGCTTCTACCTGCTGCCCAATTCAACAAGAGAAGTCTTTCGTGCAGCGGTGAAGTGTGAACGTCGTGGATTCAAGCCTCTCCATCAACTCCTGATCATCAAAACGAAGCTTGATGTCTACCCAGACGTTCATCAGAAGAGTTTTCAATTCGATTTGATTCTCAACTCTCAAACTCTTCTCTGTTTCACTTTTATCCATACTTGTATGTGTGTGGTGTGTTTCAAGCAGTCCTTGTGCTTGATACATGTGTGTGTGTTGTTCTAATCGTGGTTACACATCAGAGAACACGTGTGTGTGAGTTGTAGTTCCTGAACTAGCTCATAAGCAGATTGCATTGCTGTGTGTGTGGCCCGTGGATGTAGGATACACGAGTTGTGTATTCCGAACCACGTAAATCGTTGTGTCTCATGGTTTGAAAGTTTCTACGTTAGATGTTTGGTAGGCACGGCGCATTTACACACGTCTAATCATCTGTTTGATATCTATCATCGAATCACACACATCCACACTAAGTTTATTCCTTGCCATAACTTCTAGTAATTTGTATCTTATCGAAAAGAAGGCAACAAGTGTTCTTAATAGACAGTAATCTATTCAACCCCCCTTCTAGATTACCATATAGGGAATTCCGCAACACTTCACATCCCTCCTCCCCCGTCGCTTTGCTCCCTGCCGCTTTCGCTGTTGGTTTCGCCGCCCGTAGATGCTAGAGATACCGCTACCCACGATTCCTGGAGACACCACCGCTGCTGGAGACGCCACCTCCCTCTCTCTCTCGCGATCTCCTCTCTCTCTCTTCCTATTTTTCTCCCTCTCCCTCTCTGGATCTTCTTGAGTGTGGGTGGACTTCGCCGGTGGGGAAGGTGGTGGGTGGTGGCAGTAGGGTTTAGTGCGGGGGCGCGGCTGTTGGGGCATGGGTGTGCCGTGCAAGGGGTTGCGACGACAGTGGGGTGGAGGTGGATCCGATGTGTTGTCTCCATGTGAATGATGTTTTAGGTTGACAAAATCAGATTAAGTTGAAGCATATGGTTATGAGTATTTTGTAGATTTTATGAAACATGTGTGTAAGGTGCTCATAATCAATTTACCTTGGTTAATTTCATATGCTAATGAATTCTACAAGCTTTTTCATGATGGTTAGAGTTCATACACAAAAGGCCAAGGTGAGTGTTTAACTATTTCAAGTGTTAGAATCAGGACTGACTTGATTTTTGTACTTTTACAGCGAATCGGTTGACTGACTCTGAGAAATTGATCGACCGATATTCAAAGGAATCGATGTCAGATCGTTGTGGATCAAAGGCAATCGATGGACAATCGATTATGGACCAAAGGGAATTGTTGGACGATCGATTGTTGACCAAGCAGAAGTCAGACGACTGATTTGGTATGTTTGGTCGACCGACCCAACCAAAAGCTTTGGCAGTGGGACAATCAAAGAATCAAATGACCAACTTAAGGAAATCGGTCGACCGATTCGCCATCCGAAGCAGAATCACTTCGTATATTCACATTGTATTTCTGCCATCCGAAACATCTTGACTTCGGATGTCCCAATTTACACTTGGCCAGTCGAAGTGTTTGTACTTCGAATGTTCACCTTATAACTACTTCGGCCGAAGCAGCAGTCGAAGCCCCGAAATTGATCAACCAAAATTCCACAATCGGACGACCGAACTGTCAATCGAATTGCCAGCCGAAGTCCCAGTCGAAGCCATGTTGAAATCGAATGACTGATTTGAAAAATTTAGTCGACCGATTCTGGAGGCCCATTTCCATCTTGGATAGGACTCTTCCTTATCTTGGACTCTCACGAGCTTATCTTTAATCTATGGCCAAGTAGGAGTCTTTTGGTCATGGGTCTCAAGGTAGAACTCTATCTTTGTGAGAAGTATATATATTCACATCATTAGATGAATAGGGTTCTATACGAAGCAAGGTTAAAGAAGCACAGGCTAACCAGTACTTCCTCAAGGCTTTCTGTTGCCCAGTTGACGAGCCCAGAGGGGGGGTGAATGGGTCTTTTAAAAATAATCTACAAGATACCTGTAACTAAAAATATTCACACAAACGTTCTTCGAAGGAGGTTAGTGACTGTTAGTTTAAATATCAAACACACAAAGAAGACAATCACACAACACAAGAATTATCCTAGTTCGGACCTCCTCTCCATAGGAGTCCTACGTCCAGTCCCTAAGCAACAACTCAGGATTTCACTAACTAGGGTACAGTCCCCCTAAGGACGCAACAACACCCAGCTCAGCTGGTCTTCCTTCACACCCGAAGGGAACAACAACACCCTGGATACCTCACCAGGTCTTCCTTCACAATCGAAGGGAACTACACCCTGGATACCACCAGGTCTTCCTTCACACCCGAAGGGAACAACAACTCAAAGAGAATTGAATGAAAATCAAGCCCCTAGATCAAGCTTTTAACAAGCCAAGATCTGAAGCAACTAGCACTGAGGGGAAGAATCTAAACAAGGCACACTCTCAGAACTACACGGGCTCTCTTAGAAAATCTATTACAGCACAGAGAGCAAAAGAGCTGAAGGTGATGAGGAAAGTGATTCTTGGCTCTGGACTCCTTCAGAAGAATTTGAATGCTAGAACAAGCGTTGTTGTTGCTTCTGTTCCTGACTTGAATTTATATCTTCAATTTGAAATAGTCCCGTTGAAGTAACCGTTGTCTCTTGGATTGATAGTCGTTAGACTGTTTGTCATTTGGAAGCTTCAACTATCTTTTATCCATTTGAGCATGCAAAGAGATAGGGTCTTCTGACGTCTGGTCCAACATTGTATGATAGAAAGTCATCAGGACCCTGCACACATTAACTTCTAGACAACTCAAACTATCTCTTGTTGTCAGTATACGTTGATGTGAGTATTCACTAGAATAGCAATCCCAAATAGCTTGTTTTAAAAGATGCATACAGAGTAAGCACAATAATGGACGATATTGTCTGCATGCATGCAGAGATATGTTCAGAACTCATAAATACAGAAGTGACAGATAGATATATCCGTGACTTTGACTAGTCAATGCTTCAGGAGATAAGATAAAAATCAAGTTGATATAAACTGTAATGTCGATGTCTATATGACTTATGAAATCTTTATGAATACTAGCAAGTCATTATAGAGAGCAAATCGTTATGAACACTTATCAAGTCGTTATGAACTCTAAAGAAATCGTTGCGCAAAGCAAATCGTTGTGAGCGCTTAAAGAAATCTTTGTGCAAAGCAAATCGATATGAGTGAGCAAGTCATTGCAAGTTCTAAAGAGATCGTTATGGTAACTTATGAAATCGTTACAACAAGTAAGTCGTTGCGAGTTCTAAAGAAATCGTTACGGTAACTTATGAAATCGTTGCGACAGGCAAGTCGTTGTGAGTTCTAAAAAAATCGTTACGGTAACTTATGAAATCGTTACAACAAGCAAGTGTTGCGAGTTCTAAAGAAATCGTTATGGTAACTTATGAAATCGTTACGACAGGCAAGTCATTGCGAGTTCTAAAGAAATCGTTACGATAACTTATGAAATCGTTACAACAAGCAAGTCGTTGCGAGTTCTAAAGAAATCGTTACGGTAACTTATGAAATCGTTACGATAGGCAAGTCGTTGTGAGTTCTAAAGAAATCGTTATGGTAACTTATGAAATCGTTACAACAAGCAAGTCGTTGCGAGTTCTAAAGAAATCGTTACGGTAACTTATGAAATCGTTACGATAGGCAAGTCGTTACGAGTTCTAAAGAAATCGTTACGGTAACTTATGAAATCGTTACAACAAGTAAGTCGTTGCGAGTTCTAAAGAAATCGTTATGATAATCTTATAGAATCGTTGCGGCGAGCAAGTCGTTACAAGTTCTAAAGAAATCGTTACGATAACTTATAGAGTCGTTATGACAGGCAAGTCATTGCGCTTTCTAAAGAAATCGTTGCGATAACTTATAGAGTCGTTATGACATGCAAGTCGTTGCGATTTCTAAAGAAATCGTTACGATAACTTATAGACTCGTTATGACATGCAAGTCGTTGCGCTTTCTAAAGAAATCGTTGCGATAACTTATAGAGTCGTTATGACATCGACTTGATTGAAACAACATGACTTTTCGGTCTTATAAGGAAATCGTTATGAATTTCAACAGAAATCGATATGGACTTAGAGAAATATCACGTTGAAAAGATTAAAGCTTCAGAGAAGTAATGCATACCTTTATTGGCTGATTGACCTTGGTATTTTTCCTGTACTTTAAGACTTATGAAATATTCATTAGATATTATTTATAAAAACTAGTTTAGTTTTGTTAATCACCAAAATACATTAAAATTACATGGGGACAGACTGATCATCAATCTCCCCCTTTTTGGTGATGACAAAACTGAACAATAAGCATGGATGAAAAATATCTGAAATCAGTCTGAAGATAAGACATGCTAATTTTCTTCTTTAAAAATTATTGGAATGTATTTCAGACATGCTAATTTTCTCCCCCTTTTTGTCATTGAGCAAAAAGACAATCTGAGACAAAGAAAGAAGAGAAAAGATAGAGGCAGATGACCAAGGGAATTTTCATTAACTTTGAGGTGGTACAGGTAAATAGAAGGCAGGAGACAAAAGAGAGGCAAAATGGGAAATGGTTTCCCATGCCTGTGCTTCCTGCTCTTCAAAATGAGTTTTAAAAACTCCAAAAGACAAAGAGTAGGATGGTCCCATGGAGGAAGCCATCCTTTTGAGATGAAGATCTAGGTGCTGATAGAGAAGATCAGCATATGCATTCTTGTCCATGCTCATCTTGAGGAAACGACGAGTCCCAAAACTGGCACAGGTGAGGAATTGGTCCATGGTCACAGGATAGTGGTTGTGGTTGTCTCTGAGAGCCTTGTGCATAGCCACATAAACTTTGTATCTTTCCTCCCAGACTTTGAAAGGGTCATCAACAAGATGTATAGAATTCATATCCAAGAAAGTAGCTGGAGAAATGGCTGGTGTGCCTTCCCTGGCCTGAGCTTCATTGAGTGAAAACAGCTGCTGAGCTGACAGAGGATAGAACTTGGACCATTCTGAGGATGTCAGCCTTTCACATTCAGATAGAATGGGGGCTAGAACCTCAGCACTTACATGCCCCTGGTGATATTCCCTAAATAGGAATCTAGGAAAAGCAACTAGGCAGCCTTTCTGTACTTTAATTCTGCCCATTACCCTGGCAAAACGCTCAAAGATGATGGATCCTACAGAGGACTCCATAACTAGAAAATGGATTTGAGGAAGGGCAATTTCTTCAAGCACTTGGAGGGTAGCAAAATCTACCTGAACATCTGAAGAATGTGAGATGTCTGGAGTGAGAGCTGAAATGGCCCTTTTGAACTGGCTGAGCTGAACTTCAGGAAGTCGATGGACATATCTGTAGTTGTTGAACAACACATAGTGTCTGACCATCTTGATTTCCTTTTGAATGAAGGGTGCCCAAAGTTCTTGGTGATACATCCTGAACCACTCAGACAAGGTCAGGGAGTGGTCCCTTGGAGGAAATCTGGCAGATTTGGCAAGAATGAATTTCTTTAGGAGATCCTTGTGACCTTTGCCCCATTGATCTTCAGTTTTGGAGTGGGCAAGAGAGAAGATTTTGGACTTTTCGAATTTTGAAAGAGAAGTGTAGAGTAGAATGATGTTCAAATGATCTGAAAGATTTTGAAAGGGAAGGTTAATGATGGTGGCAAGAACAACTTTGGAAAGGTATTCCCTATACAGTGGGTTATGTTTGTTGTCCACTGTGAGAGAAAACCATAAAGGTGGGTATTTGGGTTCAGAGGAAAGGGAGGAAGTAGAAGTGAGTTTCCTCTTCTTGGGGGCAGGACTAGAAGGGTCTGCCCTGTGAATGTGCTCCCCAACCTTCAGCACAGACCTGAGAATGCCTTCCTCAAACTCATCCTTTATCTTTTCCATAAAGGGAGAGTTAAGTTGGGCTCTTTCAGGTATGATAGTGATGAAAGAGGGTGGAGGAGTAGGATGAAGAAAGAATGTGATGTAGTAGGGAGGTCATCAACTGGTCCAAGGGAGGGACCAGAGGAGGAGGAGGAGGCTCCAGCTGAGGATGCTGGAGGGACCTCAAGGATAGGAGAAGGAGAAGGAATTGTAGTAGAGGAGGCAGGAGATGAGGTGGAATGAGGAGGAAATGGAGTAGGTGAAGAAATTGGTCTGGATTGAGGCTTTTTGAATGTTTGGGGAAGGAGGAGCTGTAGGAGCTGAGGGTGGAGTTGGAGGGATAGGTGTGTGAGAGGGAGAAGAGGGAGCTGGGGGCTTGGGTGCCAAGGATTCTTCTGCCTCTTTCTGCACAGACTCACTCTCCAATGGCCCTGACCCTTGCTCAGCTGGCCCTGGAGGCCCTTTAACCTGATCATCCGGCCCAGATGGCCCTTCAACATTCACTGCTGCCTCTGCTGGTGCTGCTGCTGCTTCTGGCCCTGTTGGCCCTGCTTCTTCTGGTGTTGTTGCTGCTTCTGGTGCTGGCCCTGATGGCCCAGACACATTTTCTCCAGGCTCCTGAGCTGCTTGAGGAGGAGGAGCTTGAACTCCAACTGCCTTGATAATATCCGATAGCATGCCTTTCATGCTACTCATCTCCTTATTAAACCATTTCATAGCATTTCTGATTTGAGCTAACTCTTTGTTGGCTGAAGCTTGGCTCAGAAATATAGAATTTACATCTGACTGGAGAGAACATAATAGCTCACCTTTGCACATTCAGCCTTTCAATCACTGGCTTCAAATTTATAACAATTTTCTGTTTGACCTGCCTCTCAAAAGGTGTATCAGCCAGGAGAGGAACTTCAGAGGCAACTTCTTTTCCTTTCTTCTTGCCTTCTTTTGCTAGAGGAGGTTGATCATCATCTGAGCTCGAAGAGCTTGCAGTCTCCCCTTCTCTGTCATCCAAATTGGAGAATCTCTATGCCTTTCCTCCTGACCATCAACAACAGGAGTTGCTTCAACTGAACCTTCTTTTGATAGCTCCCCCTCAATAGGAGCATCTTCTTCATTTGATACTTGCTCCCCCTGAATGGGAGCATCCGCCATCACAGAGTCACCCTGAGCAGCTGGGTGCTCTAGCTCTACTGGAATATCTTGCATTGGTACATCAATGTGGCCTGATACCACTGCCTCTTCAGCAACTCTGCCACTATTTTCTGGAGAACTAGTGGTGGAAGGGATCGAATCAATAATATCTGAGAGAATAGATGCAACGACAGTTGAGGGTAGTGGGTCCTCAACTGGACTAATATCCTCTGGGAGAATATCCTCAATTCTCCTTTCTGCAAAACTTAGAGCTAATTCTTCTGGAAATTCTGAAGCTGCTACTGATACTCTTTCTTCTTCTACTGCAACTTCAGGCTGAACTTCTGATATAAAGGGGCCTGATGATTCTGCTGCTCCAACTGCTGGAACTGAAACTGACTCCACTGGCAATTCTGGAATCATAGCCTCTGATCCCATTTCCTGATGAACAACTGAGGCGTCGTCAATGATGGCTTCGCCTTCAGCAACTGAAGCCTTGAACCAGACACCATTTTCCTTGGAGAAGCCACTCTTCTTCAGGTTCCTGGACCTGATTGCTTGGCCCATTTTCTCTACAACTGCCCCAGAAAGATCAACACCGAAGTGTTTGAAGATCTTGGTAAGTAGGTGGGCATAAGGCAGGGACACATTTAACTTGCTCTTGGTGTCCCAAATCTGATCTCTGGCAAATTTCATTCTTTCCATCATCACTGCGGCCATATTTATCTCCTTATTTTGAATGGCCCAGTACATCATGTCAGAGTCGGCCTTTGTGCAAGATGAAAAAGTTGCACTTCTGGGAACTAAGATTTGACAAACAATAAAATGAAGGAGGCGGTTGAAAGCAGTTAGTTGATTTATATCAAGCTTGCCATCCCTTAGCTTGAAGCCCGGCCCTACAATTCCCAAACCTTTCACTTGGGCGTCCACAGTGTGAACCCCACTAAACCCGGAAGTCTTCACATCAAACAACATCTTCAGCAACTCAGGGTCTATTCTAATCAGGGTTCCCTTTACTGAAGAAACTAGGGACCCATCTTCCTCTGTTCTCAAACAAACGAAGAATGCTTTTACCAGATCCGGATAACTAACCTCGGACAAGGTGGTAACTCCCGTCCACTGCATCTGATAGATCAATTCTACTACGCTGCTCATTCCATTTTTCCTCAGATTAGCAACATCGACTTCTTTATTGCCACAGAGCTTTGTCTTCACAAAGGTAAACCTCTCCTGCTGCTCAGGAGTGAGAAACTCAGCGCTGCAGCCACCCAAACTGCCGGCGATGACTGGTGCGGCCATGGATTCAGGTGAGAAAGTCTTTGGAGGGTTGAAACGGAAGGAGAAGAGAAGGAATCCTCAAGAAATTTTGCGGGAAGGAGGAGGAAGGTTCAAATTTGCAGAGGGTTGAGGTATGAGTTGTTAGGGCATCGGCTCATGCGACAGGATGAAAAGGGGAAAAGGTAGAGATGAGATACGAATCGTTCTGTCATTGATTTTATGAATAAATAAATGCACTGGGGAAAGTGAGGCGCCAAAAGGCGGCAGAAGAAGACAAAAGAGTTTGACTATTCAAACCGACTTCAATAGAGAGCGGTTACAAAGGATAATTTGAATTTCTTTTGCTTAAAGCCATGGAGGGAAAAGTTACTTAATTCTGAAATTTAATGTGCCAGTTTTAAACAAAACTTTTTCACAAATTGCACATGCCTAATTCCCTTCTAAGAGATGTGAATCTCTCCTCGGGTAAGGCTTTTGTGAAAATGTCTGCTAACTGACCATTTGAATCAATAAAAGATATTTCAATATTACATTTGCTACATGGTCGCGAATAAAATGATATCTAACCTCAATATGCTTGGTCCTTGAATGTTGAACTGGATTCTTGGTGAGATTAATGGCACTGGTGTTGTCACACAACAGTGGGATAGATTTGATGTTTAATCCGAAATCTTCAAGTTGTTGCTTTATCCATAAGAGTTGTGTACAACAACCTCCAGCAGCTACGTACTCAGCTTCAGCTGTAGATAGTGCCACTAAATTTTGTTTCTTTGAAGACCAAGATATCAAACATCCTGCAAGAAATTGACAATAACCACTAGTGCTTTTTCTATCTAATTTGCATCCAGCATAGTCAGCATCAGAATAACCTACTAAGTTAATTTCACAACATTTTGGATACCACAGACCTAAGTCATGAGTTCTTGCTAAATATCTAAATATTCTTTTCACAGAAATTAAATGTGATTCTCTAGGATCGGCCTGATACCTAGCACACATGCATACACTAAATAGAATATCGGTCTACTAGCTGTTAAGTAAAGTAATGATCCAATCATACCTCTGTAGATCTTTTGATCTACTTTCTTACCATCTTTATCACTGTCCATCCTTGTTGATGTACTCATTGGTGTTGACAGTGGCTTGGTATTTTCGAATCCAAATTTCTTTAAGAGTTCTTTTGTGTACTTTGCTTGACAGATGTGAGTTCCTTCCTTTCCTTGTTTGATTTGTAATCCAAGGAAATAATTAAGTTCTCCCATCATGCTCATTTCAAATTCTCCCTGCATCAACTTTTCAAAGTACTTGCAAAGGGATTCATCAGTAGAACCAAAAATAATATCATCTACATAAATTTGACTAGTAGAATGTGTTCGACCTTTGACTTTATGAAAAGAGTACTATCTACTTGACCTCTACTGAAACCATGGTTTAAAAGAAAAGAACTAAGCCTTTCATACCAGGCTCTAGGTGCTTGCTTTAAACCATATAATGCTTTGTGTAATTTGAAAACGTGATCCGAAAATCAGTATCATCAAAACCTGGAGGTTGTTCTACATAGACTTCCTCCTTAATAAAACCATTCAAGAATGCAGACTTAACATCCATTTGAAATAATTTCAAATCTAATGCGGATGCATATGCAAGCAGAATTCTAATAGCCTCAAGTCTAGCTACAGGTGCATAGGTTTCATCGAAATCTATACCTTCCTCTTGTGAATAGCCTTGAGCTACCAATCTGGCCTTGTTTCTTAGAATCACACCAGTTTCATTCAGTTTATTTCTGAACACCCATTTGGTGCCAATGACTGGATGGTCTGATGGTCTAGGAACAAGTGACCATACTTGTTTCTCTTGAATTGATTTAATTCATCTTGCATGGCTAATATCCAAGATTCATCACAAAGAGCTTCATTGACTGTCCTCGGCTCTATTTGAGAAACAAATGCTAGGTAATCACAGGGAATTACATTACCTCTTGTTCTTACCCCTACAGATGGATCACCAATAATATTTTCGAGTGGGTGATCTTTCTTGTGTCTCCATTCCTTTGGAAGATTTTCATGTGAAATTTCCTTTTGTTGCATGTCTTCCAGAGGTGGATCATCCTTGTCCTCAATAGATGAATTCTTTAGTTTCTTGGATAGCTCATCTGTATCATCATTTTCACTATCTTCTTCCTTTCTCAAGGAAGGGTTAGTTTCATCAAAAATAATATGTACAGACTGTTCAATTAATAAAGTGCGTTTATTAAATACTCTATAGCCTTTGGGTTTAGAGGTGTACCCCATGAAGATGCCTTCATCTGATTTGGCATCCAGCTTACCAATGTCCCTTTTTCCATTGTTGTGGATGAAACAAGGACATCCAAAAGTCCTGAAGTGGCTGATCTTTGGCTTCTTCCCTTTGAACAGTTCATATGCAGTCTTCTTTAGGATTGGCCTGATCATTACTCGGTTGATAATGTAGCTTGCTGTGTTGACTGCTTCAGCCCAGAAGTATCTTGGAAGATCATATTCTGAGAGCATAGTTCTTGCCATATCCAATAGGGTTCTATTCTTTCTCTCAGCGATACCGTTTTGCTGTGGTGTTCTTGGTGCTGAGAAATTATGCTCAATTCCCTGGTCATCACAGAATCTAGCAAACTTTTCATTCTGAAATTCACCACCATGATCTGATCGGATAGACACAATGCTGAACTTCTGATCTTTCTGGACTTTCTTGCTAAAACTGACAAAATTTTCAAAAGTGTCATCTTTATGCTATAGGAATGATACCCAAGTGAATCTTGAGTAGTCATCGACTATGACAAATCCAAAGTTCTTTCCTCCAAGACTGGTAGTCCTCATTGGCCCAAATAGATCCATATGAAGGAGCTCTAAGGGTTTTAAGGTGGTCACCACCGTCTTTGACTTGAAGGAGCTCTTGGTGTGCTTTCCCTTAGCACAAGGTCTATAGACACCATCCATTTTTGCACTGACCTTAGGTAGACCTTCCACAAGATTCTTCTTCAACAATTTTCTCATGCCATCTATACTGCAATGACCTAGTCGTCTGTGCCATAATTCAGTAGATTTATCCTTATTTGCTGCAGACAGACGTCTTGTACCTTGAGTTCCTCAAGATAGAGCACATACAAATTCTTTTCTCTATTAGCTTCAAAGATGACTGCTCCATCCTTCAGTATGCTGCACTTTGACTCTTGAAACTTGATCTGATGGCCTCTGTCACACAGCTGGCTGATGCTAATAAGGTTGTGCTTCAATCCCTTGACTAATAACACATATTCTATGACTGTTTTTCCTTTGTTGTTTACAGAGCCACTGCCTATCACTGTTCCTTTCCCATTATCTCCATAAGTGACTGTTCCTTCTTCAGCTTGGAGATGAGAGAATAACTTCTAGTTTCCTGACATGTGCCTTGAGCACCCACTATCCAAATACCATTTGGATGCTCGAGGGATAACCTGAAATAAAAACATCAAGTTTTAGGTACCCAAATTCTTTTGGGTCCTGATGGGTTAGTGTCATTTATTTTACCTTTTATTATCCATTTCTTATGTCTTGTTGGGCATGTCGTTATGATATGTCCTAACTTGTTGCAGTGACTATAACATGATAATTTGGTTACTTTTTCTATATATTTGAAATCAGCTTTGTATGCTATATCTTGTTCAGGTACAAATTTTGGTGTTAGATATGTTTTAGGATAAACTATGGTTTCCTCATTATTTGGGGTGTATATCCTAATCCATTTTTCTTCTTACCTGATCTTCTAGCACCTTTTAATATGAGGGAGTTTTTACCATTGGTGAATTTTTTTAATGTGCTAGATAACTGTATATTTTCTTCTGTTAGTGTTTTGATTTCAGTTCTTAGTTCATCTATATTTTCCTGTTTTTCAAGTTCAATTATTTGTTCATTCTTAGCTTTTAAGTCTTCACATAACAATTCATTTCTTCTTTTAAGTTCAGTTATTTGACTTTCTAATTGATCATTTTCTGATTTTAGATCTGAGTTTGTATTTTCTATACAACTATGTTTTTCTTGCTTACTTTAATAGTTTGGTTACTTCTTTATATTTTTCATATAGTTCGTTGAAGCCTCTTCTAAACTATCGGAATTTGAACCATTGCATGAATCAAAAGAAGAGTCAGAGGTTACCTTTTCTTCAGTATTAGCCATGAATGCCAAGTTGGCTTCTTCTTCATCGCTGCAGGAGCTTGACTCACTGTCTGAGTCGCTACTGTTTTCCCATGCTGCTGCCATCGCCTTCTTTTTGTACTTTTGAACTTCTTGGAGCTGTCTTTCTTCCTGAACTCCGGCTTCTTAAATTTTGGACACTCAGCTTTAATGTGTCCAGGCTTCTTACACTCATAGCAGATGGGTTCTGCTTTCTTCATCTCTTTTCCATCTGGCTTCTTGAAGTCCTTATTCCTTTTGAAGTGCCTTCTACCTGATTGGAACTTCTTCTTCTTAGCCAAAATGCGCTGCAATCTTTTAGATAGCATTGCTTCCTCATTCTCACTGTCTGCATCACTTTCACTCTCAGCTGAACTTGCTTCTTGTGAATCTTCTTCAGCTTTTAAGGTGTTGGAGTGCTTCTTTCTGCTAGATGACTCTCCTAGCCTTTCCATGTTGATCTCATGGGCCATGAGGGACCCAATGAGCTTTTCTACTGACATTCTCTTCTGGTCATTGGCTTCTTCTATTGCTGTGACCTTTGGGGTCCATGAGGACGGTAAGGATCTAAGTATTTTTCTCACCATGTCTCCAATCTCATAAGTTTTCCCCAGACCAGCTAGTCCATTTGTGATGTCAGTGAACCGGCTGAACATTTGAGTTATGGATTCACCTGATTGCATATGAAATCTCTCATATTGAGTGACAAGAATGTCGATTCTTGTTTCCTTTACCTTGTATGTGCCTTCATATGTGATCCTGAGCTTTTCCCACATTTCCATTGAGGATTTGCAGGCAGAAACTCTGTTGAACTCCTTCTTACTTAGAGCACAGCATAAGATGCTCTTTGCTTTGCAATTCAAGGAGATCTTCTTTCTGTCATCATCTGTCCATTGAGCTTTTTCATTTGTGACTACCAGATCACCTTCTTCTACTATGGACCAAATTTGATAGTCGTGGCCTTGTAGAAAGTATTCCATTCTGGTCTTCCAGTAAGGATAATCTTCACCATTGAAGAGAGGGGGTCGGTTGACAGACTGACCTTCAATGTTGCCTTGGGCTGCCATGGATCTTTACTCTTCAGATCAATGGATCCTTTCTTTGTCGAAGAGACTCGCTCTGATACCACTTGTTGCCCAGTTGACGAGCCAAGAGGGGGGGTGAATGGGTCTTTTAAAAATAATCTACAAGATACCTGTAACTAAAAATATTCACACAAACGTTCTTCGAAGGAGGTTAGTGACTGTTAGTTTAAATATCAAACACACAAAGAAGACAATCACACAACACAAGAATTATCCTGGTTCGGACCTCCTCTCCTTAGGAGTCCTACGTCCAGTCCCTGAGCAACAACTCAGGATTTCACTAACTAGGGTACAGTCCCCCTCAGGACGCAACAACACCCAACTCAGCTGGTCTTCCTTCACACCCGAAGGGAACAACAACACCCTGGATACCTCACCAGGTCTTCCTTCACAACCGAAGGGAACTACACCCTGGATACCACCAGGTCTTCCTTCACACCTGAAGGGAACAACAACTCAAATAGAATTGAATGAAAATCAAGCCCCTAGATCAAGCTTTTAACAAGCCAAGATCTGAAGCAACTAGCACTGAGAGGAAGAATCTAAACAAGGCACACTCTCAGAACTACACGGGCTCTCTTAGAAAATCTATTACAACACAGAGAGTAAAAGAGCTGAAGGTGATGAGGAAAGTGATTCTTGGCTCTGGACTCCTTCAGAAGAATTTGAATGCTAGAACAAGCGTTGTTGTTGCTTCTGTTCCTGACTTGAATTTATATCTTCAATTTGAAATAGTCCCGTTGAAGTAACCGTTGTCTCTTGGATTGATAGTCGTTAGACTGTTTGTCATTTGGAAGCTTCAACTATCTTTTATCCATTTGAGCACGCAAAGAGATAGGGTCTTCTGACGTCTGGGTCCAACGTTGTATGATAGAAAGTCTTCAGGACCCTGCACACATTAACTTCTAGACAACTCAAACTGTCTCTTGTTGTCAGTATACGTTGATGTGAGTATTCACTAGAATAGCAATCCCAAATAGCTTGTTTTAAAAGATGCATACAGAGTAAGCACAATAATGGACGATATTGTCTGCATGCATGCAGAGATACGTTCAGAACTCATAAATGCAGGAGTGACAGATAGATATATGCGTGACTTTGACTAGTCAATGCTTCAAGAGATAAGATAAAAATCAAGTTGATATAAACTGTAAAGTCGATGTCTATATGACTTATGAAATCGTTATGAATACTAGCAAGTCATTATAGAGAGCAAATCGTTATGAACACTTATCAAGTCGTTATGAACTCTAAAGAAATCGTTGCGCAAAGCAAATCGTTGTGAGCGCTTAAAGAAATCTTTGTGCAAAGCAAATCGTTATGAGAGAGCAAGTCATTGCGAGTTCTAAAGAGATCGTTATGGTAACTTATGAAATCGTTACAACAAGTAAGTCGTTGCGAGTTCTAAAGAAATCGTTACGGTAACTTATGAAATCGTTACGACAGGCAAGTCGTTGTGAGTTCTAAAGAAATCGTTACGGTAACTTATGAAATCGTTACAACAAGCAAGTCATTGCGAGTTCTAAAGAAATCGTTATGGTAACTTATGAAATCGTTACGACAGGCAAGTCGTTGCGAGTTCTAAAGAAATCGTTACGGTAACTTATGAAATCATTACAACAAGCAAGTCGTTGCGAGTTCTAATGAAATCGTTACTGTAACTTATGAAATCGTTACGATAGGCAAGTCGTTGCGAGCTCTAAAGAAATCGTTACGGTAACTTATGAAATCGTTACAACAAGCAAGTCGTTGCGAGTTCTAAAGAAATTGTTACGGTAACTTATGAAATCGTTACGATAGGCAAGTCGTTGCGAGTTCTAAAGAAATCGTTACGGTAAGTTATGAAATCGTTACAACAAGCAAGTCGTTGCGAGTTCTAAAGAAATCGTTATGATAATCTTATAGAATCGTTGTGGCGAGCAAGTCGTTACAAGTTCTAAAGAAATCGTTACGGTAACTTATAGAGTCGTTATGACAGGCAAGTTGTTGCGCTTTCTAAAGAAATCGTTGCGATAACTTATAGAGTCGTTATGACATGCAAGTCGTTGCGCTTTCTAAAGAAATCGTTGCGATAACTTATAGAGTCGTTATGACATGCAGGTCGTTGCGCTTTCTAAAGAAATCGTTGCGATAACTTATAGAGTCGTTATGACATCGACTTGATTGAAACAACATGACTTTTCGGTCTTATAAGGAAATCGTTATGAATTTCAACAGAAATCGATATGGACTTAGAGAAATATCATGTTGAAATGATTTAAAACTTCAGAGAAGTAATGGATACCTTTATTGGCGTGATTGACCTTGGTATTTTTCCTGTACTTTAAGACTTATGAAATATTCATTAGATATTATTTATAAAAACTAGTTTAGTTTTGTTAATCACCAAAATACATTAAAATTACATGGGGACAGACTGATCATCACTTTCTTCTTCATCCTTGTTGATACAAGTTGAAGCGTTTCGACAACCAGTGTGATCTGCAACAACAACGCATCGTCCAAAGAAGCCAGAGCAACTACTAGTTTTCTGCTTCAATGTTCTCTCAACATTGGAGAAAGGATAATTCTGAAACTATATTTTTCTTTTTATTATTCTCTTGTTTTTTGCATTGAGAAAAACTTCACAACAGTTCTGTGTGTATGGAAGTTTGTGCTCATGGTTTACGGACAGGTGTGTGTGTAAGTTTTAACAGCAAGGCCTTGTTGCTTTTGAAACGTGTGTGTGTGTTTCTGTGTGTGTGGAGAGGTTGTACCCTATATCTCCGGCCTTGTTCAGAGTAGTGTGTTGCCATCTCACATCTGTAAGAGATGGACGTAGGCACACAATCTTTGTCTGACCGAACCACCTAAATAATTACGTACTGTATGGTTTATTCCTTTTCTTCTACCTCTTCTACGTACGTGGTTAGTTTGTGGTAACGAGTTTTGTGTGATATCTTTGTTCGTCATATCAAATTAGATTAAAATTTAATTTGATAGTCAACCAATTCACCCCTCCCCTCTTAGTTGTACATTGCACACGTTCACTTTACGGTGATGGGCAGTGTGGCCATTGGGTTTCGGTGTTTTTTATTGGGGGGGGGGGGAAGTGGGCGATCTATGTTGTGGAGTCCGGTGGTGGGAGGGGGTGGGGTTGGGCCAACAGTGGGTGGAGTTCGGTGGTGGGAGGGGTGGGGGTTTGGCCTTGTCGTGTGTGGAGTCTGGTGGTGGGAGGGGGGGGGGGGGGTTAGGCTTGCCGTAGGGTGGAGTCAGATGGTGGGAGGGGGGTTGGGCTTGCCGTAGGGTGGCGTCCAGTGGTATTAGTGCGGGGGGAGGGTGGTAGTTGGGTGGAGTAGGCAATGGTTGTGGCAACTCGAAGGGGGGGGGGGGGGTAAAAGGAAATGATTTATATAAAAATTATGCATCCTTTAAAGTAAAGGATGCCCCCTTGCATGCTTACAATTGGTACCATCTAAATCCCCATTATGCCACTTCTGTAACATTGACTGAAGAATATGATCTAGAAGATATGCCTCTTGGATTTTCTGGAACCATGAAGGAATTATTAAAGAGATAGCAAAAGAAGTAGAATCAGATGAATTTTCATGTATTCTGGATAGTGCATCAGCTGCCTTGTGACTGTGACCAACATTGTATTCTAAAGTGAAGTCATACCCCCAACAACTTAACTAACCACCTCAACTGAGCTAGAGTGTGCACATTTTGACTTAATAAAAACTTGAGGCTTTGGTGATCAGTCTTGATAACAAAGGTTCTAGCAAGCAAATATGATCTCCACTTCTAGACAACAAAAATTATAGCTTCCATTTCTGTTTCATAAGCAGAATGGCCCAATTGTTTGGATGAGAAGGCTTTACTCAATAAGCAATAGATTTACCTTGCTTCATAAGCACAACTCCCATGCCAACTCTACTAGCATCACATTCTATAACAAACTTACTCTTGAAATTAGGTAAAGCTAAGACAAGCGCAAAAAGTCATTGAATCCTTAAGATGTTGAAATGCAACAATAGCAGAAAGAGACCAGGTAAAATTATCTTTCTTCAAAAGTTGAGTTAAAGGAGTAGCTATTAAACCATAATTCTTGATAAATTTTCTATACGGTGGTTTAGAATTGGTTATGGATTCATCAGTCAGTGGAATAGTGTGATCACAAGGCCTACTAGGTGGTAAGCCCTAGGGTTCCAAAAAAATTGAAGCTAATGACTGTAAAATAAAACTAATTCAAGAGTATAAGAAGAAAAGGAATGATCAGTTGAAGTGACAGTAGTAGGTGTAACTTCTAAAGAGTATAGATGCAATGAATAAATAGATCTAGCCATGGAAAGACCACGAGAAAACCATTTTGCAGAGACTATAACAACATCGGCGTCAAAGACTCCCCTCAGCACAAAAGACTGTCCATCCAATTCAAATGCTATTGACATTGTAGAAACATTAAATGTGATATCTCCCAATAACTGTATCCAAGTTGTGCCAAGCACAACATCCACTATTCCTAATGGAAGAACCAGGAAATCTAATGTGAAAGAAATACAAGGTAATTTGAGAGTGACACCACGGCATACACCTTGAGAGCAATTTGGAGGCCAGTTGCAATTTTAACTTGATGTGTTGTGGAATCTGTCACAGAAAGTCCGAGATTCATTATGATGCTAGGATTAAGAAAATTGTGAGTACTACTATTATCTAACATGACATAGCACCAATACTAATATGCAATGGTGAAAGTTCTGTTCCTCTCCACAAATGTTACATATACTCAAGGGAGTGTGTATGGCAATTGTAAGTTGATAATGTGCCATTGGATCATATCCCTCAAATGAGAATGATAAATGTATGTATTAGGTGCAGAGACAGAATGAGTGGAAGGAGGCTCCTTTGCCATTTCAACTGAGGAGCAGATGGAGAAGGAAGAATGCCCATGAGCTGAAGAATGTAGTGATGCAAAAGGTTTGGTAAATATGATGGAAGCAGCAGAGAAGAACTGCATGTGTGTAGATCTTTATGACTGATGGTTCAATATGGATCTGTACAATGTAGTAATTGAAAATAAAAGTTATGCAGAAATTCAAACCACAATTTGGTTATCTGATAATCGATTGATAATTATGTTGTGAGTAATTGTGTTATTTGATAATTTTATTTGTGATTTTGTTGTTTAATAGTAGTATATTTGTCTTAATGTGCCATTATTTTTAAAGGTTATTAATATGTTAAATTGTTTTTTTTTTTGAAAAATATCATGATAGGTTTTGTTTGGAGCGCATGCGGAGATAGATCTAGTTGTTTTCATCTTTTAAGTCTCTTTCCTCAGGTAAGATCCAACGAGCCTGGGTGGTAGCTCATATTTGGTTAATCCAGCGAGCCAGGGTGGTGGCTTATCTTTCGTTAATCCAGTGAACCCGGATGGCGGCTCAACTTTTATATTATGTGTGGATGTGTGAATATATTTTTTTGCAGGATGTGTGGATGCGTGAATATATTTTTTGCAAGATGTATGATGTATTTTAACGCAAGATGAAAGTGTTGATGAAACATATGGATGTGAGAATGAGTGGAGCTTTTTTTTGTCCCGTTGAAGACTTTTGCTACGATATAGTTGTTGTTGTCTTACGATATATGGTGTCGTTGTCTTTACGATATATGAATGTTTATTGTGAAGGCAGAGGATTCCAAGTTGAAAATACGAGATCTTCCGTCTGAACACAAGTCAGAAAATGGGGACAAATGAGTCATTTGCACTTTCCCAACAAGTAGAGCAAGTGTTTTATGTGGATGATAATAGAAGAATAGGATGGATCATTCCAGTCAAAGCGCAGCCCTGAGGCTATTGTAACATGTGGGATGAAGTGCCCGAGGATGACATTGTTGAAGCATATCAAGAAAATTTGATTGATGTTCCTATAACTGGAGAAATATTTGATGTGGATGTAATTGAAGGAATCAATGTGAGAGCTTGAGAATATATGGAAACTTAAGTTTTTTACAAGATGTGAATGTGGTGATTTAGATTATTTTTTGTATAGAATTTGAATGTACGGATGTAAATATTTTTTTTAGACGATGTGAATGTGCAGATGTAATTTTTTTTTTTTACAAGTTATGCACACATGTGGATATGCTCTTGATATAGGGGTGATGTTGTCGAATGTTTTTATAAATTATACATTGTTTATTAATATCAATCTTTTCATATATGAATTCATGCAAAGGATCACGGGTTCGAAGATCACAGACTGTGGATGATGTGTTTGGTCGTTCATCTTAAGACTCTATTACTAGACATCATTTGGTTCCTTCTCAGGCCCTTGTTCCTACCACATAGGGGGCATCTTCTGTGGCATCTACATCTTCTTCTGTAGCAAGTATATTTTCACATTCAATAGCATTGCAATTTATATTTATTTTAGTTTCATAAAATCTAATCTTCTTCTTTATGTATATATCTTTACATAGAGACACCGTTGTAGGGTCAGGGGACCGGTCGTTGGGGTCCCTCTAGAGGTGCCACGAAGAGGAGGATAGAGTCTGGGCATAAATGGAATGTGAGAGTGATCGGTAGATACGACATATGTGAGCAAGAGACAAACTTTATAAGTTGTATGGGCATTGTCATCAAGCTGTATTGTAACATATGGCAATTTTTTTTTGAAAACTACCTGAAGAGACAAAGAATGAAATATTTCAAGATCTTGAGGTAAATAGATTAATATTTTAAGTGCATATTTTGTATTTTTAAGATATTTAAATTACATTAGTAATATCTATGTAGAAGACCTACCGATGGGACCGAACTCCACAGATGAATTAGAAGATGTTACAACATATGACAACCATGCACAAAGGCCGGCGTAGGATATTAAAGTCAAAAGTAAGTCATTTTTTAAAAGTAATGTCTGATTGAAATTTCTTTTTTTGTATCTTGACAATGAACATTTTGTTAGCTTTGTAATTATCATTTCATAACATTATAAGGGTAAGACTTTTGAGGATGTTGTTGCGTCCATTCCACCTAGTGTTCATACGTCAGATTGGTTGACAATGTTGAAAAATGGAACACAAGGGAGGAGTAAGTAAAATATTATGATTTAATTGAATATAGTACTTATGATTTTATATTTGATATTTATTCAAATATATGTATTGTCTTCCTCTTTATAGGATATTGCCGAGTGTAACAGGCAAAATCGCGTCCATCAAAGTATAACATATCTATAACGACCCGACCTCCCGGACCCCCTGCCAGAGACCTCAAAGGTTGCACTGCCACCGATGGATCCGAAGACCCGGAAGGGTTAGAATTTAGTCCAGTGAGATAAGCAATGAATTCAAATAACTATAACAAGAACTTCGTACATTAATAAGAAAATTATGTACAACATGTCCCAAATAAAAGTACACGTACAGAAAGAAAGCTGTAGTCCTTAAGGGGCATACCCCGAGGACTTGCCAAAAGGCAACTCTCATTTCACACTAGTACAAGAGCTCGCACATTCACACTCTCACATTGCTGGCAACGCATGATGGGACCAACCACCACCTCAATCGTCCGGCAACAAACTCCTACGACAGTGAGTCCCTACCTGAAGAAAGTAGCGGGGCGAGCCTCGCAAACAAGACCCAGTATAGATAACCAGTCCCTTACCAACCAGAGCAGTAGGAACTCCAAAGAACGCGGAAGCAACTACGCTAGATAGCAGTAAAGCGAGAAACACCTACTAAATAGTAGTACAAAGTAGAGGAACAAAATAACACCACGACTCACAACTAGGGTTAGGCCACACGTGACTCCCACAAAACCAGCAGAGTCGGACACGATGTGGAAGCAACCCTCGACACACACACACTGGAACAAAGAGCTCACGAAACATCGGAGCAACGACATGAGATCAGAGTCTCACCACAAGCACAGCCATCCCAGATTTTCACAAGGTCAGGAAGTGTAGCACCCCAAAAATTTTATTATGAGAAAATTAGAAATAATAATTTAATAATAGTAAAATTTTACGTGCCATTATCATGTGTACAAAAGCACACTGGAAAATTCCATAAAAATCATAGTTCAACTTTAAATAATTCTCTTAAATGACCCACAAAGAAATTCATGCAAAGAAAAATCTGATTGGCCAACATTAAGGTGTTTTGTGACTTATTATCATAATTAAGAAATAAGTCGAAAAATTATTATCACATATACTTAATGGAGTCCAAAAATATAATAAAATTATAGTTGGACTTCCAACAATGGGCATTGACAATCTAATGAAAGAAATGGGCCAAAGGATGTACTTTGGGCCACAAATAAATTCATGCTAGGAAAATGACCCGAAATTCAGAAATATTCACTAATGGACCATGATAGGGAAAATTCTCACCCAATAGACCACCATTTGACCTCAAACCAAGCCCAAACTCGTGGTTACCACCTAAGGGAGGTTTTCATAGGACTCCTACCTTGAATTGGGGAGAGAAATCCTCCATTGAGGGAATGACACACCAAATTCGTACCCATGAGTTTCCTAATTCAAATTAGGCAACTAAAGACCCACACCCCTTTAAATAAGCCCTCTCTCTCCCATGGGACGACCCCTAGGGTTGCTGAGGTCGTGTTTGGAGGCTCTGGAGGCTAGGAAACGCAAGGAGGAAGGCTTGAGAAGAAGCAACTTGTGCTCTTCTTCATCTGCGACCTGCACTTGAGTCCCTTCAAGATCATCGCCAAAGGTTAGTGAAACCTCAACCAAACTGTTAAAACCAAACATCTTTGGAAAGATCTTTGAGTCTAGTTTCTTATGACACTATTTTTCTCAATTTCTACGCAGTAGTTCGTGAGTATTAAGCATTCTCCTACGACTGGTCGAAACTAGGGTTTTCTGGAGGACGACTTTTCTTTCAACCAAAAGGTAGGTCTGCTCTGGGCCAAACTCTAATTAAACTCGTGCATGCTTGCATACATATGTTTAGATCATGTTTATACTATTTTCCCCATTTTATGTCATGTTGTGTCATCGAAATAAATCTTGTATCATCATAGTCATTTTTTTGCCTGATGAAACCCTTACACTATCTTAAGAGTCTTCTACCTCTCGTCTGAGTCGTTTTCATATCAAGCACTCAACATGAATAATGTTCCCCTTTGAGTCTACTTTTAAACAAGATTGAAATCACTCTATTTCATGGTGTGTGTAGAGAGCAGTGACCCAAACATCTCTACTGTGTCAGTTTTCTATAGTCTGTCCCACAGAGCCATGTTGACCTAGTAAATGTGATTGGTTTTCCAATTCCTCGTTACAATAGTTAGCTTAGTGAGATATCAATCCAATGCACTTAGTTTCACAATTTTTCATGCTCTATACAGTGGGTTTTAAGCCTTAGAAGTGCCTTATATCAACCCAGTCCAAGTAGGAGTCGAACTTGGTGCATTTGGCAACCCAAAACCCCTGTCCAGAAGGCGACGTATCGTCCTGTCGCATTCAGAACGCGACAGGTTTTGTGTCGTGACCTAGCCTCTGCACAGTGTTCGCTTAAATGGCTATAACCTTTTCTATAGACCTCGGATTGACGACCCATTTTTTTGTTGGATTCCTTATTCAAAGGGCTTCAATATGGTATATTCATGCGTCAAATTTACATATGAAATCAGTGAGTTATAACCCTAGAAGTGAAGGGTAGGGACTACATCTACTTTCTAAAAGGCATATGTCTCGGTTTCCGTCGTTTTACGCCATTCTTCATATGTGTGAGTTTTGATCTATTATAGAAAGATTCTACAAGAATTATCATTCATTAATCAACCCATGAATAAGTGTTAAGGTTTTTCACATGATTCTAATTGATCTTAAGTGATTGATCATGCTCTCTACTTGCCAATTATTCTCTCTTTCTTGCCTTGTTATCGAACTTGCCAAAATAAACACATAACAACTTGCTAAAATTGGTCATGCATGATTTGTTTCCTATTATAGCATTCTTGTTACTTGTTCAATGCGGAGTTTCCATAATCAGATTTAAGAAAGTACTCACACACGCACTTGAGCGATTCTCACGCACGGCACGTGCATACACTCTTACACGATAGGAAAGCCCCTTTCGTGGCATGTGGTGAGCTCTCTATCAGATATTCCTTCTATCAGACTAGTGATCCCTTGACCAAGGCCTTCGCAAGTCTCCTCTGACCATGGATTCCCACATGGCCGATGAGCAGGTTGTGCCATGAAGTCCCCGATGCTAGTGTGCATCTCTCTCTCTCTCCCCCCCCTCGTCTTGAATTTCTCGAAGCTATCAACAATGACACATGAACACAAGTTATTAATCGAATTAATGCAAAAGCATCATTATGCTGTCGAAATTCTCTCTTGATCATTGTTATCATGAAATCCTATTCTCTTGACTTGTTATGCTTGAAATCATTATGGACATGACACTTTAACACTCCAAACCATCATTATTGACTTGATAGTCATTAATCTCTTGACAATCTTGTTCGTGTTACATGCTCTTGAACTCGCTCTTCATATGATAGTCTCGAACTACTAGTGAACATTGTCCCGTGACATGATCGTACTAATGTTCTCGACATCCTGACATGACATTCTTAAACTCTTGAAAGTACTCTCTTTGGACCCTTTGAGTTGTTGTGGTTCCTATTGTTTTGTACTATTCTTAATTGTCTAGCGCTATAACGGGTCTTGCGACTCTACTGGACTTGAAGGCTTGCTGCTGAGGGCACAGAGAGTGTCTGAGGGGCTCCAATCTAGTCTTGGGGGCAGAAAGCCACCCGAAAATACCAGCAGGGGCTAATGACAGTGTCGACATTTGCACTAGTTCTGACTGTTCTGATTTAGCTAGACATCTGACTATTATACTGTTATTGTTAGTCTGTTAATTCAGACATAATGCACTGTTACTATACTACCACTATTCTGACTGCCAATGACTGTTACTGAACTGCTACTGTCCTGTTATTGAATGTCTAAGGCCTATGCTCTTCTATTGCACTGCTATTGCTCAATTACTGTTACTTGTTATTACCTGAATGTAACAAAGTACTTGCTCATGTCGGGAAAAGCACCCTACACATTGACAACCTATTTCTATTGTCTTGACACGTTCCTATCTGCATAATATCTTGCTAACACTTGTCATCAATTTTATCATGCTTATGGTTTAACTTGTCACTTGTGCATGTCTAGTTCTTAAAACGTTAATCACTTCTATCATTTCCCACATATCGAGATGTAAATCCTACTGGGTTAGTTTGCTCATACCTGCCTCTTAACATTTCAGGTAGTGAAGATGAGGAGTACGTTTGATGATGGGACTTGTGTGCTGAGCATGACATACACCATAGAGAGTCATTATGTAGTTTGTTAGTGAGAGATTAGTCATTATTGTAATCTTGTCTTTCTTTGAGAGATAGAATAGATTAGTAGTAGAGAGTTGTTCTTATTTTGACATTGGAGATTGTAATAATTACTTATGATGAATAAAAGAGTTTGATTATTGAATTATGGGCCCTATCGATATTAGTCATTTGCTTATGGCTTCTAAATGCTTTCTTGTCCGTCGCATTCCCGATTAAGTTCCACTACTAAATTCAGGGGCGTGACAGGAAGGGTACACAGATAGGTGACACCACTAACGACATCGAGCAACCACATCAGAAGGACGTCTCACCACATGCACGACCACCTCAAACATCCACAAGGTCGAGGGCCCACAAGCAGAACCATCCCAGATCCTAGACACACCATGAGGTCAAGAAACAACACACATCGATGTCACCACGGATAGGCACCAAGGAACGAACTACGGAACAATGGTCGGGGCTAGCACAAGGCATGCACACCAAGAGAACACGCAATGTAGAAACCACTAGAAGCATAGGCCAACAAGGGCCGACTAACAATGCCCACAGAAACTAGATACGGCCAGGCTATAACCACTGTGCAGGCTAGGGTAACGGATCACATTAATAAACACGACAAAGAAACAACGTCACAACAACAACAACCAAGCCACTGCCACTGGCAGCTAAGAGGAGGACACACCGGCCACTCCCTTTGCTCGCCAGCCGGCTCCTACCTACAACCTCATCCGTAGAGTGAGGCCAACGAGCCACCACAGAGAACACCAAACAATAGTAACAACTGTAACCTAGCCAAGCTGCGGCCCCACGCCTGGCACTATAACGTGGCTCCGGAACCAACGCCGAGAGAGGTAGTGAGAACTTGGACTAACTGGGTTGCACCGGAAAGAAACTCCAACAACCTCGACGTGCCGCCCCGGTCAAAGAGCTCTACAAACAACTCGGCATTGCTATCCAAACCACCGTTTTCCCCTCAACTACTAGAGTCTGTAACTCGAGCACGCCCACCAGCTGGAGAACTCCCTCAACGGGCGCCCGGGGATGGGGGTCCAAGTAATGGTAACAACCTCTAAATAGACAAGCCCTCAAGTACCAAGCACCGAGCGAACAGGGAGCAGGCGGGGCAACCTCAACAAGAAAATGGCATCGCTGGCTCGCAATCAAGACAAACCCAGCAAGCACAAGGCACACATGGCACCCCTCCCGGAAACCCGCAGGAGGGCCATCGACCAACAAAGGCACACACACCACAGCCAGAAACTTGGCAACATGAATCCGACCACAAAGGCGTCGCCTTCAGAAACAGAAGGCGATGACCAACCCGTCACAACCAGGTCACGACAACAAGGGTGTCACCGTCTGATCAGAATGCGACGTATCGACCCATCATGTTTAGCATCAGAAGGTCAAACCCCAAGCAGGTCAGCAGACCCGAAGCCAAACACCACCAGAGCTAGAAGGCGACAAGCAAACCGTCGTGACCCAAAGCAGAACGCAACATAGCTCCAGTCACGACCAGAAGATGACAACCTAGGTGTCGCCTTCAGATGATGAACACGACGTATCGACCAGTTGCATTCACCCTCTGAAGGCAGAGCCCTTGGAGAACATAGCCCCAAAGCTCACACCAATAACCCAATAGTGCAACGACCACAGAAGACCAGTTTTGTGCCTAAGTTGGGGAAGACACATCCCATAACCAACTTAGGCACAGACCACCCTCGAAAGGCCCAAAAACACAGAAATAGAATGAGCAAGGTGAACGCGGTGGTTAACCTATTGCAACCAAAATGTGACAGGTTGCCCATCGCCTTCTGATTGGTATCGCGACAGCCAACTTGTCGCGATATCAGTCAAAAGATCGAAACCAGAGATGGGCCATCCCACAGTCTCCCAAAGCCACACAAGCCACAGAACAGAAAGGGGAATGAGGTGCATACAACAGCTGAAGGGGCACCAACACCACCTCTCCTCGGCCACAAACCATAAGGACGAAGCTACGCAAAGAGGGAGCACCACTGGCAAGCATCCACCCATCTAGACCCACAAGAAGACCCACGAGCATGGGGAGGATAGCTCGAAACCAAGCTCCATCTCCTCACGACAGGAAGAGAGCAAGACATCCCTACTTGTAATTGAAGAGCCAGACCCATTGGGGCCCTCCAAGTCGGATTGGCCGCCTCCTCCTCACTCCACGCCGCTCCAATGCTCCGCCACGAGCACACCGACAACTCCGCCACACCCAAACGCCTGAGAAGGGGAGAGAGAGCTTCCCCACCGTGGAGAGGAGAAGGGAAAGGATAAAGAGGAATGAAGAGGAGCCTGCATGCTTTAAGGCCTCGAGACTGAGGTCGCAACAAGGAGCACGTTGCATTCTCACCAGAACATGACAGACATCTTGTCGCCTTCTCATAAGTTTCGACGGATCTTCTGACATGCAGACAACCTTCAGACCACGTGTCATGCTTGTAGGCGCCTCAAGTTAATGCAACAACTAGCACATCGCCTTCACACACAGGAACGCAGACATATGGCACACCAGCCACATACAGATCACGGGAACACGACACATAGGTCATCGCCTTCTCAACCAAAAGGTGACAAGGATCTCATCATGTTCAGAATGCGACACCTCGATCCGTCGCGATCCCATGATCAACACGAAGGACAACCAAAACTCAGGATGTTACAATATCCATAGGGGTGAATGAGTATATATCAATTAAGAGATGACTTTGTAAGTTTTTCATTTTACTGATTGTAATTTTAAGAATCTCTATTCATTATTTTTTCTTACTTCATGATTATACAATTAACTTTAACAGGTGAAGACTCATCAGGGTGAGCCCGACTGCATGGAGATTTTTAGGATGGGGAGATGTAAAGACCTCCTCGATGGTACCTAGCGGTGAGTTGATGATGAAAGTAGTGATTATTTTGTAAGTGTATCTGTCTTTCATAAAATATTCTTAATAAATTACTTTATAAATAAAAAAATTATTAATGAAATATTTTTTTATATAGGAGAGGATGACCCAGATGATGACTCCTACTCCCTAGAGTGATGATGTCACTCCCATTTTAGCCAAGGATGCCTTCATTGTTGTCATGGGACGAGATAGGCCTGGTCGTGTTTGTTGCACGGGTAAAGCTGAGACACACGGTAGTTGGTACGGGAGAGGGCAGGGATCGAGCCCCTCAGGTGGGTACCACACTCAGATGTAGTAGCTGCAGTAGCAGTTGCAAAATCTATATGAAGAGAAGAGCAAGGATTGCCAGGATAGAGGATATGCACAATCAGATGTCACAAATGTGAGCTCTCATGGATCGAAGGGCTAGTCAGCAATCATGTAAGGCCCAGCAAGTTTCTACAGGTTTGCACTTTCAGAAATTTGTTTGGTCGATGTTTGGGAGCCCAGACGACGTGTTTCGGCTAAATCAGGGGTTTTCCGCAAGGCGGCTCTTGACGTCAAGATGTGGTTGACGTCAACATGCCTTGATGTCAACCTGCTACTTGTTGTTAGGACAATTTTGATTGCCATCTATTTTGTGTTGACGTCAACATGTTTTGATGTCAAGTTTTCTTGGAATCTTGACATCAATAACGATTGACGTCAAGATTTCTGTTGACGGCATGAAGTTTGACGTCAAGTTCTGTGTGTCCCAGTCTGAGTTTTTCTCCGAAACTTGTGGTTTTCTTTGGATAGGTTTGAAGGAATAGAGTTGTGTTAGGGCAAGAATCTTATCCCAATCACAACCCTTGGCTCTCTAGATATAGAGAGGCTTCATTTGGGGGAGAGAACTTTTGCTCTCTTGCTTGGGTTTGGGGTTGTGAGAGAGGAATGAGAGAGGGCAACCCTGACGGTAGAGAGGTCGTGTTTCTACTTGTTTGAGGTTGATGCTGTGAAGAGAAAGCTTCCACGACTTGAGAGGAAGGCTCTGGACGAGGAGATCGTGGCTTGATCGTGCTCAAGACGAAAGATTTGGTCGTGCTTGGAGGATACCTCTTTGGGTGCAAAAGAGGGCTTTGTCGGCTAAATTCTCATGTTGTAGACCTTTCTAGAGGCAAGTAACTTAGGATTTCTCTCCATGAACTTGTCCCCTAGGGTTTTCCTATTTTTCTAGATTTTTAGAAAAGTGTTTTTGATGTCGTTTGCCATATTTTCTTGCCCTCGGTCTACATTTTGTGCAATTTAGGAGGTTGACGGCAACAAGTGTGCCGTTAAGCTGAACTTGACGTCAACATATGTTGACGTCAAGTTCATCTTGTCCATAAATTTATAGTTCCACCATATGTGATGGTTTTATGAGATTTTGTGATGGTTTTTGAGTTTTGTGCATTTTGTCTTGACCTGTTAATCATCATGATGAGTTTGGGTAATCCTAAATTAATTTTTTTTAATTATGGTAATTATTGGAATTTTTGTTTATATGAAAAAGTATGTGAACTCTTGATAATTTTGATTTCCATGATATATACATGTTATAAAAATCATTATATGTTATACTTCAGTTTGTTAAACTACCATAAGCGTGATTTAGGGCTAGTTTACTTAGTTTTATTTTTGTTCATGAATACTTAGTGCTTTTGTGATTAATTAACTGATTTGTAACTTTAATTATAACAAATAGTTGTACTACTCTAAAAATTATTAAAACTTGCTTGTGTCTGTCAGGTATATGTACCCCATGGTTAAAATTTAAGCATATTTTAAACATTGTACAATCAGTTATGAATTTCTTAAACTTTCAGTACCATGTTTTAATAATAAGTCTCGAATATGTTTAAAACATGATTAAAATCGTGATTAGGTTATGTTAATTACTATTCATGATTAATCTGAGTATCTAGAAGTGATTAATATATGTTTCATGTTATATGTGCATGTGCATGGAAAGAGAGAGAATATGTGACATATGTGTGTGAAATATGTGTTAATGTGAAAAGATAAAAGTTGTGTCAATGAGACACTGCCACCATAGATTGCGTGGAGGCATACTATAGTAGTGCCTCTACGGGAAGGCTCAATTGTGTTACGTGATATTTGGGGCAACAGGTCGTGTGAAATCTTGGAGGTGGACAAGTTCCACTGGTAATGGTGGAGAGGGCTTCCCCCGGTTCTGCGTAGTAACCAAGACTTGATCGTTTTGCCTGGGGATTATGTGTGTATGTGATTGTGTGATGTTTCTAGTGGTGGTTTGGGCTGTGTCTCGGCTGCTGTAAAAGTGAATATGTGAATAATGTATAAAGTGATATTTGAACATGACACGAGATATGTGCAAGTGATGTGATATGTGATCGTGATCGTGAAAAGTAAAAACTATGTGTGAAAGACATGTGAAACCAAGTGTAAATGAATGTTAATGTGATAAATGTGAGAATAAGTGCATGTGAAAGCAAAGGTAAAAGTGCATGTGAATATGGTATGAGAAACTAATGCATGTGTTAATGTGATTTATGTTAAATGATAATTGTGATATCATGATTAGTACCGTGTGTAGAAGTATGTTAATTATGTCCATGAGTTAGTAATTACTTCATGAGCATGTTAGTAGTATCATGTTATAAGTTTTTATATAAGCCATGTGTTAGTGTTATGTGAAAGTAAGAATTGTAGGCATCTGATTATATGAATACTCTCATGTTAGTGACACCATGTTATAAGTGACCATGTTTAGAATTCTTGTTATACATGAGTTAGTATAGCTTTCTTTAATAGATTCCATGTTTACATTATCCATGTTATAGCATGAGCATGTGGTAGCTAAATTTTTAATTACTAGTAAGTTAATGATAATGTGATAGTTAGTAGAGTGTTATACTGTTAGAAGCATGTATGGTAAGTGCGTGGCTTGCAATTCTATGTTGCTTGCTGAGTCTATTGCATAGACTGACCCTTGCTAACATTTCAGGAGATTTAGAGACTGAGGAGTTAGCAAGATCCAACGTAAAGCGTGAAGAGTAGATTGAAGATTTTAGTTTATTTTTTAGTAAGTGATGCAATTGCAATATGGACTTTGGTTTATTGTACTTGGAAACTGGCTATGTTTAGTGGATGTTGTGGTTTATGTTATTTTGCTTGGACTATATAGACAGTGGTATGTGGATTATAATGTTGATGGAATAAGAGTTGTTCATTTTCTGCAGCAATATTTCTTTCTATTCGTGTATATCTCAACCCATGTGACTATCATTGGGGTTTTCTCCCCTGTTGCGACTTGCTCTCGTCCGACGTGGGTTGGTATAAACGTACTGGGTGAAAGTGGGTCGTTACAGAGATGGTATCAGAGCTACGGGGCTGAGATTATACATGGATATCCATCAACTTGATTCACATCTCACAGTCTTTGTAGTGGATAGCCAGATCCACGGAATATGTAGCAACTCTAAAAATTTAAATAATTATTAATTAATTAAATAAAAGGAAATGTGAAAAAATTAAAGCCCATTAAGTCAAATAGGTGATGAGTATACACTAATGGTCCATGTATGGATTAATGGGCCCAAATACTAAGAGCCCAATGTTGGGTTAGAGATATTTTAAGCCTAATTTTGTACATATAATAATAATAAATGAAAAAGTGTTAAGATTATCACTATTTTAACTCATAATTATCTTAGAAAGAGTTCTAGTCCTACCTAAATCCATTGTCCACGAAATTGGAGTTCTCCTCCAGCCAATTAGATGGATAAATGCTAGGAAAAAAGAGATAAATAAGGGAAATTCGAAGTTGGAGAAAAGAAAGAGTTTTAAGTATGTAGGAGACTTATAACATACAAATAACCCTTCATTTCGTACCTAGCCAACCCTATTGTCTTTCTGAAGCTTGAAGGACGAGGAAGAGAAGGCTTTGGAGGTGGAGAGCAAGGAGAAGAAGGCTAGGAACAAGGATCTTTGACGTCCTTCTCATTCCGAACCCTAAGATTTTCAAAGCGTTCAAAGGTAGGCATCTCTCAAGCAAAAATAATTAACTTCGACCATAGGGAGACCATGATCCCATCTTCAAAAGCCTCATGTTTTCCCCAATTTTTATCATGCCAATTAGGAGTATTTCATGCTCCACTTCCTCTTGAGAACATGTACCTGACTTGACATGTTTGCTTTAAATCCTTGTCCATACTTAATATCGTGCCCTAAAACTTTTATCATACTGCTACATGATGTTAGAATATAATGACCCTATTTTCCCAAAATTCTATCAAGTACTCTATTCGAATTAATCATTTTTTATTACTGTGTATGATTTGATTCATCGTGAAGTAACCTGATCATAGCATGCCCATACCATGTTGAATGTCTAATTACTCGCTACTGTCGATACACATGCATGTCTCGTTTCGTTTAAAAGTGGTTTCACGATTTTACCTCGAGTATACGATTTTATAAGAATTGTAAAAGACCGTTGAATCGACCCTTGGAGGGCTAGACCGAAATCCTAAAGTGAACCAGTTCACCTTTTGGGCTTGGCCAATTCCTCTGAGAACACGATGGCCCAACTGGTCGTGTTCTCAGCATGGTCGCGACATAGGCATGCACCGTGTTCTTAACGCGACAGGCCGACAGGTCGCGATTTCCCTGCATTGTACCGCTTGCCCTGAACGCAACAGACCCAGACATCGCGTTCTTGGATCGATTGTCATAGTCACAACGGACACCCCGTTGTGTTTCCAGCGCTTAACTTGATTGGCCTGACCCAGTTCTTGTTAACGTGACAGACCTATTCGTCGTGATTTGAATGCGATTGGTACCCCCGTCGCATTTCAATGTGTAAAACAGGAACCCTAATTTTCATGTTAACCATGCTAATTGTCACGTCCCGAGAATTACGCAGCGGATATAAATTATTCGGAAAATAATTCGAGTCGATATCCCGAGACGTAAACAGTCGGCAAATAAGCCTCTAGCTAGCACGTGCTAGATGTATAACAACATACATCATCATAGGCCCAAATATTGAACTCAACTACTCTTGTATTCAAATCTCAACTCAATGTATTCCAAATGGAAACTATTACAGGACTAAGACTCAATAAAAGGAAAGGTACATTTTATTCCTCACTTCCTACTACATGAATCTATCACTCAAAGCAAACCACTATAACTAGACTCATATTTGGAAAGCTCTTCACTAGGACGCATTCCCATCCTCGACTTGCTCCTCCTCTTGGACATCATAGTCACCTAGATTGGGTAAAAGTAGGGGATGAGCAAACTAGCCAAGTAGGATTTATATCTCAATGTGCGGGCAATGATATAAGTGATTAACAATTTAGAACTAGGTAAGCACGATGAATGTCATGATATGCATGTGTGAATAAAATTCATTAAAACATGATACATGGAGAAGCTAGATAGAGTCATCACGATAGAACAAGATCTAGAAGGATATAACAAGATAGAACTAGCAATAGATCACTTTGTACGAGCACGCAAGATTTCACATGATGTCAATAGCTTTCAAGAACGCAAGATATCACTAATTGCAATAAATGCAGGATGGCCATATCATGCAAGCAAGCAGGCACAAGCACGATAATGTAACACTAATTAGGCACGTAGACACTAATGTACACCAAGAAAAGATCCATCAAGAATGTACACCAGGACACGTGTATGTGGTTGTATCTGTCTATCATTCAACACGACACGCACGACTCCCAGCACAGATGCAACGCCAGTAATCATTATACCCCATGGTTAGTAGTATATTTATGACTCTCTGTCATTGGGGCTAGACTGGAGCCCTTGGACACTCGCCGTGCCCGGTCAGCAGCTCACTTAAATTTTAAATGTAGATACCCACTGTCATTAATAATGGCCAATGAGAGTTTCAATAAGTAAGCATGTGTAATGTCATGTTCATGATGATGATAGAACAAGTAATAAGTAAATTGAACATGATTTCAGGAGAACAATGGTGAAGAGATAAATTTGGCAGCATAACGACACAATTTATAATTTAGTTCAATCTTTACATTAATGGCTTTAGTCTAGATTGTAAATCACACTCGCGAGAGCAAGAAGAGAAAGGAAGTGCACGCTATCTTCAGGGAACTTCAATGGTACAACCAACTTGTCGGCCATGTGGGAATCCATGGTCAGAGGAGACTTACGGAGGCCTTGGGGAAAAGGTCGCTAGTCTTATCGATTCGGAATGACCGATAGAGAGCTTCCAAATTCCCAAGAAAGGGCTGCCTAGAAGTGCAAGTGTATAGTGATGTACGCGTGTCAATTCACAAACCATCGGTTTCAAACTCGTGAAAAGCACTTAACATGATGGCATGCAATGAACAATGCATTTAACTACACATGGGTTTGCGCGATTTTATGATAATAATTATCATCTTAATCAAGCTAGAACAGTAACAAGAGTGAATCACAAGTTTCATGAATGATCACATCATTAAGAGACTAATTAGAATATTGTTCATTTAATTATAGTTTTTAAATTGGTTAATCACTTTTAAGCCATTAAATAGACATCATGAGATGATTAGAACCATGACATGCAGGAAACATGCAAGAAACAGGGGTGCAATTCATGCATTGCTTATATCTTCTAAACTAGAGCTTTTCAGACAAATGTCTCAACATGAAAGTTGTAGAGAACATAGAATAGATGCAAACTATGATTTTTAAATAATTTTAAACGACCCCAAGATGCACGATAAATCAACACGAATTTAAAAAGTCTCAGACATGCGCGACTTTGGAAAAACGCCTATAATTCAAGATGTACTCATTGGAATTCGATGAAATTAGTGGGAAACGAAAGTTAATTTGATGCTCTACACATTGGAATAAGATTTGTTAAAGTTTGGCCAGAGAAAACCTACCTTCTGGGTTGAAGAAGTCTCATTTTTGCAGAAAACCCGTGTTCAGACCACTTGCAGGAGAACGCTTACTACACCCAGTACACTGCATGAAAATTGTTCATTCCAGTTGGGTTATGAAGTAGACTTGACCCTATTTCCAGGGCTATAAGTCTTGCACTATGGGATTTAGGTTTGACCTATCTTTGATCGACTCCAAGATGACTATCTGTGCAGGTCGCAGCAGACGCATTGGGGAAGAAGAACGGCTTGGTGTGGGTGATCTCCTGCTCCCCAGCCGCCACGAACTCCTCCACATGACCCCAACAAGATGTAAAGTCATCCCCAAGAGTTTGGTGGAGAGTATTTAAGAATCCACGGTGTTTAGGAGTCCTATTGTGACAAGGAAAGAAGAGTTGCAGTTTTGGCTTATTAGTTTCCTAATTTGAGGATTTCTTCCTCCATTGGAGTGTGTGAGGCTTTAGGAAACCTCCCACCATAGTTAAGCACAAATTTGGGTTGTCAATATTGCATGTTCTCATCCCAATTCAACTCTAATTGCCTCTTTCTAATTTCAGCCTATTTATTGTTACGAATTTTCATGTATTTTCTAGCTTCATTTGATTTTTGGGCCAAATGCGGTCCATTGGCCCAATTAAGATATTGGGTCATTAATATATAATGTTTGGAAGTCTCCCCAACACTTTTATTTAATTTTTGGTTGTGTCGTATTTCCGTGTTAACTGTTTTCCGACTTGTTTCCTAATTTGGATAATCGGTCACAATAACTCTTAAACCTAGCCCAATTATTTTTATTGACCAAAATTTCTTGATGACTCATTAGAGGATATATTTGAAGTCCGTATATGATTTTTATTTAATTTTCCTGACTCTCCAAGTACGTGTGATAATGATTTTTCGACTTATGATGAATTACGATAATAATCGCAAAACACTTTAAACTTGGCTAATCCTTGGAACAAATTTCTTTGTGGAACATTTAGTAATAATGTGGTAACCTGGATTTAAAAAAAAACATAAAATAATAATAATAAAATATAATAAAAGCAATTAGAAAATCAAAGAAAAGAGATATAAATAAACCCATCAAATGAAAATAAGTAATGGGCTTTATTAATGACCCATTAGAAATTAGTGGACAAAATAGAAATTTAAAAAGGGGAATAATAGAGAAATACAAAAATTCGTAACTAAAATATTACTAAATAGAAAAGAGGTTTTTAATGCATTAAAAATAGAAGTTGAGTTGGATTGGGATTCCTAAACCTACCCTAATGGGTTGGCCACGAAATCCTCTCTCTCCCAACCCAAATAAGATATCTCTTGCTTAAAAAGGGGAAAGGAAAATCGAAAAGTCAGAATTTAATAGGAATTAGACTTAAACTAGGAAAGGGAATAGAAAGAAGCTTAAATACTTCCCTTAAACCCTCATGGCCGGCCCTAGCTCGTGCCAAGAGGTTCCTGGACCAGGAGGAGAGGCCAAGAGGAGGAGAATTCGTGGAGAGGAAGGATCTCTCAAGTTCTTCCTCGAGTTCGTCAAGTCTTAACCCTAGAAGAGGAAAACGACCAAAGGTAGACATTCTCACAAGCATAAACCATGAAACATTTTCTGTAGGATGTCTCGTCTATCAGGAACAAAAGCCCTTTGGTTTCATAATTTTCCATCGAGCATATCTTTCGTTCTTGATTTTTCATGTTCTGCAACTGACATGACCCCGAACCATCTTCTTAACTCTTGATCTCCTTGTATACTCAACCCCATGACACGCGATTTTTACTGTAGGAACTGAAGCATGTTAGACATCTTTTGCCCCTAAAATCCCTAAATATGATTCATCCTATCTTGCGAATTTAAACGTTGATCTCAACTATGTGTTGTTTCATGTTCATCATGCATTCCCATGTTTAAAACATGTCCAAACCCTGATTGTTTTCGAATTCCTATTCATTGTAAGTACCCATGCATGTCTAGGTCGTTTTGCAACTGGTTTCATGATTTTTCGTTGACTATACAATATAGTTGTGATTTTTTGAACCACCCTGTGTCAAATAGGGTAAGTTCTGGCCCGCAATCCAATGAATGTCCTTTCCCTGTCGGACCCGACGCAGACCCTGTGAACGCGACGGCCCGATAGGCCGCGTTCACAAGGGTCGTCACGACAGCGCCCTCTGTCGTGATCTAATCGCGACAAGGCCTGTCGTCGCGATCTGCTGCCCGACCAGACTAAGCCTGTCGCGACCCGTACAAGCACCCGTCGCTATTTCAGTTGACCCCGTCGCGACCCTCATCAGGGTACGTCGTGATCTGGGTTCTTTTTGCAGAAAACCCCCTGTCTCAGCAAATGCTTGATTATCTACAGTGTTTTTACTCTTTTTTAACAGTCATACACACAGAAAATAACACCTGTTATAAATTGAATATTTATGCATGATTAAAATACTTGCACATGATCTTTTCTATCTAAAATTTCATGACATTTACACACATTTTGAACCATCCAATTATGGCATAATTTGGCATGAAACTATTTCTTAATACATCTGGTAATTTATGTAATTAAATTACCCTATACTTGTCTATCGTTTCTCACGATGTTTTGGGAATACCGATATCGACGCTCCACTGTTCTAGAACTCCTCTAGAACGTCGAGCACTTGATTCTATATACACTCTCTCTTGACTTGGACGAACTCTCAGTCAGATACTCCTTCTGCCGGACTAGTAAGTCTTTGCTCAAGGCCTCCGTAAGTCTCCTCTGTCTATGGATTCCGACATGGTCGACGAGCCGGTTGTACCCTAACACCTATTACACCCATTAGGGATCAATATGGTCCAAACGGCTATTAGAATTCACTCTCATCTTGATTCATGCCGGACCTCTGGACCTGTGCTTAACATGGCCAGTGGTAAGGTCGTGAGTTCCGCCTGACTGCCAACACCAAGTGCGCGTGTTGTGAAACTATTACTATCGCCTGGTTACTCGACGCGTTACGTGCAATGTCCACTAACTCTCATCTATACTCTACTCGCTCATCTATTCACGTTCACTCTACTATCTCGTCTATTCATCTAGTGCTCTCATCCACTTCTTAGTACTCTATATTGGCCATTGACTGATTGTCTAAAGATAAACAATATAACTAATGCCTGGAAATATATAAAGGGCCCGATCTGGTCCTGGGATGTGCGCCCGAAAGTGCTAGTGCCCATGGGAGTTAAATGATCAGAGTGTTTGGCATTACACTCAAGTGCTATCTATCTTGACTATATAAATGACAGTCAAAAGTGCTATGTTCTATCGTTGTCCATTGACAACAAAGTGCTATGCTATACTCGTTGTGCTATGCTATACTCGTTGTGCTATTTGTACCATGGCCATCTTGCTATACTTGACATTGTGCTATCTTGCTATTATTGTGCTATACCCGACACTTGTGCTATTCTTGGTAAGTCTATAATTAGAAAGTCTTGCTATTTCGTTCACGTACTGTCCTGCTATATTTTTACTTGACACTCTCTTCCATTCTGTCATTAGTTACTCTGCCTTTAATGCATTAATTACTTAAAGTCTGCTTGAGCCTGAGATTTAAGTCCTACTGGGTGATGTTCGCTCACCCTGCGTTATTTGTCATTGTGTTCTCAGGTGAGACTGAGGATGAACCATAAACTCAAGAGGACGGGAACGACCTGGAGTGATGTCATGAGTACCCTCGTGTCCTATTGCTATGTTTAGCATTGTAGTAGTTAGGTTTGATGTTTAGTCTTTTTCTATATTCCAATGTAATCGGGCCCTATATATTGGCTCTGATATTAGTGGTTGTAACTAGGCATTGAAAAGTATTAATGAAATGAATTTGCTTTATCATTATTCATTTTGAAATGGTTTGATGTCTAGTATTTGCTCTATACCCTTTTCTTGCAACTGCCTCGCGTTCTGATATTCTGCGTCGGGGCGTGACAAATAATGTGTGAGGTTGATTTATAATTTTTACGAAATTTTTCGATGTGTTTTAGCACATACAATAATGCTATGTATGTTTAAATACTCTGATATTATGGAAATTATTTATTTCCATTTATTTGAGTTTTTATGTAATTAAAATGTTCGGGGTGCTATACCCTCCCCCACTTAAGAGAATTTGGTCCCCAAATTCATTGATCATTAATTGGATTTTGAAACTTATGATCCTTGAGGTCGTTTCAGATTTAATTCCTCTAACTTGTTTCAACATCGTGGATGCTAGTCCAACATCTACACCTATGGCCACCCGTACTATTCATTTGGTTCCTTCCACTCCTATTTTCCTTCCACAGTTGTTATAACTCCATCTTACTCCACCAAAGGAACTATGGTATAATCACTAGATTATCCCTTTCTAATTTCTCCTTAATGACCTCCCCCACTTAGATATGTACTAATAAGAAAAACATCATAAGATCAGTCTAGGGGTTTAACAATCATACCTCCTTACGGGAGCTCCGCTTGCGTTATTGCATTCACGTGTCCTTGACCCTTTACCACTCCTTGGTTCCTTCCAACTTGATCTTTTAGCATGGGACAGTTCGGTATACGATGTTCATGACTCCCACATCGCAGGCAAGCCCCGGCCTTCTTCCAGCACTTGTCCACTTGGTGCCCAGGCTTGTTGTAAAAGTTACAATATTCCGTCATCATTGTTTCTTCTACTTTGATCTTTTTCTCCATGCCATAACCCTTCCTAGTGGTTGGCCTTTTATTGTTGTTGTAGTGGTTGTTATTGTAGTTGTTGTGGAAAGTTCCAGTTGTATCGACTGATCCTCTTTTTATGGAGGTCGGCTTTGAGATGTCTTTCCCCTTTATGCCTTCCACCTTAGCCATAGTGTCCTCTACTAGTGAAGCTCTTTGGACCATCTCAGTGTAGGTTTGGATGTTGTGTGGTACGAGCTTTTCAATGAACATAGGCCTGAGCCCATCCATGAAACGATTAGCCTTTAATCTTTCCGTTCCCACCAGATGTGGGGCATACATAGCCAGACGTGCGAATTGAGCCTCATACTCAGCCACTGACATCCCTTTCTATTTTAGTGTGGCAAATTCCACCGCCTTCTTTTCCTTAACTCTTTCAGAGAAGTATTTTCCATGGAAGATCTCTAGAAATCCTGCCCACTCCAGTTCGCCAACATTAGGCAGGTGGGCCGATGTGGCCTTCCACCATGCTCGGGCATCCTTAGTGAATTGGAAAGTGGCCAGTACCACCTTCTCCCCATTAGTGCATTACATCACTTGGAAAATCCTTTCTATTTCTTCCTGCCAATTCTCCGCTTCGTATGGATCAAGGGATCCAGAGAATCGAGGAGGGTTTAAACTCCTAAAATTCGGATGCAGATCACTAGCTCCGTTCCTAGCAGCTGCAACCTAATTTCTAGCCTGAACCACATTTTGTAAAGCCTGAGTCAATCCAACCACGGTTTCTTGCATAGCTCACCACTGATTGCGAGCCATTGCAGTTGGGTGTAAGAGTTATGAGGGTTCCAGAGGAAAGGATGGAAACCAATTAATGTCTCTAGATACATTATCAGAGTCAATGGGTAGGAGTGTTTGTTCATTCAATCATATTCCCAGTCTCTACCCATTCTCACCAGGTACTATATTAAATTTTCATGACCTAGGTTCCATAGGTATCTCTTATTCCTGAGACATATATCCTATTTGGTATTCCTAGGCTCTGATACCACTAAATTGTCACGTCCTGAGAATTATGCAACGGATATAAATTATTCAGAAAATAATTCGAGTTGATATCCCGAGACATGAACAGTCGGCAAATAAGCCTCTAGCTAGCACGCGCTAGATGTATAACAACATACATCATCATAGGGCCCAAATATTGAACTCAACTAATCTTGCATTCAAATCTCAACTCAAGGTATTCCAAATGGAAACTGTTACAGGACTTAAGACTCAATAAAAAGGAAAGGTACATTTTATTCCTCACTTCCTACTACAAGAATCTATCACTCAAAGCAAACTACTATAACTAGACTCATATTTGGAACGCTCTTCACTAGGACGCATTCCCATCCTCGACTTGCTCCTCCTCTTGGACATCATAGTCACCTAGATTGGGTAAAAGTAGGGGATGAGCAAACTAGCCAAGTAGGATTTATATCTCAATGTGCGGGCAATGATATAAGTGATTAACAATTTAGAACTAGGTAAGCACGATGAATGTCATGATATGCATGTGCGAATAAAATTCATTAAAACATGATACATGGAGAAGCTAGATAGAGTGATCACGATAGAACAAGATCTAGAAGGATATAACAAGATAGAACTAGCAATAGATCACTTTGTACAAGCACGCAACATTTCACTTGATGTCAATAGCTTTCAAGAATGCAAGATATCACTAATTGCAATAAATGCAGGATGGCCATATCACGCAAGCAAGCACGCACATGCACGATAATGCAACACTAATCAGGCACGTAGACACTAATGTACACCAAGAAAAGATCTATCAAGAATGTACACCAGGACACGTGTATGTGGTTATTGTATCTATCATTCAACACGACACGCACGACTCCCAACATAGATGCAACGCCAGTAATCATTATACCCCATGGTTAATAGTATATTTATGACTCTCTGTCATTGGGGCTAGACTGGAGACCCTTAGACACTCGCCGTGCCCGGTCACCATCTCACTTAAATTTTAAATGTAGATACCCACAGTCATTAATAATGGCCAATGAGAGTTTCAATAAGTAAGCATGTGTAATGTCATGTTCATGATGATGATGAGAACAAGTAATAAGTAAATTGAACATGATTTCATGAGAACAATGGTCAAGAGATAAATTTGGCAGCATAACGACACGATTTATAATTTAGTTCAATCTTTACATTAATGGCTTTAGTCTAGATTGTAAATCACACTCGCGAGAACAAGAAGAGAAAGGAAGTGCATGCTATCTCCAGGGAACTTCAATGGTACAACCAACTCGTTGGCCATGTGGGAATCCATGGTCAGAGGAGACTTACGGAGGCTTGGAGAAAAGGTCGCTAGTCTTATCGATTCGGAATGACCAATAGAGAGCTTCCAAATTCCAAAGAAAGGGCTGCCTAGAAGTGCAAGTGTGTAGTGATGTACGCGTGTCAATTCACAAACCATCGGTTTCAAACTCGCGGAAAGCACTTAACATGATGGCATGCAATGAACAATGCATTTAACTACACATGGGTTTGCACGATTTTAAGATAATAATTATCATCTTAATCAAGCTAGAACAGTAACAAGAGCGAATCACAAGTTTCATGAATGATCACGTCATTAAGAGAATAATTTTAATATTGTTCATGTTATTATAGTTTTTAAATGGGTTAATCACTTTTAAGCCATTAAACAAACATCATGAGATGATTAGAACCATGACATGCAGGAAACATGCAAGAAACAAGGGTGTGATTCATGCAATGCTTATATCTTCTAAACTAGAGCTTTTATGACAAAAGTCTCAACATGAAAGTTGTAGGGAGCATGGAATAGATGCAAACTATGATTTTTAAATAAATTTAAACGGCCCCGAGATGCATGATAAATCAACACGAACGTAAAAAGTCTCAGACATGCGCAACTTTGGCAAAACACCTATAATTCAAGATGTACTCATTGGAATTTGATGAAATTAGTGGGAAACGAAAGTTAATTTGATTCTCTACACATTGGAATAAGATTTGTTAAGGTTTGGCTCGAGAAAACCTACCTTTTGGGTTGAAGAAGTCCCATTTTGCTAGAAAACCCATGTTCAGACCACTTGCAGGAGAACGCTTACTGCACCCAGTACACTACATGAAAATTGTTCATTCCAGTTGGGTTATGAAGTAGACATGACCCTCTTTCAAGGGGTATAAGTCTTGCACTATGGGATTTAGGTTTAACCTACCTTTGGTCGACTCCAAGATGACTATCTGTGTAGGTCGCAGCAGACGCAACAGGGAAGAAGAACGGCTAGGTGTGGGCGATCTCCTGCTCCCCAGCTGCTAAGAACTCCTCCACACGACCACAATAAGATGTAAAGTCATCCTTAAGAGTTTGGTGGAGAGTATTTACGAATCCATGGTGTTTAGGAGTCCTATTGTGACAAGGAAAGAAGAGTTGCGGTTTTGGCTTATTAGTTTCCTAATTTGAGGCTTTCTTCCTCCATTTGAGTGTGTGAGGCTTTAGGAAGCCTCCCACCATAGTTAAGCACCAATTTGGGTTGCCAAGATTGCATGTTCTCATCCCAATTCAACTCTAATTGCCTCTTTCTAATTTCAGCCTATTTATGGTTACGAATTTCCATGTATTTTCTAGCTTCATTTATTTTTTGGGCCAAATGCAGTCCATTGGCCCAATTAAGATATTGAGTTATTAATATATAATGTTAAAAGTCTCTCCAACACTTTTATTTAATTTTTGGTTGTGTCGTATTTTTGTGTTAACGGTTTTCCGACTTGTTTCCTAATTTAGATAATCGGTCACAATAACTCTTAAACCCAGCCCAATTAATTTTTATTGACCAAAATTTCTTGATTACTCATTAGAGGATATTATTTGAAGTCCGTATATGAATTTTATTTAATTTTCCGACTCATCCAAGTACGTGTGATAATGCTTTTTTGACTTATTGATGAATTACGATAATAAGTCACAAACACTTTAAACTTGGCTAATCCGATTTTTATTAGCACAAATTTCTTTGTGGAACATTTAGTAATAATGTGTGAGGTTGATTTATAATTTTTACGAAAATTTCCAATGTGTTTTAGCACCTACGATAATGCTACGTATTTTTTAATACTCTGATATTATGGAAATTATTTATTTCTATTTATTTGAGCTTTTATGTAATTAAAATTTCCAGGGTGCTACACTAATCATGCTTTATAATCATTGTTAAACCTGTGTAATACACTGTTATGAATAGTAAAATCGTGTTAATATATATTTGCTAAAAATCCACATGACTTTATTAAAGAAAATATGTGCACAATCCTCTCATGATTTCATTGATTCTCTTACACATACACACACTAAACATGAATATTTTCCATGAGACCTTGTGAAGTTACTCAATAATATGTCTGGTAATTAATTGCAATTATTCTTGTACATTTTTCCTATTTTTAAACAAACTTGTCTTCATTTTATTCGCTTGATTTGAACATCGTTATCGCGTCTCTCTGCCTTTGAACACTCAAGGCATGATAGACAATTGTTTCTATACACACGTTAACCTGGCTTGGACGACCTCTCCATTGGGAATACTCCTGACAGGACCAGGAACTCCTTGTCGAGGCCTTCGTAAGATTTCATGGCTTTGGCAGACGTCCATTGCCGACAAGCGGGTTGTACCATCAATAACTATTTTACCCTTAGGGATCAGCATGATCCAACGGCCTTAGTTGTTCTCTCTTACCATAAGATCATGCCGGACCTCTGGGCTGTGTTCGTAGCACGGCTATTGGGTGGTTGTGACTTCCACCGGACTGTCGACACATGATCGCGTGTGTTGTGCAACTGTTACTATCGTCTGTTTATTGTCGATTTACGAATACGACCCTCTTTCTTATCTACTCTCTTTACACTCATCTATTCACATTCTCTCTATACTCTCATCTATTCATCTATTACTCTTATCTATTCTTGGTACTCTATTTGGCCATCCATTTGATTGTCTAAGATAACAACCATAATCCTACCAGGCAACATTATAAAGAGCCCAATCTGGTCCTAGGAGGTGCGCCCGAAAGGCTATAACTCGTGGGGGTTTAATAATCAGGGTATACAACATAATACCCAAATGCCATACTATTAAGATTTAATCGATGACAATCAATCACTATAGTATGTTCTCTTGATTGACATGAAGCTTGACCAAAACGTGCTATCTCGACTAGTGCACTATTGTGCAAATGTTACATGCTATTTCGTTATGTGGCCAATTCGTTAACATACTTGTTGTGCTATCTTCATGTGAAAGTACTATTGTTCTCTTGCCATCGATACATTAATCTCTTGACTATACTTGATCGTTCTCTGTAGTTATCCTACTTGACAAGACATTAATCACTTAAAACATGCCTGTTTATACAAGATATTAAGTCCTACTTGGTGATTTCGCTCATCCTGCGCTATTTATTTCATGTGTTTTAGGTGAGTCTGATGGGGACTACCACACGAATGAGGAAGGGAATAGCAAGTGTAGGAGTGACCCTACATTTCAACAACCAAAGCTTTTTAGAAGTAAGTTAGTTGAATAGTTAGTTTGTAGTTGTTTTATTTTGAATAAAGTACTCTAGGCCCATAGTTATGGCTCTAACTTAGTGATTGTAATAGATAATTAGTGGAATTATTAATGAAGTTGGATCGTTTGGCATTATTCTAATTTGTTCAATAGTTTGATGTCTACTTCTCGCTCTATACTATTTATTTAACTATTTATCGCTCTGATATTCCGCATTGAAGCGTTACAAAATAACTAAGATAGGACTAGAAAAGTGATAAGATGAATGCATGAGAATATACTAGGTGTAGTAATAAATGGAGCTTGACTTGGTGTCTATTTTGTAGGCTATGGCTGGAAGGACTCGTCGTTCGAGTGTACCCATTCAAGATGAGGAGCCAAGGAGGACTGCAAGTGAGCAACAAAGAGTACCAGCAGCTCAAGGACTACCTATGCCACCTCCGCCACCGTTGGTTGACTACGGAATGTTCATGAAAGGACTCGTATAAGTGATGTAGACTTAGGCGCAGACGTAGGCAGCTCTTCAGGCGCAGCTTCAGGCTCAGGTTCTGGCACCGGCTCAGCAGGACCGTGGTGTAGGAGGTGTGTCGGTCATGGAGAAGTTCAAGCGGATAGCTCCACCTTCTTTTAAGGGGGAGAGTTAGCCATTGGTAGCATAGAGTTGTCTTAGAGAGATCAAGAAGATATTTAGAGCTATGAAGTGTGCAGAGGATGACAAGGTTAGCTTGGCGACGTACATACTTTAGGAGAGAGCAGACATGTGGTGGTCTTCCTTTCTTCGCACGCAGTTTGAGGGCTTGGAGCTAGCTGTGATTTAGGGAGAGTTCGTGAGGTTGTTCAAGGATACGTTTGTTCTTGAGCATATCCAGAACAAGATGGAGTAGGAGTTCTTAGCATTGACTCAAGGTTCCATGTCAGTCTTAGAGTATGAGGCTAGATTCGCAGAGTTGTCAAGGTTCGTACCGCACATAGTTGGTTACGAGAGGCGTAAGGTAAAGAAGTTTGTGATGGGGCTCAGACCATCATTGAGAGCCAAATTGTAGTGTTCGACCATAGGACTATGGATGTGGCTCTTAGTGCGGCATGCAGGCAGGAGAGTGAGATGGAGTTGTACCAGAAAGAGAAGAAGGCTCAGATGAAGAGGTTAGTAGAACCATTTCAGTGATAGGACAAGAAGATGAAGAGGCTCGTGGAAGACCATCAGCCAGTTATAGTATCAGCAAAGTCAACACCCTAGTCAGTAGCTTCTACAACCATCGAGAAGCCGGAGTGTGCACACTACGGCAAGCGTTATGATGGAGATTTGTGTTGGACAAAGGCAGGAAGATGTTTCAAGTGTGGTAGCCTAGATCACCGGATTAGAGAGTGTCCAAAGCTGAAGACGTTCATTCCACGAAGTGTTCTAGCAGGAGCAATAGTGAAGCCAACAATAAGACCACAAGCACCGGCCAGAGTGTATGCATTAGCCAGAGACAACACCGACGATGTCACCATAGGTACTTGATCCAATTTTTGAGGACATAGATCTTTTTAAGGGGGAGAGAGTGTAAGCCCCAACAAGTTTCTACAAGTTTGCACTTTCAGAAAATTGTTTGGTCGACATTTGGGAGCCCGGATGACGTGTTTCGGCTGAATCAAGGATTTTCAGCAAGGCAGCTCTTAACGTCAAGTATGTGTGACGTCAAGACGTGGTTGACGTCAACATGCCTTGACGTCAACCTGCTACTTGTCTTGACGACAATTTTGATTGCCGTCAATTTTGTGTTGACGTCATGTTTTCTTCGAATCATGATGTCAATAACGATTAACGTCAAGATTTCTGTTGACGGCGACGAAGTTTGATGTCAAGTTCTACGTGTCCCAGTTCGAGTTTTTCTCCAAAACTTGTGGTTTTCTTTGGATAGGTTTGAAGGAATAGAGTCGTGTTAAGGCAATGATCATACCCCAATCACGACCCTTGGCTCTCTATATATAGAGAGGGTTCGTTTGGGGGAAAGAACTTTTGCTCTCTTGCTTGGGTTTGGGGTTGTGAGAGAGGAGAGAGAGAGGGCAATCCCAATGGTAGAGGGGTCGTGTTGCTGCTTGTTTGAGGTTGATGTTGTGAAAGCTTCCAAGACTTGAGAGGAAGGCTTTGGACGAGGAGATCATGGCTAGATCGTGCTCAAGATTAAGGATTTGATCGTGCTTGCAGTATACCTCTTTGGGTGCAAAAGAGGGCTTCATAGGTTAAATTCTCATGTTGTAGAATTTTCTAGAGGCAAGTAACTTAGGATTTCTCTCCATTAACTTGTCCCCTAGGGTTTTCCTATTTTTATAGATTTTTAGAAAATTATTTTGATGTTGTTTTCCATGTTTTCTTGCCCTCGGTCTGCATTTTATGTAGTTTGGGAGGTCGACGGCAACAAGTGTATTGTTAACCTGAACTTGACAGCAACATATGTTGACGTCAAGTTCATCTTGTCCAGAAATTTACAATTTCACCATATGTGATGGTTTTATGGGATTCTGTGATGGTTTTTGAGTTATGTTCGTTCTATCTTGACCTGTTAATCATCATGATGAGTTTGGGTAATCTTAAATTAATTTTTTATTAATTATTGAAATTTCTGTTTAAATACAAAAGCATGTAAACTCTTGATAATTTTGATTTCCATGATGTATGCATGTTATAAAAATCGTTATATGTTATGCTTTAGTTTGTTAGACTACTGTAAACATGATTTAGGGGTTTTTTGCCTCATTTTATTTCTATTCATGAATACTTAGTACTTTTGTGAATAATAATCTGATTTTTTACTTTGATTATGAAAAATTGTTGTATTGCTCTAAAAATTATAAAAAATGTATTGGTGTGTTTTGTCAAGTATATGTACCCGATGGTTAAAATTTGAGCATGTTTTAATCACTGTACAATTAGTTATGAATTTCTTAAGCTTTCAGTACCATGTTTTCATAATAAGTCTCAAATATGTTTAAAAACATGATTAGGTTATCTTAATTATTGTTCATGATTAATCTGAGTACCTAGAAGTGATTAATATATGTTTCATGGTATATGTGTGCATGTGCACATGTGCATGGAAAGAGAGAGAATATGTGACATGTGTGTGTGAAATATGTGTTAATTTGAAAAGATAAAAGTTGTGCCAATGAAACACTGCCACCATAGATTACGTGGAGCCGTACTATAGTAGTGCCTCTACGGGAAGGCTCAATTGTGTTACATGATACCCAGGACAACGAGTCATGTGAAATCTTGGGGGTGAACAAGTTCCACTGGTAATGATGGAGATGGCTTCCCCCAGTTCTGCACAGTAACCAAGACTTGATCGTTTTGCCTAGCGATTAAGTATGTGTATATGATTGTGTGATCTTTCTAGTGGTAGTTTGGGAAGTGTCTTGGGTTCTGTAAAAGTGAATATGTGAATAATGTGTAAAGTGATATGTGAATGTGGCACGAGGTATGTGCAAGTGATGTGATATGTGATCGTGATCGTGAAAAGTAAAAACTATGTGAAAGCCATATGAAACCAAGTGTAAATGAATGTTAATGTGATAAATGTGAGAATAAGTGCATGTGAAAGCAAAGGTAAAAGTGCATGTGAATATGCTATGAGAAAATAATGCATGTGCTAATGTGATATCTGTTAAATGATAATTGTGATATCATGATTAGTACCATGTGTAGAAGTATGTTAATTATGTCCATGAGTTAGTAGTTACTTAATGAGCATGTTAGTAGTATCATGTTTGTTGGATCAAGATGGCACTAGTTGTCCTAGAGGGGGGGGGGGGGGTGAATAGGACTTCTTGCAGTTTAAAATTTATCTAAAAGACAAACAACACTAAACAACGTTGTTAGTTCCTAGAGTGGAGTGTGTGAAACAAGTGAAATACTTGACGGAATCAATCACACAAGAATGCACAGGAATTTTATCCTAGTTCGGCCCTTCCCACAAGAAAGTCCTACGTCCAGTCCCCAAGAAACCACTTGGGATTACACTAACTTCCAAGAAGTACTTGGCCTTCTCTCAAACCCAAGAGGAATTACAGGTCCACTTGCTTCCCAGCAAGTCTTCCCATAACCAAGGGGTACAAAGACCATCTACATTTGTAGAGCTTCCCTTCACAAGAGGGGAACTGCAGGATACAAACCTCCTGCGTGTTTTCTTACACAAAAGTATGAAAGACTTGTGTGTCTGCTCAACAACAATGAGCAAACCCAGAGGTTCAGAAAGAGAAACAAACGAAAGTGGAGCTCAAGCTCTTTCTGAAAAGAGGTGGACTGAAAAGATTCTGAAATGCAGTAATCCACCAAGTGAAGAAGACTTCTGTAACGACCCTCTTCATACCGGTACGATTATACCAATCCCCATCGGTATAAAGGGCGTCGTCACAGTGGGACATGTACCCAACACTAGTCGTTAGGTTGATATGTACTTGGATAGCAATAGAGTACATCGGAATAAAATAAATAACTCAACTTTTAACCCATCACCAACACACATTCCACAATCTAAATAGCGAAATAGAAAGACAATGTCCATATTAATACAAGATAAAAGAACTACATTGTCCAAATATTGTCCATACAATAATTCTTTTCATACTATGAGAAAAAGAAAAGTACAACTAGTCGCAGCTCCACAAAACAGTCTTCTGATTGGCGATCCTCACTAAGCTTCCTTCTAGTGCATGATACCTGTCAACCTGTACACCGAAGCAAGGGTGAGTCCAAAGACTCAGCAAGCAAACCAAAGACTTAAACTTAAACATGTCACACTCACAATAAGGCATTAACATTAAAGAGATGCACACTATCATCAAATCATGAAGGTACTCATGGTCCTTACTCTTAACTAGCAATACGTATTATATTCACATGAGCATGCTTTAGTCTATCATATTTCTATTCTAAATCATGAGCATTACATCATATACATGTACATATTTCATACACCTAACATGTAGCATGGTTCGTCCACACATTATTTCATTCCGCAGATATCTCTACTACTAAAGCACAAAATTGAGCATAAGGAAAAAGAACAAGCTAGCACGATGACTACTTTCTTTTCACATACCCTTTTTGTATTTATTTATACAATTTACTTACTGTTTTAACATAATAAAATCACATGCACATAGATTCACATTTTATAGCATGACTTGAAGGTTAAATCATGGTGAAACCATTTAGCAATCCATAAGCACTTAAGTATGAAACTTTTATACTAATTGAGCATTTCAACTAGCATGGAATCCAAATATTATTCATGCATTTACCATGTTCATAATCACACTTTATTTGGTTCTTGTATGCATTTCATTCAATTACAAGGATCTATAATTATTCACATATTATCTTATCCTTAGGTAAGTCTACATGTTCATAGTTTGTGTTGCACCAATAATCATGGTTGTCTAAGTTTACTCACATACACCATTACATGATGAATGTTAAACTACATGATATGATACTAAGCATGGCATTTCGATTGAGATATTAACATATGGAAAACATAAACATGGCATGCTAGTAAACTAGTTTTCACATGCAAGCACACTATCACTTCATACACTTTAAGGTTGTTGTTATAACATTATTTCACATTAACATATCATGGATCACAATTTCACAATCTAACACATTGGTTTCACATGTTTGCACAATTTCTCATTTGTATTAACTCTCCCTCACGTCTCATTTCACATAATTATCATATCATTTATTCTTGTTTTGCTTATCACATATCATATCATTTACTCTTGTTTTTCTTATCACATATCATATCATTGGCACTTACCATGTGTCACATTTACATATCATTTCACACTTTATTCATATTTCATTGCTTAAACAAATTGCCATGACACATAGTCCTAACTACAAGTAGAGGACACTAACAAATATCTCATTCTCATAACTCTTTTCACAACGCATAACACATAACTCATAATCACATACCCACCACCTAGGCAATACAGTGGTGAATCTTGGTAACTGTGCAGACCGGGAGAAGCCCTCTCCACCCTATCCAGTGGTACTTGTCCACCTCCGGTATTTCCCTAATGCCTTTAGGACGAACTTTTCACACATAGAGCTTTCCATAGGGACTTTTCTATGTACAGCTCTCGAGGCCCCTAGGGTAGCAGTGTCATTTTGGACCAATTATTACACATTACATTTGCTTTATCGCATTTTCACACATTATTCACATGTTTTACTTATTCTGTTGAATCATTTTATATGTTACATCCATAAATTCCACATGTCTCAGTTAACCCTAACATGGTACTACTGTTAACAGAAATCAAACATTCAGTACCCCACACTAATCAGGTTGAAACATACATAATCAACCATGTTCATATTAGCATGTGTTGAACACTCGTTTTCGCATGGAAATTTTATAGAGCACTCTACATTTATTCAAATAACATGAGAATTTAACCACAAACTAATTTCAGGTTTATGATCACACATGCAAATTTTTATATTTTTCTGAATCATATTACATTTACAGAAATTAAAACAGTCAATCTCATGCCATTTATAATTCAATTTATCATGGAACATAACGTGAATGTTCGATTCGACCATTCACAGGTCTGTACCTATCATTCATAATGTCACAGAAATTTCCCCGAAATTTTTGCACAACATGCAAATTTTCCGAAGTTTTAAACCAATCTAGGCATGCTCTCTATTTTCCAATACAGAAATTTTAACAAGTTTCATATTCATGGGAAAATTCCCAAATTTTTGGGACATGGACTGACATGCATTTACATCATATGGAAATTTTATGGAAGTCTAATTACCCATGGATCATGCAAACAGTAAGCTACCATACCCATGATCTTCATTTCACATGCATTTCACATAATTCTAACAATTTAGATAAATCACAGAAAAGTATAAAAATCTCTCAAACACATTCCATTAACCATATTACATATCATATAGTGTTTACAATATATCCTCATGCGAAACACATCGGAAATTTATCATATAGGAGGAGAGAACAGATCATTGTTCTGTCTTGAGGAACTTAACGACATAGTCTGGCCGTTTGAAGGCTATTAACGGCCATATCGATGGCCGCTAATAGAAGAACTTGGCGGCAAGTTACATTGACGTCGAGTTCCTGTTTGTGCAAAACACAGATCGAGCTCCAGGGATTTGGTGAAGGTGGTGTTCCAGGACTCGAGGAAAAATCCGTAAAAATACTAAGACTCAAGGGGACATGTATAGGATCAAGGTCTAGGTTTACTTGCCTTTCTAAAAATTCTACAAAGATCGGAATATGTTGATGAAGCCCTTCTCGGCCTTGCCAAAAGGTGCTCAGAAACTCCTTCGATCCTCTTCCCCTGTCGATGTAGATGGCACCTCGGGGTTGGGATCTCTTCTTGGATGCATGGGCTGTCCTCCAAACGTTGTAACTCCTTGGTTTGCACCTCCAGTCGACGGATCAAAGGCCACCAACTTCAGGTCTTCTCTTGCTCTCCCATAGCTAGGGTTTTCTTCTCTCCTCTTTGCAAAGAGCCAAGGAGAGCTCTTGGGGTTGCAAGGAGTGGTTGGTTTATAGGAGAGAGGCCTCTCCTTTCACGCAGATGGTGATGTGAGGGCTTCACAGCCGTTGGGGACAGCTCCCCAATGGCTGGGGTTGCTTGTCCCCGGAAATTTGGGTTGCTGCGCATGTAGGTCAGAGAAGTAAACGTCCACCTATATGGACGGCTACTTAGGGCTTGGTGTCCATCGATATGGACGCGACACCTCATGGGCGTCCATCCATGATGACGCCAATTGGCCCTTCGGCCAAAACTTAAAATCATGTAGAAACCATGCTTAATCCATACATACATGTACATGAAACCTATGTAGTATAATGTATACATCACTACACCATGTAAACATCCAATATTTACTACTAATCTTACACATACATACATAGATGCATCAAGATAATAACACGTACATGAATATCTACATACGCATACAATGTATATATATATATATATATATATACACACAACATGACTCAACACACAAAGAATTATATTTACACTACGTATATACATACAATGTATAAGGTATAACATGTATATTGCTACACCATGCAATCGATAACATTTATACCTAGGCATACACATGCATACATAAGTACACTAAGATAAGATGTACGTAGATATCTACCTTTGCGTACATGATGTTTTACATAAGCGTGACTCAACACACGGCAAAATAAAATGACAAGAATTGCGAGGGCTTCGCAATCATTAGGCGGTGATATGAATTAAGTTAGCTAGGAATAATCTATTCCACAAAATAGTTCTTGCATGCACACACCTAATTTGACATATAATATATATAGTATACACACACGGTGTAGCATACTTATGTACATTATGCATGAAATAGATAGATACCACATGCACACCGGTAACTAGATTAAACTTGCACAACATTACTTAAGTATTATATGCATGGGATGCTTAATAAACACAATATGCACAATTTAGCTAATTACCTATTGTCACCTAAATATCATAAAAATACATGCATGATATTCATGAGGAATATAGAATTACAATACACGCTACTAAATACACCTACCATACTTGCAACAATCAAATGCACATGCACAAATTATAAATGAATAAAATTTCAGGGCATAACAACTTCTAATTGCCAAAGGAGAGCATGAAATCTAAGACTGACGAGTGGCTCTCTTTCTCTTTGAGTGGCTTCTCTTGCTTTCGGATGCGAGTGAAGTGTCAGCTTCTATGTCTTCTATGAATGTGTCTCTATGTCTCTTCTCTTGTTGTTGTCTGGACTTCAAGCTTCGGCTTCATATATATGAACTTAAAATTTGACCATTTGAGTTTTGTTCGCTGGAAGCTAGCCGTTGAAGGATGTCCGTTGAGAGGAAAATTTTGATCTTCTTAGGTTTCTCCATCAAATCTTTATCTCCATGAGTCCTAATGTCTTTAGGCTATATTTTGTAGCTTCACGCTTGAAAGACACTTTCATAATTATTCTGCAAGTTCTATGCTCAAAGCTGAACACTAGGCATGCTTCATTAAATGTTCTGCAAACTTGAAAGGACAAGACAAAAGCATATGCCTCTAGACATACCTTCGGAGGTAGGTGAGATAAAGGATATAAAGTATGAAAATATTCAGACAGAAGTTTATAACATTTAAGAATGAACAGACGGACGCACATGATTTCTTTCTGAAATTCATGGCATGTCTGATAGTAGTAGGTAGGTTCTGACAGATAGCCCATACAAATTATACTTATCAAGCATTTAATTCTTGACCATCCGTCAGCTAGAGATTAGCTTGTCTTTCTGTCAGTGAAAGAGATAGCAAATATATCTCATATATTATAGATCTCAAAAAGGATACTTCTCAGATGATTAATATTGAATAAAATATTTTTCCCGTGAAAAGGATAATTGAATTTTAACTAAGGCAAAAAGATATTAAGAAAACTATCTTACGATAAAAGATATTTGAATGTAAAACTTATGTAATGATGTATATTAATTTGTACTTATTGATAGAGGCTTAAAATAACATCTAAGAAAGGATATACAAAGGTTGATATGAGACACTTCGACTTCCAACAAGTCAGAATGAGGAATGGCAATACAACTGTAACAGATAATAAACTTCGACTGCAGAAAGAAAAGTAGATCAGCAAACTTTAGTGTTTCAGGTCAATAGCAGTTGATGGAGCAGAATAAGTAAAGAAATGTGTGAAATTAGAGTTAAGTCCAATTGGGATTCGAGTAATAGTGAAAGTGGAAAGCAAGTAAAAGCAGAAACAGAAACAGAATTTATGAAAATTGCACTGAGTGGTCAGTATAATTAGAGTAGTGCAGCAGAAGCGTGGTGGGGCTATACCCCACAGGTTCATTTGTTCAAAAGGGGAATTGCAGATTTTGGCACAATTGGGCAAGAGATCGAGAAATTTAATAAAATGAGTTAAAGAATGTGAGCGGAACAGTATGAAAAGGCAAGAAAGTCAGAAATGACAGAGAGTTTTCCATGAAAAGTTAGCAGTTGAATGTATAAAGGCAGAATAACAGCAGACAATGATATATAGAAATGAAATAGCACCGGAAAATTTGAGAATTGAAAAAGGTTATGTTATGGTAAGGCACTACAGTGGAGCAGTGTTTAATAAATGATTTGAGGAAATAAAGCGGCCCAGAAAAGGATGTTGTAAGCACAGTCAAGAAAGTGTGGAAACAGGTTGAGTCCAAGGAGATAAAGTGCCAACAGCAAGGAGGAATCGGTTATAGCTAGAAAGTAAAGAAAGTAAGGATCAGACTAATTTGACAGAGCAAGTAAGGAAAAGAAATAAAGAGAAAGGAAGAGCTGAGCATAAATGAAAGAAAAAGGTAAAGCAGGAAAAATATGAAAATGAGCAGATCAAGGTAGTCCATGGGCGATAATTCGAAAGGCAAGAGCAGCAAAGAATGTATCCTACTTGTTATATTTACGGCTTTGTTTCTTTTTAGGTGTTATTCTGCTTTGTCGTGGTTTCGTCCTGAATGTCGAGGACGACATTTCTTTTTAGGTGTTAGTAATGTAACAGTACGGTCGTTCAGATCTGGGTTTATCGGGTCTACGTGTGGTGCTCTTGACCAAGAGATGGTCAATGGGTTACTTTCATGATTTGTTTACACAGGGTGAGCAGTATGGGCCAGATATGCTAGCCCATTTGCACTGCTAGTTCACTGTTTGGAATCGCGGCGGAGGAAGGCGACGTGATTATGAACGCGTCGGCCTTGCTGGACGCGATTCCAGGAACTGCCTCTGTGACATGTGGCACGGGTTTCCGTTTAGCGTCGGATAGGGGGGACGCGTTTAAAAGGTTTAAACGCGGCATCTGCCTTGGACGCGATTTCGATCAGAGTGTTAAAAGCTTCGTTTCAGCCAGACAGAGCAGAGGATGCTCTGTCCGGAGCAGGGGAGGGTGCTGTGGTGCCTTCCATGGAGGTTTCTAGCGATTTCGGCTTCTGGCGGCTCATGCAGTACGGGAACCACACGAGGACGACGCTCGGAGCGTGGGTGTGCCGTCGGCGAGGAGGTTTTGGCATCTTCCAGTTGGTAGGGAGACTTCCCCTTGTGATTCAATCCCTTTCTATGCTTTTAAAGGGCAGTGCATGTGTGGGTGCTTTTCTATGAGTTAATTATCATGTTTATTGTTTTAAAACAAGGTTTGCATCGATGGGTTGTGCATGGTATGTCTGTGGGGAAGGTGGGGTTTGGCCTGTGTGCTGGCCCCTACTATGTTTGGAAATGCGGCAAGCTTTCCCGACGCGTTCATGTGAACGCGCCACTTTGTGTGGACGCGATATGTGGTTTTGGTCCAATGGGTGGGGCGGCGGCGTGAACGTGGTCCCTCGACCTGACACGTTTTACTGGAACGTGTCTTAGCTATCAGACGCGTCTTGGATGTTGACCGATGGTTTGAGCGATCGGGCTTTATGGCATCGTGTTGGGCCTATGCGACTTGGTCGCGTCACTGAGGCCTGTCGCGACAGCCTTTGGAATAGCGTCAAAAAGGGGCGACAAGGTTTGGAATGGCGGCGTCTATGTTGGAATGGCGTCCAAACCAATCGACGCGATTCAAGTGGCGGCATTTGTGTTGGATGCGTTTCAGGTTCTGGGGCTGAGTTGTGTTACCTGGGCGGTGAGGTTCTAGTGTGAACTTAGCCAAGCTTTGTGATTATTGCTAATTATGATTTAAGGCAGTTAATCTGGTAAGGTTGTATATACTGTTGGTGTGCTTATAATTTATATTAAGCATGTTTATGTATTATGATATGTGAACAGCAGTTAATGTGTTATGTAGTATGTGTTGCCATGGAGGTCATGGGGTTACCAATGACAGGCGAGTTTATGTTTCGATGTTAGTATGCTTATGTGTCGTGTTAAGCATGCCTATGTAATAAGGTAAGTGTTTAATGATTAATGTGTATAAGCCTATTGTGTGGTCTTGGCGGTCATGTGATGACCCCGTTAATGAGTGGTAGTGTGTAGGATGGCTTGAGGGTCACAGGGTGACCGATGATAAGCCAGTCCTTACACTTGTGTACTGTGAGGTTTATATGTGTCGGCGTTGGTTGGCTTGAAAGTCACATGGTGACCATTGACAAGCTAAAATTGACACTTGTATATCTAGGTTTATAATAAAGGATCGTATATCGTGGTTTGTGTGCTTACCGAGTCTGGTGGTCCGGCGCCCATTCCGGAATACCTCTTTAGTCGGTTACCCTAGCACCGGGTGCTTAGGGCTTGTCCCGGTACCAGAGTTCCATCGAGGTCTGTGTCATCTTCCTGGACACCCTCCTCATGCGTTGGAGTAGTACGTTCGGCTGAGGGGAAAGACGACAAGGGACAACGGCTTGTGTTTGTGGGTATGCGGCTATTTGTAGCGCACTCGTGGTTGAGGGATGGAAACTAGTAGACATACTGGTCCTCAGCTAGTCCTCTTCTAGTGCCTCACTTTAGGGTTCTCGACCGGAGTCCCTAAAGGTGTCAGGCTTGGGCCTGCGGGGTGTGTGACCTGCAGGTTGTGGTGGTTAGTTAGTCTCCACAGTTCTTGGCTTGTTGTTGTGGAGTAGTAGTTGGACCTTCTGTCCGTGACTGCGAGACTAAAAGGTAGTTCTCGTGCTTTGTTGTCCGGGTTGGATACTGGCATCATGAACTAGTAGTCCGTTCCCGAGTGGTGGCGTCGTCTCCATACCAACTCGTTTTTGACCACTAGTTGTGGTTTGTGTGTGAACCGCTGGTTAAGGTTATAACTGTGAAACCATTAACCGTTATTGTGTGCCCTGGAGGTGGCACGGTTCTGTGGTTCAGTGTTGTACCTCGTGGTAGTAGGTACATGTACCCCTCGTCGGTAGAGTTGTGTTGTGGTACGTGTTGCCCAGCTAGCTAGCCCAGAGGGGGGGGGGTGAATGGGTTATTAAAAATTTGATCTTTGATGAATACCTGTTCACTAAAAGGATTACACAACAACTCAAATGAAGGTTAGAGTTAGAGGAAATGAGATAGCAATCACACAAAATACAACCACAAGACAGTAGGATTCTTATCCTGGTTTGGAACTCCTTTCCACAGGAGACCTACGTCCAGTCCCTGAGCAATACCTCAGGATTTCACTAATCAAGGGTACAGTCCCCCTTAAGGACACAACAACACCCAGCTCAGCTGGTCTTCCTTCACACCCGAAGGGAACAACACCCTGGATACCACCAGGTCTTCCTTCACACCAGAAGGGAACAACACCCTGGATACCACCAGGTCTTCCTTCACACCAGAAGGGAACACCACAAAGAGAGGTTTGAAAGACAAGCCCCGAGATCAAACTGCAACAAGCAATGATCTGAAGGACCTAACACTGAGAGCAAAGAATCTAAATCTAGGCTCACTCTCAGAACTACACAAGCTCTCTTCAAATGATCTTTCACTAGCTAGTAGATAGCAAAAGAGCAAAAGCTAAGAGGAATGAAGTTTTCTGCTCTAAACTTTCTTCAGAAGAATTTGAATGCTTTTCTTGAATGTTGTATGTCTTCTGTTCTTCTGACTTGTATACATATCTTCAATTTGAAATCTAGACGTTAAAGAGTCCGTTGTCTCTCTTTTGAGTAGTCGTTAGACTGAATGACATCTGGAGTCTTGGAAGCTTCCTGTCAACAGTCTTTTGATTACTTGAGCACGCAAAGAGATGAGATCTTCAAAGATATCCGAAGGCTTCTATTTGTTTAACGTTGTACCATGAAGCTAGTTCAGAGGTCTGCACAGATGTCAATCTCAAATAGCAGACAGATAAGCTGTCTCTGATGTCAGTCAACGTCAGTAGCAATAGTCAAGAAAATAGTAATGCCAAAAGCTTAAGTCTAAAGGATGTTATCAGAGTAGGCACGATAAAGGATGATATGGTCTGCATGCATGCAGAGATATGTTCAGATCTCATAAATGCAAAAGCGTCAGAGAGATGTCTACGTGAACTTTGACTAGTCAATGCTTTAAGATGAATAAGATATCAAGATATGAAATCGATGACTGTATGACTTATGAAATCGTTATGAGTCATAGCAAATCGTTATGAACACTTATCAAGTCATTATGAACTCTAAAGAAATCATTGCGCAAAGCAAATCGTTATGAACACTTATCAAGTCGTTATGAACTCTAAAGAAATCGTTGCACAAAGCAAATCGTTATGAACACTTATCAAGTCGTTATGAGTTCTAAAGAAATCGTTACGAGGACTAAAGAAATCGTTACGGCTAGGAAGTCGTTGTGAGTTCTAAAGAAATCGTTACGAGGACTAAAGAAATCGTTACGGCTAGGAAGTCGTTGTGAGTTCTAAAGAAATCGTTACGAGGACTAAAGAAATCGTTACGGCTAGGAAGTCGTAGTGAGTTCTAAAGAAATCGTTACGAGGACTAAAGAAATCGTTATGGCTAGGAAGTCGTTGTGAGTTCTAAAGAAATCGTTACGAGGACTAAAGAAATCGTTACGGCTAGGAAGTCGTTGTGAGTTCTAAAGAAATCGTTACGAGGACTAAAGAAATCGTTACAGCTAGGAAGTCGTTGTGAGTTCTAAAGAAATCGTTACGAGGTCTTAGAGAATCGTTGCGCAATCTTTAAGAAATCGTTACGGTATCGATTTGTTTGAACTTTTCAGTCAGAAAGGAAATCGTTCTGCTTATCAATAGAAGTCGATACAAAGACTTGGACAAAGTATGAAATGAGACTTACCTGATTGTCTTGTATTTTCATTTTTCTTTTATTTCCTGTTCTCAAAGCTCAAGTAATTCATTAGTACTATTTTGTTAATCATGAAAATTAATATATATAAATAAGTGAAGTAATTTATATGGGGAAAGTTTGGTCATCTGTACGTGAGTCCAACCTCAGCTGGTGCTGAGGTGAGACCGTGCATACTATGGAGGTCTTGTGGTGTGACTCTCCACGTGTTAAATAGATTGGTTTCTGATTACGATGTGGTTTATGGGTGTTGGCTGGTTATCGACAATCCCGATGCTTTGTGTGTGTGGTTAGCCTGTGAGACCATAACCTAGGCAGTGGTCTGCCGGTGAGGCTTATGGTCGAGGTGGTTTGGTTATAGGGCCGACTAGCGTTGTTAAGCTAGTCCTATGTTTCCCTTTACTTTTCAAGGACCGGGGTTTAGCCGATGTGTTTATGATTAGTTGTAGTTTAACATGCTTGTGTGTGCATGTTATGCTTCGGTTGCCGGTGTTGCCTGTGAGACCCTTTGGGGTTGAGGTCTCTTGTGTAGTTGTGTTTCTTGTGGGAGCTCCCTATTGAGCCAGTGACTTGTTGAGGTTCACTCCCTTACAGTCTGTTTCAGGTGTTGGCCGACTTAGTAGGCGTTGGCTAACTTCGGCGTGGTTTACGCAGAGTAGTGCAGACTTGTACCACCAGTAGTAGAGTAGTTGAGTCGTTTGAGCTTCTGCTCCCTCGGGGTATGCCCCAGGTAGTTGTACTCTTTATTTGGACATGTAATATTGTAATTGTGGAGGATTGTACATTGTGGTTTATACTTATATACACTTGTACTTTTCTATGTTATATACTGTAATTGTGGTCTTTTATATTCGTACTGGACACGTGTTAGTGATATCCCTTGTGAGACTTCGGTCCGATCGCAGGAGACAGATCTGGATATGGACCCTTATTAGGTATAAATATGCAGGGCCGTTACAGCTGCCAAACTTCGACTTCTTAGGGGTCAGAGTACTGCCAAACTTGGACTTCTTAGGAGCCAGAGTGTTGCCAGATTGTTCATCAATCGAAGCATTACTTCAACTGAACAAGAGTCAGAGTCTGGAGTCGGAGTTAATGTGATATACAGTGTATGCTGTGGACTTAGAAAATTCTCGTTTTGAAGATACTTAGGTTCTATTTAGGCATAGTTTTTAACTAAAGGTTTTTTATATAAATAAGATTTTTTATTTTCATAAATGATAAAGGTGAAGATATTAAAAGGTTTGGTCATAGCAAAAATATTATGATAAATGTTTTGGTAATCAAGGACATAGGAAAAGTTGCTCAACAATTCTCCCCCTTTTTATTAATGACAAAAACTTTTAATTTCAATGAAAAAACAAATTTGATTTTGAAAATTTTCATTTCATGTGTTTGTTTCTTTCTCCCCCTTTGTGGCATTAATAGAAAGGATAATAGACAAGGAAAGAGAGATAGATACACACGAAGAGAACTGATCTTATATCTCTGGAAAGACAAAATTTTACAACTAATGAGTAAAAGATAAACTAGGAAGATAGAGGGAAGAGGTGACTTGAGCAAGGAATGGTTGAATGAGATCCCATACCTTACGCCCATTGTCAGGAAAGAAAGAGGAAAATTTATCACGATCTATGTTGTAGGAAGGTCCTATAGTAGGGATTTTCCTATAAGATTTGACGTGCCTGTGATGATACCAGCTGAGTCTGCTATGGTACTTGTCATCAGACAAAGAATACCTAAGAGGAAAAAATTTCTTCTTGGATGTTGATGAAGAAAGTCATGCACAGTAAGGTTCCAGTGAAGACCCTGGGAGTGGACTGCTTCCTTGGCTTGGTAATAGATAACATATCTCTGTGTCCATTTCTGATACATAGATTTCCAAAGATTGTCATAAGGCTTCAGAAGATAGACACGGGGAGGTAACTTGAGTTTCTGACATTCTTCACTCTCTATTGGATAAGTTGCTGCCCATTCATCTTCAGTTAATCTCTCAGATTCTACAAAGTAGTGCTGAAAGTCCTTCATGTGTTGAGAATTCTTGGGAGCTTGCATCATGGCAAACCTATGGAAGGATATATTGATGTAATACTGAAGTTTGAATCTAGCTACTACCCGGATATGCCTATTGAATACTATCTGAGCAAACTGCTTCCTTGAAGAGATAGCACCAAACCAGAAGGTAAAGCAACAGTCATTGAGGGAGTAATTGGTCTTTGACCCTGAGTGATCATCCGCCACTGCGCTTTGTTGACATCTGGCAAGCCCAACTTGAATCTATCATCATTAAAGATCTTCATTCTAGTGAAGCTAGTCTTGACCCCTCTAAGGTGGTTGCTAAAAAGGTCAAAGAACCTTAGATTCAAGTGCTGGTGAATAGTGAGAAGGTGGTTTCTAGATTTGGCGGCCAAGAAATGTTCAGCTTCAGCAGGGTAAAGATCGAGAAACTCTGAAGGGGAGGACCTATGGCTTTTCTGAGTAATGAGATTCAGATCAGCCAATAGACCTTCCAAAGTTTTGAGTAAAAGAGTGAGCCAGTCTTCGAACTTATAGTTTGGCATTCCATGAACTTCAAGAAAAGCTTTAATCGACAAAAATTCTTTGAATAGATTCATGTGATGTTCAGAGTGGTGAATGAAAGCATGCCAAAAAGGTGGAAGGAGAGAGCTGTGGCCATGAGGAATTGCTCCAGAGGGTAGTACCATACTAGGTACTATCTGACCAATTGAGGGAGTGGAAGAAATAGAAGAAGAAATGGAGGATGCAGGAGGAGTAGAAAAGAAGTGTGGATGTCATGCCCCGACGCGGAATATCAGAACGCGAGGCAGTTGCAAGTAAACGGGTACAGAGTGAGTACTAGACATCAAACCATTGGACAAGGATAAATATTAAAGCAAATGTATTTCATTAAAAATTCTTCAAATGCCTCGTTACAACCACTAATATCAGAGCCATTCTATAGGGCCCAATTACATTAAATAAAGCAAAAGACTAAACTTTCACTCTAACATAATACTAAGACGCTAGGGTACTCTTGAATTCACTCTTGGTCATTCCTGTCCTCTTGAGTGTAAGTATCGTCCTCAGTCTCACCTGAGAACACATAACCAATAACGCAGGGTGAGCGATAACGCCCAGTAGGACTTAAATCTCAGGATCAAGCATGCTTTAAATGATTAATATATTAAAAAGGTAGAGTAACTAAGGATAGAGTGAGAGAGTCAAATAATGTAAGAGATAGCACAATAGCACGTGATTGAAATAGCACAAGTTTCCAGGTATAGCACAAGCGTCAAGTATAGCACAAATAGCAGGATGGCCATAGCACAAATAGCACAAAGTATATCAATAGAACACCGAGTATAGTATAACACTTTGATTGTCATTTAGATAGTCGAGATAGATAGTAGTTGAGTGGAATGCCAAACACTCTGATCATTTAACTCCCGCGGGCAAATAGCACTTTTGGGAGCACATCCCAGGATCAGATCGGGCCCTTTATATATTGTCAGGCATTGGTTATATTGTTTATCTTTAGACAATCAGTCAATGGCCCATAGAGAGTACCAAGAAATAGATGAGAGTACTAGATGAATAGACGAGATAGTAGAGAGAGTGTGAATACGTGAGCGAGTAGAGTATAGATGAAAACTAAAGGACATTCCACATAAAACGTCAAGTAACGGAGATAGTAATAGTTGCACAACACGCGCAATGGGTGTTGGCAGTCAGGTGGAATTCACTACCCTTCCACTGGCCATGTTATGCACAGGTCCATAAGTTCGGCGTGATACAAGATAAGAGCGAACTTCTAATAGCCAATTGGATCATATTGGTCCATAAAGGGTATCATAGGTATTAGGGTACAACCAGCTCGTCGACCATGTGGGAATCCATGGACAGAGGAGACTTACGGAGACCTTGAACAAGGATTCACTAGTCCAGCAGAAGGAATATCCAACAGAGAGTTTGTCTAAGTTAAGAAAAAGTGTATATATAGAAACAAGTGCTCGACGTTCCAGAGGAATTCTAGAACAGTGGAGTGTCTACAATGTTATTCCCAAAACATCGCGAGAATGAAGACAAGTCCAATTAAAATAAATGGGACAACTTAAATACATCATTGAAGTAAATTACCACATATTTTTTGAAATACTTTCATGCCAAATTGAGTCATGATCGGATGGTTACAGGTGTGTGCATGTGTCATGGAGAATCATGGATATGAAAGATCATGTGAATGACTTTAATTAATTAAAATATATCCAAGTTTAACAACTTCATTTACTGTGTTTAAGACAGATAATAGAGCATGTAGTCACTGTAGAAATCAAGATTTACAGAAATAGGGGGTTTCTATGCAAAACTCCAGAAGGCGACGCACCCCTGTAAGGGTCGCGACGGGGTACAGTCAGAATGCGAAAAGTTCAATCAAAGATCGCGATGGGTCGGTCAGAGCAGGCTGTCAGGACGCGACGCCAGGGCCTGTCGTGTTCAGAACATGACGGGTGGCTCTGTCGCAATTAGCCCTGAGAACGCTGCCTATCAGGCCGTCGTGTTCTCAGGTACTGCTCCTGAGTCCAAGTGTTGAAAGGATAGGCATTGGATTGCGGTCCAAGTTGCCTTGTTTGGACATAGGTTCATTCATAAATTAAGAATAAAATGCATAGTTGATGAAAAATTGTGAAATCACTTGCAAACTGATCTAGACATGTAATAGCACTTACAGTAAATAGAAATTTGAGAACAAACATGGTCTTGAAAGGTTTTGAACATGATCAAGCATGAGTAACACAGAACATGGTATAGTGAAGATACAAGATTTAATGCACACAGTATGATGGATGATAATTAGGGCTTTTAGGGGCAAAAGATTCCTGACATCAATCAGTATCACCAGTAAAAGTTTTGTAGCATTGTGTCGAGTATACATAGAGATATAAATTAAACATGATGGTTCAGGGTCATGGGGATTGCAAAACTTCAAAAATATAGAACAAAAGATTGGGTTAACGAAAAATCATGAAACAAGAGGGCTTTTGTTCCTGAGGTTTGGAACAATCTACAGACAGATTTAATTACGTTTATCTTATGAGAATGCCTGCCTTTGACTCGTTTGATCTTCTAGGGTTTAGAACTCGAAGTGCAGAGGTTGGACCTTGGTCCAGCCTTTTCCCCATGAGTTCCTCTTCTTCTTGGCCTCCTCTCCACGTCCAACAAGCCCCAGCAACGAGTTAAGGCCGACCATGGAGGGATTAGAGAGTATTTAAGCTCCTTGGGTTTCTCTTTGCTAATGGGACTCTAATTCCCTTTTAATTCCAAGATTTCCTTATTTCTCTCAAACTTCTAAGCTTTCCACCTCCTATTTGGTTTAGGTTGGGATGCAATTTCATGGCCAACTAATTAGGGTAGGGTTAAGAGTCTAACTCCAACCCATATTCTCTATTTTAATAATTTAATAGCCCTTTTCTATTTAGGTAATATTTTAAGATATGAATTTAGGGTATTTTCCTATTATTCTCTTTTAAAAATCCCTATTTCGGCCCAATAGCTTTTATGTGATCCATTTAATAAAGCCCATCACTTCTTTTCATTTAGTGGGTTTGAATTAATTCTCTTTTCTTTGATTTTCCAATTGACTAAATTTTTAATATTTTTTTTTTCCGAAAAATTCAGGTTGCTACATCCTCCCCCTCTTAAAAGAATTTGGTCCCCAAATTCATATGACCATAATGGAGAGAATGTCTTACCGAAAAGATCGGGGTAATTTCGCCTGATGATCCCTTCAGGTTTCCAGGTGGCTTCTTCCACTCCACGGTTATTCCCCAGAACATTAACCACATGGATGGGATGGTTCCTAAGTTGCTGCACCTTTCGTTCCAGTATCTTGATTGGCTTCTCTTCATAGGTCATGTCCTTGTTCAGCACCAACTTCTCATGGCGAATGATGTGCGTAGGATCATATACATATTTTCTAAGCATGGAGACATAGAACACATTGTGTACGCATGCCAAATTTGGTGGCAATGCCATTCGGTACGCAACCTCGCCAACCCTTTCGAGTACTTCAAAAGAGCCGATGAATCTAGGACTAAGCTTCCTTTAACACCAAATCTTTGGATGCCACATGTCGGTGATACTTTTAAGAGTACATGGTCACCTACCTGAAATTCCAGATCTCTCCTTCTCTTGCCAACATAGCTCTTCTATCTAGACTGAGCAATCTTGAGCCGATCTCGAATCACTTGTATATCCCTGGTTGTATTTTGTACCATGTCCGGGCCTAGCCATTGTTGTTCTCCAACTTCATTCCAGCATGCAGGAGATCTACAGTTTTTGCCATATAGTGCTTCAAACGGTGCCATCTTAATACTCACCTGGTAACTGTTGTTATAGGTGAACTCAATTAGGGATAGGTGTCGTTCTAATAACCTTGGAAGTCTATGGTGCAGGCTCTCAACATGTCTTCAAGAATTTGGTTGGTTCTCTCAGTCTTCCTATCAGTTTGCGGGTGAAATGCGGTACTAAAGTTGAGCTTAGTACCAAGTGTAGTATGTAGTCCTTTCGGAAATGAGAGGTGAATCTCGGATCTCGATTTGAGACAATAGATGATGGAAGTCCATGCAGTCTTACGATCTCCTTAACATATAGAGCAGCTAGTACCTCCACCGACCACTTACTCTTTATAGGTAGGAAGTGAGCGGATTTGGTTAATCGGTTGACAATAACCCATATGGCGTCGAGTCCACCATGCGTCTTAGGTAAACCCATGATGAAGTCCATGCCAATGCTTTCCCATTTCCACTCCGGGATATCAAGTGGTCTAAGTACGCCAGCAGGGCGCATCTGTTCCACCTTTACATGTTGACAAGGCAATGAGCGGCATGTTAGGCTACCTCTCTCTTCATGTTCGGCCACCAAAATGTTCTTTTCATGTCTTGATACATTTTGGTACCTCCAGGATGAATAGTGTATTTCATCTTGTGAGCTTCATCCATTAACATCCTCTTCAGTTCTTCATTGTCGAGGACGTATGTCCTCCCTTGGAATACTAGCCTTCCATCCTCGGTCATAGCAAAATCAGGTCTTTCTGCCAAGGTTTCCTTGATACGTACCAAGAATGGATCACTATCCTGTTTTGCTTTGATTTCTCCCAATATGTCAGATTGAATCTTGATATTAGCAACTAAGACTCGATCATCCCTATGTTCAATGTTCAAATCTAATCTTGTGAATTATTCTAGTAATTGCATCTCGCCAAGAACAAGACTCGATACAAATGTTATCGACTTTCTACTAAGAGTATCAGCCACAACATTTCCCTTCCCTGGATGGTACTGGATGTTGAAGTCAAAATCCTTCAGGTATTCAAGCCATCTTCTCTGCCTCATGTTAAGTTCATTCTGGGAGAATAAATACTTTAAACTCTTATAGTCCAAGTAGACAGTGAATTGCTCACAATACAAATAATGTCTCCAGGTTTTTTTGGCAAAGACCATGGCAGCCAACTCTAGATCATGCACCGGATAGTTGACTTCATGCGTCTTCAGTTGGTGGGAAGAGTAGGCAATGACTTTCTCCTTTTGCATCAATACGCAGCCTAGCCCAATCCCTGAGGCATCGGTGTAGACAGAGAAACCTTCTCCCTTTATGGGTAGAGCGAGAATAGGCACTGAGGTAAGAGAGTCTTTTAGAGTTTGAAAACTCTTCTCACACTCCTTACTCCAGGAGTATGGATTCTCCATTCGTGTTAGACGCGTGAGAGGAACGGCGATCTTGGAGAAGTCCTTTATGAACCGCCTGTAGTAACCAGCCTGTCCTAAGAAGCTTCTGATTTTGGTGACGTTGGTTGGTCTCTCCCATTTGAGTACGGCTTCAATTTTGGAGTGATCAACAGAGATGTCATCCTTGGAGATGACATCGCCCAAGAAGGACACTTCTTCGAGCCAGAATTCGCACTTGCTCAACTTTGCGTATGGTTTAATGTCTCGCAAGACTTGTAGTGCTATCTTCAGGTGTTCTTCATGTTCTTCTTTGGTCTTTGAGTATATGGGGATATCATCGATGAAGACGACCATGAACTTGTCAAGGTATGGTCGGTATATGTTGTTCATGAGTTGCATAAAGGCTGCAGGAGCATTGGTCAGACCAAAAGGCATAATGACGAATTCATAGTGTCTGTACCTGCTCCTAAAAGCCATTTTAAAGATATCGTCATCCTTGATCCTCATTTGGTGATAGCCAGATCGGAGGTCGAACTTGGAGAAATATTGAGCTCTAGATATCTGGTCAAAAAGTTCATCGACCCGAGGCAATGGGTACTTGTTCTTGATGGTTAGCTGATTGAGTTGACGATAGTCGATGCATAGCCTCATCAATCCATCCTTCTTCTTAACGATCAACACAGGTGCTCCCCATGGGGACGTACTAGGTCTTATAAACCCCTTCTCTAATAGCTCCATCAGCTGTGCCTTCAGTTCCTTTAGCTCGACAAGTGACATCCGGTACGGTTTACGCGATACTAGGGTAGCTCCAGGGATCAACTCAATGGCGAAGTTGACATCATGTTCCGGGGGAATCCCTGGCAGGTCTTCAGGGAACACATCTGGGTAATCCTGTACTATGTTGATGTCTTCTATCTTAGAACCCTTCTTTTCGACTATTACGGCCGCAAGGAAAGCAAAGCAACCTTTCCTTATCATGTTGTGGGCCTTTATGGTAGAGACTAGAGACATCTGTCTCTTATGTCTAATTCCAGTGAAAGACAGCTTAGGGAAATCACTAAATGTAACTCTCCCTTTCTTACAGTCGACACTTGCCCCATAAGTGGACAACCAGTCGGCTCCCAAAATTACATCATAGCCTTTCATGGGCATGCACACCAGGTCAGCTTTTAGGTAATGTTTTCCGATCATTACATCGGAAGATGGAAAGTATTTGTTTAATTTCTCCTTCTCCCCCAATGGTGTTGTGACAGAAAATTCACACCCCATACATATAGGTTTAGTTTCTAGAGTATCAGCAAAGTTATGAGATATAAATGAATGGGTTGCTCCAGTATCAAATAAAACAAATGCTGATAGGAGCCCTTTCTTAGTAATGGAACCTAGATTCCATGACTCCTAATTTCTGCTTCTCCATGGACTCAACTTCACTGATCTTGTGTCTAGAGTTCGGATAGTCCAGGAGTTCTACTAGAAGTTCTTCTGAAATGGTGACAGTGTGTAATACCCCATATAAGAATATGTTAAATGGACTAAATCAGCAGACTACCAACAACCCGGACTAGTCATTTTCAGAGCTCGAGTAGGAAAAGAACTCTGAAGTTAAGCGTGCTCAGTTGGGAGTAGTCCCAGGATGGGTGACCTTCCTGGGAAGTCTACCAACTGGCACGGTAGTTGGGCCAGTTTGCTGGTTGGGTCGTCACAAATGGTATCAGAGCCTTACCCAGCCGGAAGTGCAGGAACTAAGTGCCACACAGGACAAAGTGCTACGCTATGGGAGCCACCTCTTGAAGCCATAATGGCGCAAAGTGCTACATAGTGGGAGCCACCTCTTGAACCTGTGGGGGCCACCTCTAGAATCCTGCCTGCCTGGGGTTTGATTGTGTGCTATGTGTGAGCAGCGACGAGGACGTCGCTTATATAAGAGGGGTAGATTGTATTACCCCATATAAGAATATGTTAAATGGACTAAATCAGCAGACTACCAACAACCCGGACTAGTCATTTTCAGAGCTCGAGTAGGAAAAGAACTCTGAAGTTAAGCGTGCTCAGTTGGGAGTAGTCCCAGGATGGGTGACCTTCCTGGGAAGTCTACCAACTGGCACGGTTGTTGGGCCAGTTTGCTGGTTGGGTCGTCACATAGTGATACCCTTTACTGAGCCTATAACCGATCCTTCTACTGTGACTTGGAGGGATAGATAGAAAGCTTTCAGAGCACCCTCAAACATCAGTTCACAAATCTGAAAAAGCCTTGACCAACCCATGGCTGCTAGGGTTTCCTCTACCCAACTAAGTCTACTCGTCAGCTGACTGAAATCCACTATTTTTCTTGGGCAGATGGAGGCTTTGGTCCAAGACAGTCGTTGGAACTGCTCCGGGGTGAACAGGGTACCTTCAGGAGCCCTAGATGAGGCCATCTAGACAAACAACAAAAAGAGGTCTGAGATAGGTAACAAAGAAGATGTAGAGATAGTCTACAGAAGTTAAAGATCCTACCTTTGTTCAAAAAGGAGCTGGAGATCTATAGAGGCTTCGATCTTTGTTCCGTAGAGGTGAAGAGTGAATGCGGGAACGAGGAGGAAGACGATAAAGGAGTCGAAGAGACTTCAAACAGATGACTTTTCAAAGGAAGGGAAAGGGTCTTTTAAAGAAAGAGGAATGTGTAACGGGCCGTATATGAGGAGATGAAGGGTAGAGATTTAATGAGTGAGCGGTTACAATTTATTGCCTTTTAAAAATTTAATGCAATATATATATATATTTAAATAAAATTGAGGCATAAACTCCGACTTCACAAACTCTGACTTCTTGAGAGTCAAAGTACCGAACTCCGACTTCTCAAAAGTCGCAGTATCCATAACTCCGACGTCTAAAGAGTCGAAGTCTCATGACTTTTTTTAAAAAAAATCTTACAATGAAGGAAGCATGTAGTTCAGAGAATTTTAGTCAGGATTGTACATACTTATTTCTCTTCTGATAGTTGTAATTCTATCTTTAGGAAGAGGTTTGGTGAAGATATATGCTAATTGATCATCTGTAGAAACAAATTCAAGTAAAATATTTCTATTACTTACATGGTCCCTGATGAAATGATGTCTGACCTCAATGTGCTTGGTTCTTGAGTGTTGGATTGGATTTTTGGTTAAGTTGATTACACTTGTATTGTCACAAAGCATTGGAATTCCGTGAAGAGTATGACCATAGTCTTCCAGTTGATGCTTAATCCACAGTAGTTGAGTGCAGCAACTTCTAGCTGCATGTAGACGACATTTTTCCTCAACTCTTCGGAAAACACTTGTCCCACATTAGGAAATATGGAATTTAAAAGAAATTTGACTAATGGAAATGGAGATGGAAATGTGGAAATCGAAAACGTGTGTGTGTGCATGAGGAATGTGTCGTGATCGCCAGGTGCACGTGGGCACCGAATGTAACAGGCGGAAAGGAAATGACGTAGTGTACTTACCTCCACCCAAAGAAAAGCGCGGGAATGTGCGGTGGATTCTCCTTCCTTCTCCTGCCAACTGGCCGACGAAGAAGATTTGATGTCGGTTACCTTGCAAGAAGAAAAGGATAGGAAAACACGTGAAAGAAAATTAGACTATGAGGTGTAGTGAAATGCGAAGGGTACGGAATATAAAAGACATACAAATGGAGGTTAACACACCTCGTGAAGGTGGAGTTAAACCCCTAAAATGGGTAGGACGTAAGCGTGATGTAAGTGCATGTGTGGAAATTTAGTGAAATGTATGCAACAAAAAAAAAATAATAATAAAAGAGAAAGGGATGGAGGAACGGAGGCGGTGGCGTAGCCCGATGGTGGCGAGGGACGAGGGGAAATGAGAGAGGATGCCGGTGGAGTCCCTCCCGCTACTACTCCTTCGGGTGGGAACTCTGGCTCGCAAGGAAGGCGATGCGAGGACAGCGTACGTACTCCACCTCAACTTCGGAACGTGAGCTCCCGATCTGACAGAGTCCCACCTCGAAGCATTGGAGAATTGAAGCTCGTGGGTCGGGGTGAGAGTTTGGCAGGGCTTCACCGTAGTTGAGATTGGATACCAAATGAGGGCCCCGGGGTCTGTATTTATAGCCGAAATTGCATCCACTACAACGGACATCTATTAAGCATGAAATGCGTCCGTCTGACGTGCTGCGATTCAGAAGGTCACTTGATTTGCGATTGACTTGACATTAACATGATGATCGTAGCTTACAGCTATGTTATGAATCGCGTGTAGGTGGCACGCTGTGCTTTCTTAGGTAAATCATATTCCTGATGAAATTTGATTTTGATTTGACTGTTTGTAAAATGCGGCGAGCCGCCCGGACGCGCTTCTAACAAACATCATGATTACTTACGTGTCGCCTCTTAAATGGAGCTAACAGGGCGCAGCTCGAGGATTTGACTTTTAATCGCGGCGGGTCGGCAAGACACACATTAGAAGTGTTATTCGTGGCGACGACTGCCGACGCGGATGAGAACAAAAGGGCGTCCATTGTTTAGGACGCGATTCATTGAAGCTCAACAGATCCTTATGGAGAAATCCCTAGAGAAATCTAGAAAGGTAGGGAAATCACTCAAGAGATTAATTGAGAAGAGCCACTTCGAGGTATCGTGGTATAACATGAAATCTGGTCGATGTGCTACCAAATTGGCGTGTCTACAGCTGCCTCGCCTTGGCATCTGCTTGCAAGGTAGTGACACGAAGTGATATAAAATGAAAGAAATGGAGTGGCGTGAATTGAGTGGAAGTAAGTGGAATGACTGAAAAGTAGATGCCAGGGTGTGATGAGACACGCTTCAACAACACATGACAGGAGCTATTCTTCAGTCCAGAATGAAGTGGTTCGTTGACAATCTCAAGAGAAAACTCAATGCTTCGGAGAAAGGGGTGTGCACGTGGGCACAGAAAAGGAGAAAGATCAACTTCCAGCATCGGGGAAGTACCTAAGAACACAATCCGTTAGGTTTCACCTTTGGGGGCGTCTGCCACTGCCGCAGGTGGATCTTTGGGAGAATAACTAATTTGAAAGAAATCCAAGGCAGAGAGTTACTCAAGCGATGATCTTCAAATAACAACACAATGGACTGAGTACTTCACTTGGAGTGGAATATTTCATGTTATCTAGAATCGAGGAACAAGTGGCTTTCTTCACTTAAAAACGAGAGTGATTTTCCGAAGTTATGCTCAAAAGGTCCTATATGATGCATGCTAGGCTAAAAATATATATATAAAACAAAGGAAAATATAAAATAATCAAGGATACTATTGTCATGTCGCGGAAGTCATGATACCGGACGGAACCATCATCCTCCCACAGCGTAACGGCCTATCCTCAAGTCGTAAGACTCCTATGGAATTATCATTGTTTTTGGCGGAGGAGGGGAACTCAAACTCCAGTTTTGTCAGAGCCTCGAGGTCCTTGATGCTCTAATAAAGTATATCATATAGTAAGATGCACTATGTACAATACCGAGTTGGTGTTCGCCAAGGATGATCGTGCATTGTACAGCGTAGGTCGTTTAGATCCTGCACTCAAAATAAATTAGAATTTGACAAGCAACAGATAGCAAAAGCATGTAAACAAAGTTACTTGTAAATCACGACGTTGTACATGGACGCGTTTAAATCTTGAATGACGGCGAACTGGGCGGACGCCTTTTAATCTGATCCGAAATGCCCAGCGGGGAATGTTTCAACATGATTATCGTCACAAAATACCCTATGTTGGACGCTGCATGTACTTTTGTCGAAGATGGTTACATGAAAAGCAAGGCTGCCTACGCTCTTAAGTATCAAGAGGCATAGGAGGCTGACTTGACATGGCTCCCCATACTTCACAGCAAAGTGTAAAATTTTTGCCAGCATCGCTAATCCTGATGCTCTGAGTTCTACAGAGAAGGGTAAAATAGTGTGGCATGTGTCAAAATTTTCACAATGAAGCACCTAGTGAGCCTTCGCCCCCTTTTTACGTGGCGTCGCCAATTTAGTTGCGAAGCCAGGAAGCAACGCCTTGAAGAATTTGAACATGCGAGGATCAAGACAATTTTCTACCCTTGCTTCTCATGAAGTCAGAGTGCCGATCTGAACTCTCTTAGCTTTCATGAATTGGAAATAAGCTTGTGAAGACCTCTTATTCGCGTCCAGTTGGAACACCGCATTTTTTTTTTAACGACGCATTTGTTAAAATCGTGTCCGGCCACCCAGACGCCTTTCAAGAATAAATCGCGTCTCCTGACACGAATGCGATTAATGCCCTTAATTTAATTGAAAGTTTTATCTTTTCTTTTTCAATGGGAACATGGGGAGTATGGGCAGGTGAAGGAGATAACATATCTTTAGGATTTTCTTTTCAAGCCTCCATGCTTCCCCCTTCTATTTAAAGGCCCAAGCCCCCTCCTTTGAATCAAAGAGAAGGAGAAAGGAGGGTGAAAGGAGGGGGAGAAGTCTTTGGAGGAAAGGAAAGAAGGGTTTTGGAGAGAGATGGAGGGTTTCCAAAGATTAAGCCAATTAGAGGGCCACATTTGCAAACTTGTCCGAGCAAAGATGGTAGGTTGATGTTTTTGATCTTGATTGATTTGCTTTGACATGCTATTGACATTTTGTTTGGTGTTTTTCCCTCTTGGCTTTCTTTCTATTCTTCTTACCTCTTTCAAATGACCGGATCCTACCATACCGCCACCACCCATTTAGGATTACCCGCTCTTCCCGGGCAACCGACGCTTCATGCACCTCCCTTGGCTCCAACAATTAACCTCCACCATTACTCCTGATATGACCGCTATCCTTAGACAATGGGGGATTAACAACCTTACTGTTCATGCTAAAAGATACCACAAGATCCACCTTGATTGGGCGGCTCTCAGGGCATTGATTGAATTGTGGCACCCTCAAACCAACACATTTCTCTTCTGAACCTTTGAAGCCACTGTTCTTTTGGAAGAGGTTGAACTCTTGTTAGGTTTGAAGCAAATGAAGCAGGGCAAGGAAGAAAGAATGGCGATCATGCCAAGATATTACTCAAGCAAGGTGGTGCTCGAGAGCTTCATGGACTCAAGGGAAGCACAAGGTATCAAAGCCGACAAAGGGATAAACTTACAAAAAATGGCGGCCTGGACCATGAGGGAGATATCGAGAATGAGGGACGATGAGAGGCTTGAGCAAGTAATGAAGTGATTCGCCATCTGCGTTGCGGGCGCGCTCCTCTTCCCTTCGATACACAATGTTTTGGAAGAGGATCAACTTGGCGCGGTGTACGCCATTTGGGAAGGAGAGAGGTTGGGACCGGCAGTGCTAGCCTTTCTTTACAGCGGGCTCACGGCGGTGAGCTTTGGTAGGCCTCCATACGGATCTATGCTTTTACTAACATGCTGGACTGACCTACACTTTAAGTTTTGTCTAAGTAATGAAATTACAAGCTCATCCCGCATCTTCTCCAAAAGTCCGCTTAAGCACTTGGATCACATTCTGGGCTAAGAAGGGCATGTGGCGAACTGAGCGCCACAACTCAAGACTGGGGCAGATTGGCATGACTTCTTCCGAGATATGCCCGAGAGCGCCTTCACTTGTATTCTAGCGCTACTTCTTGCCCGAGATGTGCGGACCCGGCTAGCACCCGGTGTGGACTTGCGGTTGATTAGAGCGTCTGAGTTTATCCTTTACAATCCACACCGCTGCCTTCCTCAACTTGGACTTCCACGGTGCATCTTCGAAGGACCATCTCACCTCCCGCCGATCAAACGTCGTGACATTGGGACCAACAACGACGGCGAGGAGGTGAATACTATCAAAGCTATATGGAAGATTTGCACCTTCAGGAGGCTGGTTCCAAATGTAACGGACATGGAAAATGATTGGATGAATTATGTAAGGGAGCTTAGGAAATTGTGGCCCAAAGTGGCCGTTTCTAAACGGCACGATTGAATCGCTAATGAGAAATAAATTGTTTCCTTAATATGGCCAAGAGTGTCCCTTGAATGTGATCCTTTCATCCAAAGTACATGAAATTTCTCCTCAAAAGAAGGCCTCGGTTGGTACTTTAAACTGCGTCCAACACAGAGGACGTCTTTCACATGAATAGCGTCCACTACATTGGCCGCAAATCAAATTTTCAAACTGGGCACGACAATTAGGCTTGTCTTCTCCTTACGGTGTTTGATGAGAGGGTAAAAGGGCTAAAAAGCGAGACATATATCAAATTCCATCTGATGAAGCGCCTGGGGACTCTTATGTGGTGCCGCCAATTTGGTGGCGAAACCAGGAAGCAAGACCCTGAAGAACTTGAACATGCCAAGGTAGACACATGTTCTTAAGTTATGGCGAGGTCCTACTCCTGCTTCGACTTCTTGCTTCCCTTAAATGCCATCCCCATATGCTTTGCCAAGGCACTTCCCTGAACTCGTGGTGTCCCAATTGACCGCTAATCAAGCACTTAAATCGCGTCAAATGGTGACGCTGCATTTTCTTCAAAATGCGTCCATTCTTCAAGCCGCCTTTCTAATTATCTTTTCAAATTTCAAATGGCGTGCCCCCTCAGACTCCGTGCTGAGCAATGATTACTTCTGAAACACGGCGAGCATAGTAGATGCCTTTTAAAATAAATTTTCAAATTCGCGTTCGTTTCTTTAGACGCGCCCATTATTCATGTTTGACCGCCAGAAGGTCCGCGCCAATGCAATGATGAGTTCCTTAAGCGCGGTGTCTGGACTGGACGTAATTAAAGTCAAATCCGCGTCTTCCTATTCGGCCGTGATTTCAAAAGCCTGTCTGAGGCGAAAGAAATGCCCAAGGGGACTATTCCGGCGATCTCCTCCATCTCTCTTCTGATCTCCCTAGTCCCTCTCCGTAATCTCTCTTTCCCTCATCTCATCTTACTTTCTTCTCTCATCTCTAATCCCTCTTCCTCTAACCATGGAAAAGTCTTCGGCATTGAAACGGAAGCGGGGTGGCGACGGGTCACCGGAGGAGGCGACGGGGGAGGTGATGATGCCGGCGACGATGGCGGCGGGAGCGGAGGAAGCGGCAGCGGCTTTGGAGACACCGGGGACGGCGGAGTTTTCGGCTATGGTTGCAGAGATGATGGCGGCCCCGGGAGAGCTCTCCATCATTGCGGTGGGTGAGGTAGCGGCGCCGGCGGCGGTGAACGAGGCGGAGGGGGGCGACGAGCCGGTGGAGGAAGAGGAAGATGAGGAGGCGGCGGAGGTGAAGTGGGTCGAGCGCCGGTGGGAGCGGCGCGGGCGGGACATAACCCCCCCCCCCCCCCCCCCCCCCTGGCCGGAAATGGTAAGCACCTCGGCCTTGTGTTTTGGGGTAGAATGGGGAAGGCGGTCAACGTCGGAGAAGAGAGGTGTGAATCACGTCCAATGTAGAGGGCGCGACAAGCCGGTGGAGGAAGAGGAAGATGAGGAGGTGGCGGAGGCGGAGTGGGTCAAGCGCCGGCGCGGGCGGCGCGGCCGGGACATACCCCCCGGTCGGAAACGGTAAGCACCTCGGCCTTGTGTTTTGGGTAGAATGGGGAAGGCGGTCAATGCCGGAGAAGAGAGGTGTGAATCGCGTCCAATGCAGAGGGCGCGGTTCACACCGACGAATCACGGCAGCTTAGGCTGCCGCGTTTCAAGAATGAACGCGGCCATCGAATTGGCCGCGATTCAGAGTTGAATTGCGTCCTCTGTTTTGGACGCTATTCAGAGGGGCACCCGAGGGCTGAATTTTGGCTTAATTTTGCACGATCTAACTCATTTAATTGCATTCTAACTTATGCTCTTAATTGTTTGTGCATTGCAGGGAGTGATGAAGCCAAGGACGATGTGGCCCCTCATCTTGGGCGCATATCAGGGGCTCCCGGATTTCCAGAGGGAACGGATCCGGGGGATGGGGTTTGGGCCGATCTTATAGATCGAGCCCTTCTTCGTCGACCCTCCCCTGATCCAGGTCTTGAGGGAGAGATGGGACCGGGCCAGCAGGGCCTTTTTCTTCCCATGGGGCCACATGGTCCCGAGCTTGGAGGATGTAGCTCGAATCACCGGGCTGCGCGTGGATGGAGAAGTGGTGAGCAGCATCACCTATGCCGAATACACCGACCACGCATAGGACCTTCTAGGCTTGGACCCCCAGGGGGACGAGGCTGGCATCCGGAGGATGGTAGGCCGGGTCTCACTGTTGGAGTGTTTGGGCCTTACAGGGGTGAGGCAGCGATCAGAGGAGACGATGCACGAGTTTTTGTAGCGGGCGGCGGGCCTGGAACGGGCAGTGTAATGCCAGGATCCGGAGGACTGCAAGAGGGCGGATAAGGACCTTCGGCGGTTCTTAGTATTCTTCCTCGGGAAGATGCTATTAGCCACGAAGGGGGACGGCATCCACTGCCGCTTCTTAGAGTTGTTGGAGGACGTGGGCCGGGTCGGAAGCTATGCCTGGGGTGCGGCCCTCCTGGGCCATACCTTCACAGACCTCTCCGCCAGTACTGGGCGGGAGACGACAGTGGGCGCCTTTGCGCCCTTCCTACAGTTACAGATTTGAAATTTGAACTCCATTTTAGTTATGCATTTAAATTTTCTGCAATTGCTTAATTGGTACTAATTGGTGTGTGCATGCAGGTGTGGAGTTACTACTACCTCCCACTGGGTAGGGCGACTCTAGTTAGTCCAGATGCAGTGCCCCTTGCACGTCGGTGGCTCCCAGTGGTGAGTACAGTGACATACTCCTTTCAGCTCGACGTCCTCCGTCGGGACATCCGGGACTTCCCGGCACTGCTGGTACGGACCACACTTGATCATCTTTTAATTTATGCATTTGATATGAAATATTCAAGACTAACTAAATGCATATGCAGGTTGTGGAAGCCCTACGCAGGCATGGGTGATGAGGGTCAGCCGTGGGTTAAGAGCGGCCGGCCTCTGTTTGGGCGGGACCTGTGGGTCCACTACCTAAACGAGATAGAGCCACTCCGCCTACGGTTGGCGGATCGGACCCTCGGCCTGGATCAGGTGTGGCTGGAGGTGGAGGAGCCATGAGGAGTCGGGCGGAAGACCCAGGGGAAGGCGAAGACCGTCGACTGGCGCCTTCGATTCCCCGAGCAGTACGCGAACTGGCAGTGGGGCGGCCAGCTCGTGGAGTTGGAGGCCAAGGACAGTCTTGCCTACCTCGAGTGCTTCAGGGAGGAGTACAGAGGCCGCGACTTCAGGAGGCCTGCCAGGGTATGCATCTTAAACTCTATCCTCCTTACATGATACGCATGATGCTCTAACAAGTGGATGCATGTGTAGGATTCCCGCGACGACCTCATTGACAACCTTCGTGGTCAGTTGGCGGACACGGAGGAACAGCTGGCCGAGGCACGAGCGGATCTTGAGACACTGGTAAGTCTAGAACGGTCATACCTTTGTCATTTATCTTACTATGCGTTGATCCGTCTTTTGGAATGTGTAGCGTGCTGCCCAGACGACCGTTGAGCGTACCGACACGGCGGGTGCCTCCACGAGCGATAGTGCTCCTGATCCGAAGACGTCCTCCCTCCGTGAACAGCTGGCAGCGGCAGGGGCCAGGGCGGAGGGGGTGAACCGCAACCTCGCGACACAGGTAAGTACCTTAATTAAATATACATTAATTGAACTGTGGTTTATACTTACCTGTGCTTGTTTCTTGTAGTCGGACGAGCTCCATGATGCCCTCACGCGAGAGATGGACACCCGCGCCGAGCTGACCGAGGCGTCCCAGCAGTTGTCGGAGCTGTGCTTGTAGGTGACCCAGCAGGGTGCGGACCTGCCCCAGGATGCCGCGGAGGTGCATATAAGGTTGTCCCTGGAGCGCGAGGACCGCGAGAGTGATAGGGCTCGCTGGGTGGAGAGGCGGGACCGGATGATGCAGTAGTTGGTGGAGGTGCGTGCGAGCTTGCTTCCCTCTGATCGCCTGCTGAAGGCGGTGGAGGACCGGTACCAGCGGGGACATGAGCGCGCGAGGCAGCAGGGGCGGTGTAACGACCCTCTCATATCGGTACGGTTCCACCAACCCACATCGATATAAAAGGGTATCACTACAGTGGGACATTTACCCAACACTAGTACAAAAGGCTGAAACATACACAAATATAATATATCTCATGACAGCGGAATTTAAAGAACTGAAAAGAAATTCTATTCCATCATCCACATTCTATTCACAGTCCGTATAGAAGGAAAGAGAGCTAATTATTCATAACTAAAATAAAATAAATACATTGTCCACATGAGACTACGCAGAGTCTTTATTACATATTATGGAGTAATGAAAATTTCAATGCTAAATCCACAACAATATCTCCTACTCTCGCTCCGAGTCGCTCCTAACGATCTCCTCGGAAGAAGTAGAAACGTCTGCACCTGTACGCCGAAGCAAGAATGAGTTCAAAAGAACTCAACAAGTAACACCAGCACACTAAACATACATGCATCAAGTAATATCCATAACCTTATGCTACATCATTTACACATAATGCATGGAAGTGACAATTTTTCAAATAGAAGCCTATTCATGATTTCTACACATTTTCACATGGGATTTGGTTTTATACACAATAAACTAATCCTATCACATGCTTTCTACACTTTTCACTATGCTAAACTGATTTCATTCAATCATTCATAAGCCACATGTTGAACATTTTACACAATATTTACACATTTCATAACAACTAATTTAACATGAATTCTAAGACAATTTTACACATGGTTAACACATTTATATTAGTGAGAAGCTCGCTGTTTTACTACTATCATGTCACATTCACAAGAAACTTATCATTTTTGCATGCTTACATAAGAATTTCATGAACACATATTCACTTACACAGTTTCACAATTTACACATTTTCTTTCACTTAAACACATTTTACTTTCACTTAATGCCGTGACACATAGCCCAAACCACTTTAGAAGGACACACACTAATCACATCACATATCAATCACCTAGGCATTCCAGTGATTAATCTTAGTTACTGCGCAGAACCGGGAGAAGCACTCTCCACCCTAACCAGCGATACTTGTTCGCCTCCAGGATTTAATCCCAATGCCCATGGGACATCACACACTTTGAACTTTCCCGTGGGGACTTTACCACAGTACAGTTCCACAGCCCTCTAAGGTAGCAGTGTCACCCATTGGCACATTAATACATTTTCTCAATTTCAACACATTTTTAAACACAAAATAATCACGCATTCACCATGTTCACACATTTACATTCTTCAGTATTACCTAGCATGGTACTACTGTTTTCAGTATTAATCAAATTTTTACAACAATTCCAATCATGCTGAAATTTTTGCAAATTAAACATTAATCATATTAGCATGTATTAATTATGAAAATCTAACATAAAACAAGTTTATATAGCTACTGTCATCTGTTCAGTACAGAAATTTAACCAGAATTTCATCACAGTTTAACCATCATGCATACCAAAATTTGCATTTTTTGAGTTACACATATTTTCTGAAAATTCTAACAGTGCTGATATCAACTGTAAAAATAGTCAAACTGACACAAATTTTCATTATTCGGATTCACAATTTATTTCATACATGAATACTGACAGTACAAATTTTTCACAAATTTTAGGAATTTAACTAGTTTCGCATGAATTCTTAACTTTTATGCATTGAGTAGACATATTAACTATTTTTCGGTTCAGAAAATTTAATAAACTGTACAGATATTATAAATTGCTCAAATTTTTATGTCAAGCATCAGATCTTATGAACAATGTACAGAAAATTTATGACAGTTAATTTCTACACATATTTCATAAACGACATTTTCCAAGATTAAACTTTTGTTGGTAGCACATTCCAAGAATTCTAATAATTAGTGAAAATTTTAAAAATGCACAATAACTCACAGTACAACTAAACATATATATTTACATATTATATAAATTTTACCGTATATCCTCATGCGGAAAAACTCGAAAACTAGTTCATATAGGGACAGACTTGCACACTGTTGCAGTCTGAAGAACTCGACGGCATAGGGTAGCCGTCTATAGGTTAACGGCATTATATGATGCCGCCAACACATGATATTAGCGGCAAGGGATCTTGCCGTTAATATCCTGTCTGCATAAACACAGACTGAAAGCCAATAAAACACTTGAAAGGGGGGTTCCAGGACACGAGAAAAATCTGAAAAATTCCTGGGACATACTAGACACATGTAGGGTTAATGTGAATGGGGTACTTGCCTTCTGTAAAATCTACCAACGACGATTTAAGCCGGAGAAGCCCTCCTCGGCCTGTGCCAAAGAGTCTCCAAATCCCTCCTTCTTCGGATCTTCTGATCTTCACAGCATCTTCACAGCACACCAGCGTGGGGAGTCGTTCCGGATGTTCAAGGTCGACACCAGTTGATGTAGATCGCCAGACGAAGCCTCCCGAAGCCGGATCTTTCAGGTTCAAGTTAGGGTTTTGCTTAGAGAAGATAGGTTTTTGACCCAAGAGCCAAAGGGATGGATCTGGCCGAAATTTGGATATTATAAAGGGTTGGGGGTCGGATAGGTTAAAGGGGCAAGTCTCAGAGCCGTTGGGAAGGTTTCCAAAACAAGAGGCTCAATTTCCGGAGGCGTTTCCGGATCTGAAAACGTAACAGATCTGGGATATTGGCGTCCATATCCATGGTCGCCTATCCAAAAATGGGCGTCCATCGATATTGCCGCCTACCCTGGTCAGCGTCAGCCGATGTGGACGCCGACTGGCCGACAAAACTCACTTTAATTATGCAGAATTTATAATACTACACACTTAAATATATATATATATATATATACATATATGTACTTGAATATACTATGTACATTTCAATAATACTAATTCATACAATTTATATCAATAAATACTTATACATAATAATCATACATCAATAGTATACACTTATACGCACATACATATACTTAACAAACAAGGTGAAAATCAAGGGCCTTACACCCTCTCCCCCTTAAAGAAACTTCGTCCTCGAAGTTAGACTGACACTACTCAAACAACTGAGGATATTTCTTTTTCATTGCATCCTCAAGCTCCCAAGTAGCCTCCTCTCGCGAGAAGTTACGCCATAAGACCTTTACTGACGCAATGCTCTTGTTTCGGAGATGTTGAACCTTCCGATCAAGAATAGCTACTGGTTGCTCTACATAAGAAAGATCTGGCTGGATCTCCACTGGCTCATGGCTAATAACATGAGACGGATCTCTGACATACTTCCTGAGCATAGATACGTGAAAAACAGGATGAACGCTAGCCAAAGCTGGAGGTAAAGCTAGCTCATATGCCACGTTGCCCAATCGTCGGAGAATCTCATACGGGCCAATGAACCTAGGGCTCAACTTACTATGCCTGCCAAATCTAACTACACCTCGCGTAGGCGAAATCTTTAAAAAGACATGCTCACCTACCTCGAACTCTAGATCCTTTCTCCTGTTGTCGGCATAACTCTTCTGCCTATCCTGTGCCGCAACAAGTCTCTTCCTAATGAGCTGGACCTTATCCGAAGTCTCCTGAACTAACTCCGGACCGATCAACTGCCTATCACCGGTCTCCTCCCAACATAAAGGAGATCTGCAAGGCCTACCATATAAAGCCTCAAATGGAGCCATGCCAATGCTCGCATGAAAACTGTTGTTATATGCAAACTCCACTAGAGGTAAATGGCGCTCCCAATCATCCTTCCAATCCAGCACACAAGCCCTCAACATATCCTCAAGCGTCTGGATAGTCCTCTCGGACTGTCCATCTGTCTGGGGATGAAATGCTGAACTGAGCTTCAGCTCCGAACCTAACGCATCCTGAAGACCCTTCCATAGCCTCGAAGTAAATCTCGGATCTCGATCCGAAATAATAGACTTCGGTACCCATGCAATCTAATAATACTACTAACATACAGTCTAGCTAAACTCTCTACTGACTGCTTCTTCTTCATAGGCAAGAAATGCGCAGTCTTCGAGAATCGATCTACCACTACCCAAATCGAGTCATTACCTCGTCTAGATCGAGGCAAACCCGTAACAAAATCCATAGTGACAGCTTCCCACTTCCAAACTGGGATCTCCATCTTTTGCATAAGACCAGATGGTCGCTGCCGCTCGGCCTTCACTTGCTGGCATACAAGACATCTAGACACAAACTCGGCTACATCCTTCTTCATGCCAGACCACCAAAACGATCTCTTTAAATCCTGGTACATCTTAGTGTTACCCGGATGAATAGAGAATCTAGATCTATGAGCTTCTGCTAAAACATGCTCACGAACATCTACAATGTCTGGAACACAGACACGATGATGGAATCTAATCACACCATCCTCATCACGAGCAATACCCGCTTTGCCCACTAACTCTTGGAGTCTAGGGTCGGCTTTCTGATGCTCGATCACCTCATCCAACACCGATGACCTAATGGACAGCTGAGCTACAAAAGCTCGGCATAAAGATGGCTCCAACTCGGTCATCGTACACGCTGCATCCTCCAACATCTTCCAGTCCTGCTGGAGAGACGACCTCTTTCTACTAAGGGCATCTGCTACGACATTCGCCTTTCCAGGATGATACTGGAGGTCGAAGTCATAGTCCTTCAGGAACTCAATCCATCTTCTCTGCCTAAGGTTTAATTCTTTTTGGGAGAAAAGATACTTTAGGCTCTTGTGATCAGTGAACACCTCAAATCTGACACCATAAAGATAGTGCCTCCAGATCTTCAGTGCATGAACCACTGCCGCAAGCTCAAGATCATGAGTTGGATAGTTTCGCTCATGCTCCTTCAATTGTCTCGAAGCATATGCTACTACCCTTCCTTGCTGCATCAACACACAGCCAAGACCAATCCGAGATGCATCCGTGTAGATAGCAAAATCCTCTACACCGCTCGGTAGAACTAACACAGGGGCCGATGTGAGTTTAGTCTTCAATAATTGAAAACTACTCTCACACTCCTCGGACCAGACAAACTTCACTCCCTTCCTGGTCAGCTGAGTCAATGGAGCGGCGATGGATGAAAATCCCTCAATAAAACGCCGATAGTAACCCGCCAGACCAAGAAAACTCCGAATCTCCGAAGGAGTCTTGGGACTCTCCCAATCCATAACAGCTTGGACTTTCGCTGGGTCCACTGCTACACCAGCACCGGAGATAACATGCCCAAGGAAATGAACCTCGCGCATCCAAAAATCGCACTTGCTGAATTTTGCATACAGCTTGTGCTCACGGAGAACCTCTAACACTATCCTCAAATGCTGACGATGTGTGGCCTCATCTGGAGAGTAGACCAGCACGTCATCGATGAAGACTACAACAAAACTATCTAGATAGGGTCTAAACACCCTGTTCATGAGATCCATGAACGCTGCAGGGGCGTTGGTTAGACCAAACGGAAGGACCAAAAACTCATAATGTCCATAACGGGTTCTAAATGCCGTCTTGGACACATCCTCACTCCTAATCCTCAACTGATGATAGCCAGAACGCAAATCAATCTTAGAAAAGACCGATGCATTCTGTAGCTGGTCAAACAAATCATCAATCCGAGGTAAGGGATACCTGTTCTTTACCGTCACCTGGTTTAGCTTTCTATAATCAATGCATAACCGAAGTGACCCATCTTCTTCTTCACGAATAAGACAGGTGCGCCCCAAGGGGAAACGCTAGGGCGAATAAATCCCTTATCTAACAAATCCTGCAACTGCTTCCTTAACTCAGCTAATTCCGCAGGTGCCATCCGATAAGGTGCCTTCGAGATAGGAGAGATGCCTGGAAGCAACTCTAGAGTGAACTCTATCTCTCTAGCTGGTGGCAATCCAGATAAATCATCAGGAAAGACATCTGGATACTCCTGCACTACATCTATCTCGGCAAGAGTAAGTGACTCATCAGCCTTGGGTATTAAAACCACACTGGCAAGAAAAGCGTCACAACCCTTGTTCACCATTCTCATTGCCCTCATGGCCGAGATGACAAACTTTCCTGCTAAGTTCCTCGGCAAAGGATGAGAAAATTCATCCTCACCAGGAATGCGGAAAACAATCTTCTTCCCACGGCAATCTACCAATGCATAGTGCTCCTCTAGCCAATCCAGACCAAGAATAGCATCATAGTCTTCATCTTAAGCAAGAAGAAACACCCTTCTAGGACTCTATCCTCAATGCACACCGGTAAAGACGGAATACACTTCCTAGTCGATACCGTACCCGCAGGTGTATGCACAGACAAAGGGACTTCTAAATCCTCAGACTCTAACCCTGACTCTAAAGCTAACTGCCTAGCAAAACGCTCGGAAATGAACGAGTGAGTAGCACCCGTATCGAACAAAACCCGAGCATGCACACCTAAGAACAAAACTGTACCTTCGGTGACATGATCTGCCTGCTCGGCATCCTCACGAGCTAACGCAAACACTCGAGCTGGGGCTCGAGGTCTCCCTGGTCGTCCTGTCGCTGGCGCTGCTGCTGCTGCTACTGGGGCTGGCCCCCGCTGGGCTCCCTGCTGAAGCCTCGGACAATCCTTAATCTTATGATCACTGCTCCCGCACTTTAAGCACTTTCCTGCTACCAGCCAACACTCCGAACCGCCATGTGCCCTCCCGCAATGAGGACACTCCTTCTTACCACTAGGGGAACGTTGAGAGGATACCTGACCACTGCCTGATGCCACAGGACGCTGCGGTGACTGGAAAGTCGCCTTCTTCCTCTCCTGCCTCTGGAAAGGAGCTGCTGGCCTCTTTTGAGAAGCCTTCTTCTCCTCCAGATACTGCTCCATCTCCCCTTCCTGACGACATGCCGCGCTGAGCGCCTGCTCGAGAGTACGATGGTCGAAAGCCACCAACCTCGTCCTCAGTGATGGTTTCAGACCCATCACGAATTTCTTCGCCTTCCTGCGCTCATCAGCTACAATATGAGGGGCGTACTTTGATAGCTCGGCAAACCTGGCCTCGTACTCCAGCACCGTCATGGAGCCCTGAGTCAACGAGAGGAACTCCTGCTCCATCTTGTCCTGGATGTGCTCCGGAACAAACTTGGCTCGGAAAAGCCTCACGAACTCATCCCATCCGACTTCCACGGCACCATCCTCGAACCGAGTACGTAACAACGAGGACCACCATACATCGGCTCGCTCCTGCCAAAACCATCCATGAGAACTAACCAACATAATTTATACTTAAAGTGATAACCACTAGATTAGATTTCACATACCTGTAGCATATAGGTGGCTAAAGTAACCTTGTCATCCTCAGCGCACCTAATGGCCCGGAAGATCTTCTCAATCTCCCTCATCCAGTTCTCAGCTAATAATGGATCGCTCTCCCCCTTAAAAGAAGGTGGCGACATCCTCTTGAACCTTTCCATGATGGAGGGTCCACCATGGTCAGCCTGGGGAACTGGTACCTGAGCCTGCTACAACAAGCAACAAAATTAACATATATAACATAACAATCATGCATTTAAAATACAGACTACTTTATCTTATTATTCTAACCTGAGCCTCCAACTGGGCCTGGAGTGCAGCCTGAGTGTGGGCCTGCGTTTGCATGGCCTGCACCAAACCCTGCATGAAAACTCCATAGTCTACTGGTGGCGGTGGAGGAAGTACAGGACCCTGGGGTGCAGGGGCCTGCTGCTCACCCTGATCCTCACGCCGAGGCTCATCTCTCCTCTGCTCGCCATCACGAGCAGGAACACCACGCCTACCACGCGAAGCCATAACCTGTAAAACGGATTAATCACCATTTAGAACTAAACTATCTAAATTCTAACTAATTACTTATCTATGTGGACAATCTACACTGACTTAGTATACAATGAAGATGATGGTATATGCATATTTATGTACAATTTCAGCCTGATGCTCTGATACCAATCTCTGTAACGACCCTCTCATATCGGTACGGTTCCACCAACCCACATCGATATAAAAGGTATCACTACAGTGGGACATTTACCCAACACTAGTACAAAGGCTGAAACATACACAAATATAATATATCTCATGACAGCGGAATTTAAAGAACTGAAAAGAAATTCTATTCCATCATCCACATTCTATTCACAGTCCGTATAGAAGGAAAGAGAGCTAATTATTCATAACTGAAATAAAATAAATACATTGTCCACATGAGACTACGCAGAGTCTTTATTACATACTATGGAGTAATGAAAATTTCAATGCTAAATCCACAACAATATCTCCTACTCTCGCTCCGAGTCGCTCCTAACGATCTCCTCGGAAGAAGTAGAAACGTCTGCACCTGTACGCCGAAGCAAGAATGAGTTCAAAAGAACTCAACAAGTAACACCAGCACACTAAACATACATGCATCAAGTAATATCCATAACCTTATGCTACATCATTTACACATAATGCATGGAAGTGACAATTTTTCAAATAGAAGCCTATTCATGATTTCTACACATCTTTCACATGGGATTTGGTTTTATACACAATAAACTAATCCTATCACATGCTTTCTACACTTTTCACTATGCTAAACTGATTTCATTCAATCATTCATAAGCCACATGTTGAACATTTTACACAATATTTACACATTTCATAACAACTAATTTAACATGAATTCTAAGACAATTTTACACATGGTTAACACATTTATATTAGTGAGAAGCTCGCTGTTTTACTACTATCATGTCACATTCACAAGAAACTTATCATTTTGCATGCTTTCATAAGAATTTCATGAACACATATTCACTTACACAGTTTCACAATTTACACATTTTCTTTCACTTAAACACATTTTCACTTTCACTTAATGCCGTGACACATAGCCCAAACCACTTTAGAAGGACACACACTAATCACATCACATATCAATCACCTAGGCATTCCAGTGATTAATCTTAGTTACTGCGCAGAACCGGGAGAAGCACTCTCCACCCTAACCAGCGATACTTGTTCGCCTCCAGGATTTAATCCCAACGCCCATGGGACATCACACACTTTGAACTTTCCCATAGGGACTTTACCACAGTACAGTTCCACAGCCCTCTAAGGTAGCAGTGTCACCCGTTGGCACATTAATACATTTTCTCAATTTCAACACATTTTAAACACAAGATAATCACGCATTCACCATGTTCACACATTTACATTCTTCAGTATTACCTAGCATGGTACTACTGTTTTCAGTATTAATCAAATTTTTACAACAATTCCAATCATGCTGAAATTTTTGCAAAATTAAACATTAATCATATTAGCATGTATTAATTATGAAAATCTAACATAAAACAAGTTTATATAGCTACTGTCATCTGTTCAGTACAGAAATTTAACCAGAATTTCATCACAGTTTAACCATCATGCATACCAAAATTTGCATTTTTCTGAGTTACACATATTTTCTGAAAATTCTAACAGTGCTGATATCAACTGTAAAGACAGTCAAACTGACACAAATTTTCATTATTCGGATTCACAATTTATTTCATACATGAATACTGACAGTACAAATTTTTCACAAATTTTAGGAATTTAACTAGTTTCGCATGAATTCTTAACTTTTATGCATTGAGTAGACATATTAACTATTTTTCGGTTCAGAAAATTTAATAAACTGTACAGATATTATAAATTGCTCAAATTTTTATGTCATGCATCAGATCTTATGAACAATGTACAGAAAATTTATGACAGTTAATTTCTACACATATTTCATAAACGACATTTTCCAAGATTAAACTTTTGTTGGTAGCACATTCCAAGAATTCTAATAATTAGTGAAAATTTTAAAAAATGCACAATAACTCACAGTACAACTAAACATATATATTTACATATTATATAAAATTTTACCGTATATCCTCATGCGGAAAAACTCGAAAACTAGTTCATATAGGGACAGACTTGCACACTGTTGCAGTCTGAAGAACTCGACGGCATAGGGTAGCCGTCTATAGGTTAACGGCATTATATGATGCCGTCAACACATGATATTAGCGGCAAGGGATCTTGCCGTTAATATCCTGTCTGCACAAACACAGACTGAAAGCCAATAAAACACTTGAAAGGGGGGTTCCAGGACACGAGAAAAATCTGAAAAAATTCCTGGGACATACTAGACACATGTAGGGTTAATGTGAATGGGGTACTTGCCTTCTGTAAAATCTACCAACGACGATTTAAGCCGGAGAAGCCCTCCTCGGCCTGTGCCAAAGAGTCTCCAAATCCCTCCTTCTTCGGATCTTCTGTTGATCTTCACAGCACACCAGCGTGGGGAGTCGTTTCCGGATGTTCAAGGTCGACACCAGTTGATGTAGATCGCCAGACGAAGCCTCCCGAAGCCGGATCTTTCAGGTTCAAGTTAGGGTTTTGCTTAGAGAAGATAGGTTTTTGACCCAAGAGCCAAAGGGATGGATCTGGCCGAAATTTGGATATTATAAAGGGTTGGGGGTCGGATAGGTTAAAGGGCAAGTCTCAGAGCCGTTGGGAAAGGTTTCCAAAACAAGAGGCTCAATTTCCGGAGGCGTTTCCGGATCTGAAAACGTAACAGATCTGGGATATTGGCGTCCATATCCATGGTCGCCTATCCAAAAATGGGCGTCCATCGATATTGCCGCCTACCCATGGTCAGCGTCAGCCGATGTGGACGCCGACTGGCCGACAAAACTCACTTTAATTATGCAGAATTTATAATACTACACACTTAAATATATATATATATATATATATATACATACATATATGTACTTGAATATACTATGTACATTTCAATAATACTAATTCATACAATTTATATCAATAAATACTTATACACATACATAATCAACACAAGGTGAAAATCAAGGGCCTTACAGGCGGGGTAGCATCTTCACCGAGAGCTACATTGCGACATCCTCTCAGTACGAGAGGAACGTCCAAGAGGCTGCCACTGCTCAGAGGTCCACTGGCTCCTGCGCCCCATGAGGCCTCCGGCTTCGCCTGTGGTTGCAGCGGATGCAGGCGAGGCTGAGAGTGCCCAGCAGCAGCGACCGGTGGAGGGCGGCGGCGAGAGCGACCAGCCTACATAGGGCGGTGGTGACTGTTAGGCCACTTTATTATGACATATACTTTTCCTTTTCTTTAATGGTGTGTATGCCTGTTCGAGCACTTTATGATGATGTACTCGGGGTTGGCCCCCCTCACGGCCATTCATATATATCTGTTTGTTTTCCTTTTCCTCTGCCTGCAAATTCACTAGAACAAACAAGTTAAATGTATGTTCCGGCACAACCCCTTGCATAAAGTATCTTATATGACTTCGTGAACTTGTCAAGGGGCTGAGCCTTTATTTAAATAAAGCGAGAGAACAAAAGGACGGCAGAATGCAAGATGATGCATGCACAACATTTACATATGATATGAAACGTTGTATTTACATATGGCATGAGAGATGAATGCACCGAATATACACGAAATGAGGGTGTAGAATGTGCAAAACCCTTTTTTGGGGTTTTGAAATGTCAGATTTTTTTGGATTCTGAAATATCAGAATTTTTGGATTTGAAATATCTGTTTTTTTTATTTGAAATATTAGATTTGTTTTTGGATTTTGAAGTATAAGATCATTTTTTGAGATTTTGAAGTATCAATTTTTTTTTGGATTTTGAAATATCAGATTTTTTTGGATTTTGAAGTATCAAATTTTTTTGGATTTTGAAGTATCAGATTTTTTTGGATTTGGAAATATCAGATTTTTTTGGATTTTGAAGTATCATATTTTCTTTTAGATTTTGAAGTATCAGATTTTTTTATGGATTTCAAAATATCAGATTTTTGCCCATAGAGCTTCTACGAGCTTTTCTGGCCAATCCGAGAATCTGTTAGACTCACATGTTTTCTTAACAATTTTAATCAAGGTTTTATTGGTGACCCATGCGTGGCCATTGCCTTGCGGATAGTATGGAGATAAATGATGCAATGCAATTCTATACCTGTTGCAGAGGTCATGCAGTTCTTGAGAGATGAATTGGGGCCCATTGTCGGTGACGATGGTGTTTGGGATGCCAAACCTAGTGATGATGTTCTTCATGATAAACCTACAAACGGTTGTTGCCTTGATTTTCGCATATGCTTCAGCTTCCGCCCACTTGGTGAAGTACGCCGTTGCTGTGAGGATGTATGATTTGACCTTGTTTTGGGAGTTGGGGTCACCAAGAGGTCCAATGATGTCGAAAGCCCACATAGCGAAAGACCATGGGGAGGATATTGGGTGGAGTGTAGAGGATGGAGAATGGATTTTGTCGGCGTGCAGTTGGCACTTGACACACTGACGAACAAAGATGGAACAATGCTCCTCTTGAGTAGGCTAATAGAAACCTTGCCTAAGGATCTTCTTGGCAAGCATCTGGCTATTCACATGGCCACCACAAACACCCGAATGGGCCTCTTCAACAACCTTCGGAACCTCATCTTCATCCAGGCATCTAAGCAAAACTCCAGAAAATCCCCTTCTATAGAGAGCATTTCCAACCAATGTATACTTCTGGGATAGCCTCCTTATTGCTCTCTTGTCATCGGCTGTGGCTTCCTCAGGGTACGACTGGTTTCTGCAATACCTAGCTATCTCATAATACCATGGGTTTTCCTCATCTTCCATCTCTTCTTCCAGCTCCATTAACATGACCTCGGTTCTACTTCTCCTTTCTGCATTCTTCAGCACTTTTTCCTTAACCCAGAGAAAGTTAGGATCTGGAATGACGGGAATCTGACGGTGCTCGATCTGAATGTTGTCAAAATCCCCGGGATAGCACATATACATGGTTGTGCCAATCGTGGCGAGGGCATCGGCTAGAAGATTCTGATGACGAGGGATGTGGACAAAAACTAACTTGGAGAATAGCTTGGCATAAGCTGAGGCAAGCTATTGATAGGGCTTGAGCTTTGGATTGCGAGTGACATATTTGGTGTGCACTTCGCGCAAGACCAGCTGACTATCACCTACGATTCGCAGATGGGTGATGCCATAGAAATGAGCGAGCTCCAGACCAGCCAACAGAGCCTCATATTCGGCGATGTTATTGGTGGTAGGAAAATCTAGTTTGTGAGCTCGTGGAATGATGACACCTTCAGGTGATAGCAGAGCAATCCCGATGCCCTTTCCTTGAGAGTTCAGAGCTCCATCAAAATATAACATCCACATAGGATCAAATTAGCTAAGGGACATCAATTCTTCATCTAGAAACTCTGAACGAACTAGATCAAATTAGGGAATAGGGTGATGAGCGAGATGTTCTACTATGGCATAGCCTTTGATAGATTTTTTCTGAATTTAGGTGATTTCAAACTGGGACAGGAAGCTTTGCCAACGCGCTAGCCTATCAGTTAGAACAGATTTTTCAAGGAGGAATTTGATAGGATTCATTCGGGCGATGAGATGAACTTCATGAGCAAGAAAATATTGCTTCAATTTCTGCACTACCCATACAAGCACGGCACATGTTTTCTCCATTGCAGCGTACCTTTGCTCACAGGGGTTGAGAAGCATGGACAGGTAGTATGCTGCCCTCTCCTTGCCTTCTTCATCAACTTGCGCGAGGACAGCTCCTACCGAGTCTTCCAGGACAGATACACAGCGGCATTAGGACAGGGGGATTGGCCAAATAATCCTTAAGTCCATCAAAAGCTGCCTGACACTTCTCATCCCAATGGAATTCGACTCTTGGCTTGGTGAGGTCGTAGAAGGGTCTACACCTCTGCAAGTGTTGGAAGACGAATCGGCGAATAAATTGCAACCTCCCGATCAATCCTCGAACTTCCTTCAAATTCTTGGGAGGGGGCATTTCTCGTATTGCCTTCGCCTTATTGGGATCAATTTCTATACCCCTCTTACTCACGATGAAACCTAGAAGCTTACCCGACGAAACATCAAATACACACTTCTTGGGGTTCATCTTCAATTGATACTCCATTGATCTTTGCAAGACTTTAGATAGTACCCCAGGATGCTCAGCCAATGTCTTGGATTTCACCACCAGGTCATCCACATACACCTTGATAAAAATTGTGGATCATGTCATGAAAAATTGCCATCATAGCCCTTTGGTAAGTGGCTCCAGCATTCTTGAGTCCAAATGACATGACCACATAACAATAAGTTCTCCAAGGCGTAGTGAACGAGGTCTTTTCCTAGTCTTCCTCGGCCAACTTTATCTGGTTGTACCCTGAAAAGCCATCCATGAAAGAGAGAGTTTCATACCCAGCCGTATTGTCAATGAGCATATCAAGGTGAGGCAGCGGGAAATCATCCTTAGGACACGCACGGTGAAGGTCCCAGAAATTGATACAAATTCTGACCTTTCCATCCTTCTTCATAACCGGAACGATGTTCGCCACCCAATTTGGATAAAGCACAACTCTAATAAACCTGGCTTTGTGGAGCTTATCGACCTCATCTTTCATTTTCAAAGCCATCTGGGGGTGGAAATGCCTCAACCGCTGCTTAATGGCGATGGTCCCCAGCTTAAGGGTTAGACAATGTTCAACTAGCGCGATGTCCAAGCCTAGGATATCCTCGTAGCTCTATGCGAACGTGTCCTTATATTCTCTGAGAACCTCGATAATTGCCTCCTCTTCCGCTGGTGATAGATTACTGCTTATGAGGATGGTCCTACGATCTTCTTCGGTTCCCAAATTGATTTCCTTGGTGATTTCCTCTACGGCAGTTGACGGTTCGTCAAATCTCTTCAATCTGCTTGCGAACGCGTCAGCCTCGTCCTCGAATTCCCCATCACCTTCTTCAATTAGGTCGTCATCATCCATGATCTCATAGACTCCGAACCCATCATCAATGGAGCACACAGACTGCTCATATTCTAGATCCGGCAACTGCAAGGGCTCCTCTACAAATTCTGGGACTGCTAAGCATGCCTTGCATCTATGGGCTAGATCTGCTAGGAAGCGGTGTGGAACTCTCTTACCCTTGGACTTCTTCTCTGACGCTACCCCTAGTTTTCTACCATCTTTGCCTAGACTTGAGCTACAACTACTGGAATCTACAAGCGAAGGAAAAGCAGTAAATGCTGAATCCCGCGAGGGGGAAGATGGAGAAGGATTTAAAGCAGTAAATGAATCCCTCGAGGGGAAGATGGAGAGGAATTTACAGTAGGTGGAATAGCAAAAACAGAATCCCATGTGAGGGAATGATTGAGAGCAGTAGAAGAACTTCCCGACGCGGGGGGAGAAGGATTTACAGGAGGGAAAGCAGTAAAAATAGAGTCCCGCGTGGGGGAATTAGGGAAAGCAGCAAAGGAAGGATCCCTCGAGGGGGGAAGGGGGCGATGAAGGAGAAAAAGTAGTGACATTCCCCTGCGAGGGGGGAGGATTATTTAAAGCAGTAAATGCTTAGTCCCGCACGGGGGACTTAGGGAATGTAGTAAAGGAATGATCCCTCGAGGGGGAAGACGAAGTAGAATTTACAGTGACATTCCCCTGCAAGGGGGGAGGATTATTGAAAGTAGTAAATGCCCCCTGCGCGAAAGGGGGCAGGAGATCGGTCAAAGTACTGAAGAGGAGTGGCCGGTCGGTTGGAGCACACTCGGGGGCGAGGAAAGAAGTTTCCTCGAATGAGATGGTGGGATCGGCCATCGTGAGACAGAAGAGACGAGACCGCCAAATGGGCTCCAGAGTGGAGAAACCAGAGAGTGAGGGCAGGAAGCGGGTGCCTGGTCAGGAGGCGCAATGCTCGGAGACAGGAGGGAGGTGGGAGCATTTTCCGAGGAGGAAGAAGAAGGGAGTGTGCTGCTTGGAGGAGGTGCAAGGCAAGAGAGCGTGTTGGAGGGACTATGGTGGGTGTAGTGCCCAAGAGGAAGGGAGATAACACATTGCTTGGAGGAAGGGGGGTGTTAGGCAGTCTGCCCGGAGGGAGAGGGGAAGAAAGATCGCCAGATGGGAAAGTTCAAGCTCGTGGAAGAGGAAATTACAATGAGGGAGGGGGAGGCCGAGGCAAGACTACCAGACGAGAGAATTGGGAGGAAAGTGCGAGCTCAAGAGGAGATGAATCAAAGGGTGAGGGTGAGGAAGCGGATGCCTGCTCGGAAGGTTACAGGGAGATTACCAAGTAGGGTCTTGGTTCCAGAGGAATGTTTGAGGAAAGGAAAAGTGTCACGTCCCAAGAATTACGCAACGGATATTAGTTCAAAGAATTAGAGTCGATATTTCGAGACGTGAACAGTCGGCAAATAAGCCTCTAGCTAGCACGCACTAAATGTATAACAACATACATCATCATAGGGCCCAAATATTGAACTCAACTAATCCATTATTCAAATCTCAGCTTATTGTATTCAAAATAGAACTATTACAACTCTTAGACTATGGGATAACAGGACTAGACTCAATAAAAAGGAAAAGTACATAATACTCCTCACTTCCTACTACATGTTCTAACTCTCAAAGCAAATTACTATAACTAGACTCATAGTTGGAACGCTCTTCACTCGGACGCATTCCCATCCTCGACTTGCTCTTCCTCTTGAACTTCCCCAGCCCCCAAGAGCTCCTCCACACCACCCCAGCAAGTTTTAAACTCATCCCTAGGGTTTGGGTGAAGAGTATTTAACCAACCAAGGTATTTAGGAGTCATATTGTAACTAGGAAAGAAGAGTTGCGGGATTGGCTTGTGTCTTTCCAAAATTTGAAGATCTCTCCCTCCATTAGAGAGTCTTGGCCTTCAAGCAACCTCCATGGGTGGGTAGCCATGAATTTGGGTTGCCAAGAGTGCAAGATCTCTTCCCAATTCAACCCTAATTGCCTCTTTTTAATTTCAGCTAATTTAAGCTACGAATTTCCATGCATTTTCTAGCTTCATTTGATTTTTGGGTCATATGTGGTCCATTGGCCCAATTAAGATATTGGGTCATTAATATATAATGTTGGGAGTCTCCCCAACACTTTTATTAAATTTTTGGTTGCGTCGTATTTTTGTGTTAACGGTTTTCCGACTTGTTTCCTAATTTGGATAATCGGTCACAATAACTCTTAAACCTAGACCAAATGATTTTTATTGACCCAAATTTCTTTCATTAGAGGATGTTATTTTAAGTCCGTATATGATTTTTATTTAATTTTCTGACTCATCCAAGTACGTGTGATAGTGATTTTTGACTTATTCATTAATTACGATAATAAGTCGCAAAACACTTTAAACTTGGCTAATCTGATTTTTATTGGCACAAATTTCTTTGTGGAACATTTAGGAATAATGTGTGGGGTTGATTTATAATTTTTACAGATTTTTCCGATGTGTCTTAGCACATACGATAATGATTTGTATGTTTTAAATACTTTGATATTATGGAAATTATTTATTTCCTTTTATTCGAATTATTATATAGTTAAAATTTCTGGGGTGCTACAAAAAGTGACCATGTAGTGGCCCACAAGAGGGAAGGTGCAATGCTTGGGGAAAGGAAGAAGGCGGGTGCGTTGCCCGAGGTGGAAGAGGGAGACGTAGGCGCGATGCCCGGAGAGGATGCAGACGCATTGTCCGAAGGGAGTGAGAGAGCGGGCGCGATGCCCTGAACAATAGCTAAAGCGGGCGTGATGCCCGAAAAAGAAGTTGGTACAGGCACGATGCCTGAAGTAGGGATTGAAACGGGCGCAATGCCCGGAGTTGAAATGGGCGCGCTGCCCAGAGTTGGAATTGGAATGGGCGGTTTGCCCAGAATGTAATTAGAAACGGGCACGATGCCCGCAGAGGGATCTGGAATGGGCGCGATGCCCGATGAGGAGGGGCCCGCCCTGAGCCTTGTGGTTGTCGGGATAGCTTCTTCGATTAGTGTGCCTTGGCCTACTTCTGCGTGCTGCTCAGTTTCTTCCAGTGCAAAGAGTTGGTCTAAGGATGCCGCGACATCACTCATGTCAAACCAACGGCTCCATTCTAGCTCTGGCTCCCCTTTCTTTGTGTGCTTGGACGGCCTGTCGCTGCCTACAGCTTGATATACGGCCAAGGGTGAACGATGAATAGGTTCAAAAGTAACAGCGGACGCCTGTTCGCTCCCTAGCTGTAGCGGCCCTCTCTTGAAATGTTCGTACAATGTCCATGTGAGAGGCTCTTCCGGTTGTTGTCTGTCCTTGCCTGGCTTGTAACCCAGCTCTGCCCTGGGTCTCATCCTACAATCTTTCACAGCTTCAGTTCTCCCTTGGAGTTGTGCCCCTAATCCTTTTCCTGGCTGGTATCCCATCTGCTTCATGATATGCCAGCCTTTTTCGGTGATAATCTTGCTTCTTCTAGCAGCATTAACAGATGGACCACTAGAGCCCGGATACATGATTGGTGTCCCCAATACTGACATCAGTGGCTGACTACTGGGCCAAATGGAAGGTACTGAGTTATCTGTCATAGCGTCCACTTCCACGACTGCAGGCTTACTGGCCACCTTGACGATCCATCCCTTGTATGGGAACTTGAGGCATTGGTGGACTGTAGAGATAACTGCGTCGAGGGCCTGGATGAATGGCCTGCCCAGAATCATGCGGTAGCTTGGATCCAAATCCAGAATGTGGAAGTCTATTTCAGTGACGGATGGACCCAGTCTGATTTTCAGTGTAACGACCCCCTTAGGCGACCTACTAGTGTTGTCGTAGGCGTGACAGTGATAGCAGAAGGTAGGATCAACTATACTGTTACCCCACAGAGTTCCACCATGTCAGAGGACACAACATTGATTGATGCCCCAGAGTCGACCAAACACCGAGACACGCAGATCCCATTGATGTTAACTGTGAGGCATATGGCATACTGCTGAGACTCGACCGACGCTAACTCTTCTTCATGAAACATGATGGCCAAGTGCGAGCTTGTGGGTGTCAATACTGCGCTGATTTCATTTACCGGCAGGTCCTCATTGACCATTACTTTCTGCAAGTATTGCATGAGGGCCTCTTGGTTGACCACTGATCTCTTTATCAATTCCAGAATGGAGATTCTGGCCAGAGTCTTGTCCAAATGCTTCAGCAGGTCGTACTGTGTCCCTGGGACGGACTCCTCTGGGTGAGCTTCTTCTTCTTCCTAGGGTGCCAATGTATGTTCTTACTGCTGGGGGAACACCCTGTTGAACATGCACCAACTCCGGAGCACCAATGTCACCTCGGAGTTATCCCCTGATATTGTTGTCGGGGCCGACGGAATAGGAAGTGAAGAGGAAGTAGAAAGTTGGTCAGAGAACATTTGATGCGATAATTGGATGGTCGCCGCACCGGGAGGTGGGGTGAGAGTACGAAGAAAGGGGGCTCGATGGTTAGGGTTGATAAAGGGTATGGTTGATGGTGTGTGGGTGAAAGACAGGTTGGCTGACGTTTGTGGTTGCAGTGTGGGGGATGGGTGATTTGACAGTGGTGGTATGGTGGAAGGGTTGCGCAAGAATGGGGCTTGTGCATTGGTGGGTGGAGGTGTCGTGGCGGCGGGAGATTGGCGGATGAGTGGTGGATTGGCGGGTTGGCTAGATGGTATAGAGGGGTGGCTAGGGATACGTAGGAAGGAGGGTAGTGGATTTTCGGGAGTGGGCGTGCAGATGAAGGGTGGCAAGATGAAGGAGGAGTGGGAAGAGGAGGTGGATGTAGAGGCTGCTTCCGTCGGCTGACCTTGTGTTCCATATCGGGGAGACAACGTGTAGCCGTTAACTTGGTGGTTTCGAACTTGGTGCTCCGGAAGTGGGTTTTGAATAATGCCCATGCCAGGCTGCTGCTGGAGAGGCTGAAGTTGCTGCTGCTGTTACTGCTGCAGTTGTTGCTGTTGCTGCTGCGGTTGCCTAAGTGGCCTCGTTGCCTTCATCTCGAGAATATACTTCCTCATCTCAGCCAAATCTATACCTCCATTGTCGTTCAGATTATAGATGTAATCTTTGAAGTGGAAGCATGCCTACACAGTGTGGCCTGGTCCCGGTGGAACTCACAATATCAAGGAGGTGTCAACATTGGGGGCCATTGTAGCCTCTCCCTCGGCAAGGTGAGTGCGTCGGTGGCCATTAGGGCATTAAAGATATCTGGGAGGGTTTCTGGCAATGGGGGATAGTGGGTCCTTCTTGGGCCAGGGGGTTGTCGGGGTTGTTGAGGCTCATAGTTTCCTGGAGGGGGGACCTGATTGTATCGGGGAGGTGCAGGAGCAGGCTGTTGGGGCTGGTATTGAGGAGGAGCGGGTTGCTAGGGTTGGTGCTGGGGAGGAGCGGGTAGTCGGTATTGTGGCTGGTGAGGTTGTTGGTATTGAGGCTGCTGGGGTTTTCGATATTATTGAGGTTGCTGGTATTGCTGGGGCTGCTGGTGATGTGAGGGCTGTTGGGGTTGTTGGGGCTACTGAGGTGGCGCCCAAAATATTCATGGGTTGTTCGGCCTAGAGGCTGGCTGTTGGGGTAATGGGGCTCTGGTGTTGGTGTTTGGGCGGTAGGTGGAAGGAATGGGGTTGCCCATTGCACTCACCTGCTCGTTATGAATAACCCCCTCAGTCTTGGGGCCACCAGCTGGAGCGTCGACACTCTTCTCGAAGGTTCGGGCCTTTGGCTTGAACATGGCCATGATGGGAGAGTCTTTTAGCTGGGTCTGGATGTATCGGGCTCTCTCATACAGCTCTTCCATAGTGGTTAGCTTATTCATAGCCAATATGTGCCTAAACTGAGGCGCGACATTCGCTATAATCATCTTCACTTGCTCGGCCTCAAACAGTGGATCTCTTAACATTTTAGCTAGGGCCCTCCACCTATCAGCATAATGTGTGAAATCTTCATCTGCCCTCATCTTCTCAGCCATTAGATCAGTAATTGACAATACCGGACCTACTCTGTCTCTGTATCGCTACAAAAACTTCCACTGCACTATCTCGAAATTCTCGACATCTGTAGGTTCCAGGGAATAGAACCACTCGAGGGTGGGCCATTCTAGGGATTGGCGGAAGAGAAAGGCAAGGGCACAATTGTCGTCTTGCTAGAAGGAAGATTCATACATAAATTCCTTGATGTGCACGAAGGGGTTGCTGGTGTCGTTGTAACGGCGGTAGACCAGCATCTCGGAGGGGGGAAGATGAAAGACTGGCATGGAAGGAAGTGCCAGTTCAAATGAATCTTTGGGTGTGGACATCCTTTTATCTCTTGTTCTAGCTTACTCACTTTCGCCAGAAGGGCTTTGGCGAGTTGATTGGTGGAAGGCTTGGGAGGTGCCCCGAAGGAAGGTGGTGGTAGGGGACATCCACTTGAACGGGATAATGCATGGAAGGGACACCAACAGGTGCGGGGCCTTGAGCCGGGATCAGGGGTTGGTAAACGAGTCGCGCTGCGTTGGAGCTTGGCCGAATGTGAGGATGCCTCCCAACAAGACTGTGGGGGCGCGACTGGATAATAGAATGGGTCAGCGAGGGGGCAGGAGAGGCTCGGACCATCGGGTCATGAGCGGATTGAATCTGAACACCCGCATTTAGGTGGAGGGCATGAGCGGGATCAGCAATAGACTTCCCCCTGAGGGCAGCCTGGACCTCTTGAAGCTCAGATGCTTAGAGGCTCTGAAGGATGTCCACAATTTGGGACAGATTGACTGGGGAGGAAGTATCTCCAGCATCACGCCTTGGTGAGACGTGGGGAGCCTGGATGTCCATCGCGTTAACACGCGGACTGAACGGATCAGCGTAAGCCCGGTTTTGAAGTTGGGGGAGTTGCTGACTGGGATCGCACATATTCTCATAACCCATATCATCGTTCTCGGCCATTGAGAGGGATCGACCAGAATGAAGCTGCACGTAAATATTCTAGAGACACATAGTGTAATCTAGCAAGCAACTAATAGACAACTACTCGAACAAGTTTGAGAGAAGGAGTTAATGGCTTTTAAATCACACACTTGGAGATGATTACGTCAACTTAAAATATTCAATAAGACTTAACGTGGATTTTAATTATGATGTGTCTCTCCAAAATGGGTATGTGCCTAAAATAGGTGAGATGACAACTTCGGGGTTTTCTAAGCAACTTCCCATCGTGAAATGGATTTTCTAGCTCGGGTCACCAAGGTGGTACAACCGGCTCGGTCCACCGTGAGGGAATCCACGGGGTACGGAGACTTACGAAGGTCCCGATGAGGATTCTCTAGCCAATGAGACGGAATGCCCAAATGGAAGATAGCCCTCACCGAGAAGGTGTGTGGATCCTAGGTAAGGAGGGATAGAGTTCCCTCGGCTGAAATGCCCTACAAATGCAAAAATAATTCAAAGATAGGACAGATGGCAAGAAGACTGGCGCTCTGTGACAGACTGAATTGCTTCCAGTACAGTGGGCGCAATTAAGTAAAGGCGTCCGTTCTGTTGGCCGCAGATCTGACAGCTCCTGAAAGCTATAAGAGCCGAGGCAACTCCCTCTAGACTCTGTCACAAATAGCGTCCAATCAGGCCGCCGCGCAAATCAAGAATAGAAAAAGTGTCATCTGTACTGGACGCGCATAAAACATGCAACCGGGAACAACAAAAAAACAGTAAATCAGACAAGCATGCTTTCCACAAATTATAGAGAAAGAAGTAAAACCCAAATGGAGATGCTTTCTTCAGGTAAAAGTAAGTATACGGGAGGGGAACAAGATGGTATTTTTCTTTCTTTTTTTTTAAATCACAAATTCCATGCAAGAAGTGTAGCGAAAATAAAGGAAAACACGACTACAAAGTCGTAATGGCAACGAGACTCTCAATAGCACCTCATGGGTGTGGAAAGGGGAGGTTGTACCGCGTGTGGTACGAAGGATGGGCACACGTGGGTGCCGAAGGAGGGGAACACATGGGTGCCAAATGGAGGTAACCGGAATCAAAAGAAGAAGAGTCACATCGCGATCACCAAGTTGTAGACGGTGTTTTCCTCAACTCTTTGGAAAACACTTGTCCCACATTAGGAAATATGGAATTTAAAAGAAAAGTGACTAATGGAAATGGAGATGGAAACGTGGAAATCGAAAACGTGCGTGTGTGCACGAGGAATGTGTCTCGATCTCTAGGTGCACGTGGGCACCAAATGTAACGGACGGAAAGGAAATGACGTAGTGTACTTACCTCCACCCGAAGAAAAGCGCGGGAATGTGCGGTGGATTCTCCTTCCTTCTCCTGCCAGCCGGCCGACGAAGAAGATTTGAAGCCGGTTACCTTGCAAGAAGAAAAAGAAAGGAAAACACATGAAAGAAAATTAGACTGTGAGGTGTAGTGAAATGCGAAGGGTACGGAATATAGAAGACATACAAATGGAGGTTAACACACCTCGTGGAGGTGGAGTTAAACCCCTAAAATCGATAGGATGAAAGCGTGATGTAAGTGCGTGTGTGGAAATTCGGTGAAATGTATGCAACTAAAAAAAAAAAAAACTAAAAGAGAAAGTGATGGAGGAACGGAGGCGGCGGCGTAGCCCGGTGGTGGCGAGGGACGAGGGGAAATGAAAGAGGATGTTGGTGGAGTCCCTCTCGCTGCTACTCCTTCACTTGGGAACTCCGGCTCGCAACGAAGGCGACGCGAGGACAGCGCACGTACTCCACCTCGACTTCGGAACGTGAGCTCCCGATCTGATAGAGTCCCGCCTCGAAGGGTTGGAGAATTGAAGCTCGTGGGTCGGGGTGAGAGTTTGGCAGGGCTTCGTCGTAGTTGAGATTGGATACCAAATGAGGGCCCCCGGGGTCTGTATTTATAGCCGAAATTGTGTCCACTACAGCAGACGTCTATTAAGCGTGAAATGCGTCCGTCTGACGTGCCGTGATTTAGAAGGTCACTTGATTTGCGATTGACTTGACATTAACATGATGATCGTAGCTTACAGCTACGTTATGAATCTTGTCTGGGTGGCACGCCACGCTTTCTTAGGTAAATCATATTCCTGACAAATTTTGATTTTGATTTGACTGTTTGTAAAATGCGGCGAGCCGCCCAGACGCGCTTCCAACAAACATCATGATTACTGATATGTCGCCTCTTAAATGGAGCTGAAAGGGTGCAGCTCGAGGATTTGACTTTTAATCGTGGCAGGTCGGTAGGACGCGCATTAGAAGTGTTATTCGCGGCGACGACTGCAGACGCGGATGAGAACAGAAGGGTGTCCACTGTTTAGGACGCGATTCATTGAAGCTCAATAGACCCTTATGGAGAAATCCCTAGAGAAATGTAGAAAGATAGGGAAATCACTCAAGAGATTAATTGAGAAGAGCCACTTCGAGGCATCGCGGTATAACATGAAATCTGCTCGATGTGCTGCCAAATTGGGATGTCTACACTGCAATGTACTCTACTTCTATTGTGGACAAGGCTACTGAATTCATCTTTCTGGAAGACTAGAAAATCAAACATCCTGCAAGAATTTGACAAGTACCACTGGTGCTTTTTCTATCTATCTTGCATCTAGCATAGTCAGCATCACTATATCTAAGCAATTTAAATTCAGAATATCTGGGATACTATAAACCCAATTTACTTATATTTATAAGATATCTAAAAATCTTTTTAACAGCATTGACATGCGATTCTTTAGGATCAGCTTGAAATCTAGCACACAAACATACACTGAACATTATGTCTGATCTACTGGCAGTAAGATAGAGTAGGGATCCGATTATGCCTCTATAGATCTTCTGATCTACCTTTTTGCCAAGTGGATCACTATCTAACTTGATGGCTGAACTCATGGGTGTTCCTAAGGGCTTAGACTTATCAAAACCATATTTAGATAGAAGATCTGAAATGTATTTGGTTTGACAAATGTGAGTACCCTCCTTAGTCTACTTGATTTGCAACCCAAGGAAGTAATTAAGTTTCCCCATCATGCTCATCTCAAACTCACTTTGCATAAGATTTCAAAAAATTTGCAGAGTGATTCATTAGTAGAGCCAAAGATAATATCATCAACATATATTTGGACAATTACAATTCCTTCTAAAAAAAAATTAATAAATAATGTGCTATCTACTTTACCTATTGAAAAATCATGTGATATAAGATAAGCACTTAGTCTTTCATACCAAGCTCTTGGAGTTTGTTTCAGACCATATAATGCTTTCTTTAAATGAAAAACATGATTTGGATACTTAGTATCTTCAAAGCCTGGTGGTTGCTCAACATAGATTTCTTCTATTATAAAACCATTTAGAAATGCACTCTTGACATCCATCTGAAATAAGTTGATGTTAAGGGAGTATGCATAAGCTAACAAAATTCTAATTGCCTCTAATCTAGCAACTGGGGCATATGTTTCATCAAAATCAATGCCTTTCTCTTGGTTGTATGCTTGTGCTACCAGTCTATCTTTGTTCCTTGTAATCACTTCTGATTCATCCATTTTGTTTCTGAAGACCTATCTGGTCCCAATAACTAGATGGTCAGAAGGTCTAGAGACAAGTGTCCAGACTTGGCTGCATTGGAACTAGTTTAGTTCCTCTTACATAGCTAGGATCCAAGATTCATCTTCCAGTGCATCACTGATTGTCCTAGGCTCTATTTGAGAAACAAAGGCAGTAAAGTCACAGGGAATGGTCATACCTCTTGTTCTTACCTTATCGTGAGGATCACCTATAATATTTTCTTTTAGATGGTCTTTATGATACCTCAATTTTCTGGGTAGTCCTTGTAGGATCGAAAATAGGTTGGACCAGATCTAGAAAAGGGGGTTGAATAGATCTAGGCCAAAAAACTGCGGAAGCTTAGCCAATTTAAATCAATGCTTTGAATCAGAGGCAATTTGAAAGAGCACTTTACAGATCTGATGAGTGATTGTGTGAATTATATGATTAGAATGTGAGATCAAGTTGATTAGAAGTGAATTCGAAAACCTATGCATACATCTAGCGCAAAGTGATTTTGAATAACAAACAAACCACTGCACAGAGATTTTTAGGTGGTTCAGAAATCACACCATGTGATTCCTACATCCACCCCTCACATGTGAGGATCCACTACACAACTTGGATACACCACACACTAGAGCCTGACAACTCTAACACCCTGAGTTCTACAACTCACACAACCTCTAGAGCAAGACTACTCTAGACACCTGAGCACAACTGCTCAACCACAACTAAGTACAACGACTCAACACTGAGCACACAGGCTCACAAACAACTTCCTAGAATAAAAGCACAAAGATCCAGATCCTCTAGCAATGATCTGATCTATAAAAGTTCATTCAAGAAGATTGATGCAACAGTTCATGCACAATCTCAAGAATGACTTAGAAGAAACAAGGGGAAATGAGGAATTGAGTGTAAGATCCTTGTTCTTCAAGTATACTCCATTGTAGAGGCTGAATTGTGAAGAAGCTTAATCCCTTGAAGTCCCTCGCCGATGCTCTGCAACTTGTGCTTTGGGATCTTCCTTGAAATCTTCACAATTGGCTGCTTCTACTTGATCTGCACCCTTGGAAGTGATCTCACTGCTTCATCTTGGATCAGTCTTCACTTCTTGTGCTTGGAGAAGTGGGAATTGTGTTGAAGAAGCACAAGGGGAGCAAGATCGGGGAGGAGAACACTTCTTACCGCCAAACCGACTTCTGGAAGGCTCTTGGAGGTTCTCTTGTGTTGGATGGACAATTGGAGGGTATTTACACCCCAATGTGTCCAAAAGTACCCTTGGGGGTCGTGAGCACATATTCAAGAAGTGTGTTTCTGTGTTTCTTCATTCAACAAAACAAGTATCACTTTTCATTAACAAAGATGTTCATTACAAGCATTCAAATACATTCCAAAAGTTTTCTTTTCTTTTCTTTCTTTCTTCTCCCCCTTTGACATCATCAAACGAAAAAATACATTAAGCATGAGAAGGAGGAGGAGGAATGGGAAGGATGAGTGATTCAATCGACTTTAGTCTTGATTCCATAGCATGAAGGTTGGACTTGAGCTGAGATTGCATTGTGGAGAGTCATGTATGCATAATTTCTTCCAATCTTTGACTGTTCTCATACATATTAGACTGAAATAGTGACAGGTCAGCTGAAATTGGTTGTGCACCAGAAGAAGAAGAGCTGGTAATTCCATGCTTGTTGATGTTTCTGAGCTCTGTCTTAAGGGAGACATCTCACTGTCTATGTGTGCAGAGAGATTCTTCATCCCTTCCAAGTCATCAACCATATGAGCAAATGACAACCTAGTCTTGGATATCTGTGAAATTGTTTCCTAACTGTTGAACAAGTTTGATTGGGAATTTGCCAAAATTCCCTCAAGGACCTTTCTAGTGTTTCTTGATGCTCCTTGAGTTCAATAGATGCATCAGCCAAAGTTCCAATGAGTCTGTTGAACCTTGAGTTGCATGATCTGATGCTTCTTTCTGCTTGATGAACTAAGCATTCATGGAATTTTCAACCTCTGTATCTTCAGGTCAAAGCTCTCTGACATTTGTTGGATGGTAGAAGTAAAGGCATCAAACTTGTCATTTATGAATGAATATAACTCTGGTGGAAACAGAAGGTCCACCAAAGGAAGTGGAGGTTTGAGCATGAGCATGTGGAGAGAATGAAGGAATATCCACTACAGGATGAAGTGGTGAAGAGGTCTGAAAGGGAGGTGTGAGAGGTACATCCTGGGTATTTATGCTGCATCCTCAACAGGAGGCTGATCCTCATCTGCAGGAGGCTGGTCCTCATGTGCTGGTACCTCAGGAGGTTGTGCCACTACCTCAGGAGCCACACATTTGAGTTGGGTGCACGACCTTCCTGCAAAATCAATCAGTGGAGAGAAGATTTTGGTACCCAAACATTGTTTGGACCATCAGAATGTTTGAGCATTGACATCAAATCATTTCTAACCCAAATCTGATTTAAATTTTGTTTTTGTTTTGTTTCAGTGGTGTTTTTTGCCTTTTTCAATTTTTTTCCCCTTTTGGAATAAAAACACCAGTGTTATTTTTCTCCTTAGGAGGGGAGTTTGCATTTGGACATGAGTGTTCAGTTGTGGAGGTACAAACCAAGGGTTTTGTTGGTACATTGAAAATTTTGGATAGAAGAATTGAGGGTGGTACCAAAATGGATTGTGATACCATTGGTTCCAAGAATTCGTCCTTCAGTTTGATGTGCTGTCTTGGATTCCAGGTTTGTCATGAATGGCTTCTTTTGAATTTTCTTATTTTTCAGATTTTTATTTGAATGTTTGGTTGACTGTTTGTGTTATTGAGGTTGAGCAGGTCGACCTGTCCTTGACTGGTGTCGACACAGCAGTCACATATTTCATCTTTTTGTGGACTGGTGTCGACCTGTCAGGTGATTGTGTCGACCTGCTTGGTTTCTTTTTGTTCTAGGTTTTTGAAGTCTTTGTTGTGTTGTTGACACTTGCTTGTTTTTTGTGTTTCAAGACTATGACCTTTGACAAAATTTATTAAGGGTGCTTTTTCCCTTATCTCACCAGATTGTCTTTCTTTGATTTTTGTTTGTTGAATCCTAGTCCATGTGATTCAGATCTCATTCTGGCTCCTAGCAAGGCCTCCAAATTGTCTTTACCTTTTGTGAAGGTTTCAATGGCTTGTTCTTTTCTTTAGTTGGTTTTCTAAGGTTTTGATTTCATCAGCATTTTTTTTTTTTCTTTTTGTTCCAATTCCAGCTTTTCAGACAATTCTTTAAACTCATGAGTGGCCTTTGGGATGCAAGCTTGAGCTCATCATTCATTCAGAAGATTTTTTTTTCCTCATGGAGCTCAGCTACTTCATTTTCCAATTCACACATTCTTTTGTTTATTGATTGGTTATGCAGAATGTTTCAATTTTCTTCCTTAGATGTTTGTTTTCTTTTCTTATTTCAGAATAATTTTCAACAAGTTCAGCATACGCATCTTGCCAATCATCAATTAAATAATCTTCAAAAGATGTATTTACCTTTCCATCTGAGCCATTTGCCATAAAGCAAATTTCCTCACTCTCAGAGCTTGAGGACTTTGCTTCTTCTTTCTCACTTGAGTTTCATCAGACCAAGTGGCAACCATTGCTTTTTGGCTTCTTGAATTTGTGAATCTTCTGTATTTCTCCTTCTTGTTCTCAGAACATTCTCCCTTCATATTCCCTGGTTTGTTGCACCTGTAACAAATGACAACTTCATCAGATTTCTGATTTCTACTTGAATTGGTATTAGAAAAGGAAGTGTCTTTTTCCTGATGGGAATTTCTTTTTTCCCAGAGAGTTTTCATTTTCTATATTTTAAGAATTTTTTGAATTGCCTGTTCATGAGGGCAAGCTCATCCTCATTGGACTCAGACTCATCAAAACTTGTTTTCTCTGATTCTTGTCTTTGTTACTATAGATGAAGCTTTGAGGGCTACTGGTTTGGTTTTGATTATGTGCTCTTCATTTCTTTTTAGGTTTATTTCATAAGTCATTAAGGATCCTATCAATTCATCCAATGAGATTTTGGACAAATCTTTAGAATCTTTGATGACTGTGGCCTTAGTGTGCCAAATTGAAGAGAGAGAGTGCAAGATTTTCCTTGCCAAATCAGCATCTGTGTAATCCTTACCTAAAGCCTTCAGTCCATTCACAATGATCATAAACCTAGCAAACATTTCAGAAATTGTCTCATCAGATTTCATCATAAACAGTTCATACTTAGAAACAATAATGTTAGCTTTGGTTTCTTTTACTTGAGATGTTCCCTCATAGAGTAGCTCAAGCTTATCCCACATCTCATTGGCAGATTTGCACATGGAGATTCTTGAGTACTCCTTAGGGTGGACTGCACATTGGATCATATTCATGGCACTATAGTTCAGGGTAGCCCTTCTAATCTGTTCCCTGGTCCAGGTTTCTTCCTCTCCCTGGTTCTCATAGGGACCTACCTCAACTACTTTCCAGATTTTATAGTTTTGGGCTCTAAGGAAGACTTGCATTCTATTCTTCCAATAGGAGTAGTCAGTCCCATTAAAGAAGGGTGGCCTATTAATGGAATGACCCTCAGCTATGAACCCTCTGGAATCCATTGAATCAAATTGATGGTGCAATGAAGGAAACACTTAGTAAGCAAGCAAGTAAAACACACAGAACAAACAGAAAGCACTCAGATCAGATCAAATATAAACCCTCTCTGATACCAATTGTAGGATCAAAAATAGGTTGGACCAGATCTAGAAGGGGGGGTTGAATAGATCTAGGCCAAAAAACTGCGGAAGCTTAGCCAATTTAAATCAATGCTTTGAATCAGAGGCAATTTGAAAGAGCACTTTACAGATCTGATGAGTGATTGTGTGAATTATATGATTAGAATGTGAGATCAAGTTGATTAGAAGTGAATTCGAAAAACCCTATGCATACATCTAGCGCAAAGTGATTTTGAATCACAAACAAACCACTGCACAAAGATTTTTAGGTGGTTCGGAAATCACACCATGTGATTCCTACATCCACCCCTCACATTGTGAGGATCCACTACACAACTTGGATACACCACACACTGGAGCCTAACAACTCCAACACCCTGAGTTCTACAACTCACACAACCTCTAGAGCAAGACTACTCTAGACACCTGAGCACAACTGCTCAACCACAACTGAGTACAACGACTCAACACTAAGCACACATGCTCACAAACAACTTGCTAGAACAAAAGCATAAAGATCCAGATCCTCTAGCAATGATCTGATCTATAAAAGTTCATTCAAGAAGATTGATGCAACAGTTCAGGACCAATCTCAAGAATGACTTAGAAGAAATAAGGAGAAATGAGGAATTTAGTGTAAGATCCTTGTTCTTCAAGTATACTCCCTTGTAGAGGCTGAATTGTGAAGAAGCTTGATCCCTTGAAGTCCCTGGCCGATGCTCTGCAACATGTGCTTTGGGATCTTCCTTGAAATCTTCACAATTGGCTGCTTCTACTTGATCTGCACCCTTGGAAGTGATCTCACTGCTTCATCTTGGATTAGTCTTCACTTCTTGTGCTTAGAGAAGTGGGAATTGGGTTGAGGAAGCACAAGGGGAGCAAGATCGGGGAGGAGAACACTTCTTGCCGCCAAACCGACTTCTGGAAGGCTCTTGGAGGTTCTCTTGTGTTGGATGGCCAATTGGAGGGTATTTATACCCCAATGTGTCCAAAAGTACCCTTAGGGGTCGTGGGCAAATGATCCAAGGTCGATCCACATGATCCCTAGAGTGCTACGTGTCCAGATGTGACTTAAGGTGAAAAGGTTTCCGGAGTGTGTCGACCTGCCCATGGGGTGTATCGACACACTATCCCAAACTGGCACAAAAGGTTCTCTGGGAAGGGTCTCCAGTGTCGACACTACTTCAGGCTGTGTCGACACACTATCCAACTGACAAATAGGTCTTCTGGGAACTGGATCTAGTGTCGACACCACTTGATCTTGTGTCGCACAGACATGTGACATGAGACGGGTTCTCTGGGAGCTGGGTCTAGTGTCGACACTACTTGATCCTGTGTCGACACCACTTGACCATTTCTTCTTCATTTGCCTTGGTTTGAAGCATTGTGTCGACACCAGTAGGGGTGTGTCGACACTACCCTTGTAAGAATTGTATGTCCCTGAGAAATAAACACATACATCATTAGTCCAATGTATTATCATGAATATAAATGATAAATGTGTTTGGAAACATGCTTTTTGAATATTGTTATTACATGTGTGATGTATTTAACATGTTCCACTTATTTGTGCATTAAAATCACAACATGTCATCATCAAAATTATGAGGGGAAATGTATAAAGTTCACACTCAACCCAACAGTCCTTTCTATGTTTCTTCTTGTTGTTGAAGTTGTTCTAGTGGAAGATCTCCTTTATCTTCTTCTTTTTCACCAAGTGAATCTTGTTCTAGATCCCTGCACAATTCTTCAGCAATATCTTCTTCTTCTATTTTCTTAATAGAAGGGTTAGTTTCATCAAATAAAATATGAACAGATTGTTCTATAGTTAAAGTTCTTCTATTAAACACTTTATAACCTCTAGATTTTGAAGTGTACCCTAATAAGAAACCTTCATCGCTTTTAGCATATAATTTACCTAGATTGTCTTTGCCATTATTTAAAATGAAACACTTACAACCAAAGGGTCGGAGATGACTGATGTTTGGCTTCATTTCCTTGTAGAGTTCATAAGGTGTCTTCTTCAAGATAGGTCTGATCATACACTAGTTAACAATGTATCAGGCTATGTTGAATGCTTCTGCCCAGAAGCACTTTGGAAGGATTCAGTTAGCATTGTTCTGGCCATGTCCAGCAGTGTTCTGTTCTTCCTTCTTGCTACTCCATTATGTTGAGGTGTTCTTGATGCAGAGAAATTGTGTTCAATGCCATTTTCTTCACAGAATCTGATAAATTCTTCATTCTTGAATTCTCCACCATGATCAGATCGAATACTAACTATTTGAAATTTCTGGTTTTTCTGTACTAACTTACTAAACTTTAGAAAAGCTAAGAATGTTTATGATTTGGCTTCTAAAAAAGATACCCAAGTGTACCTTGAGTAATCATCCACGATTACATAGCCATAAACCTTTCCTCCAAGACTGACTATTCTCAATGGTCCAAACAAGTCCATATGAATGAGTTCCAAAGGTTTGGAGTTTGTTACCACTATTTGGACGGAAATGAAGTCTTGGTCTACTTTCCTTTTGCACATGCTGTACAGATTCCAGATTCAACTAGATCATGCTGATTGTTTCTTGATCACTGAAGTACTAGCATGTCCTATCTTCTATGCCATAGATCAGTTCCTCACTCTTTGTGGTGCAAGACATAGATTGACTTCTTTTAATTCTGCTACTGTAGAGTGTAAAGATTGGTTGACTCTTTGAGCCTCAAACATTGTTTTTTCCATCCTTTTGTATTAAATGCACTTATCATTGTGACACTTGACTAAGTGCTTTTGTCACAAAGTTGACTGATGCTAATCAATTATTTCTTTAGACCTTCTACTACATAACATCTTCTATTAAAAATTTTTTCCATTGATCCTATAGTTCAACATCCTATAACTTTTCCTTTTCCATTACACCATAGGTAACTTGCCAACTTCACCTCAAACTTGCAAATAGTTTTCTGTCACCTGTCATATGATGCCATTGAGCACCCACTGTTTGCCCAGTGACGACCCAGAGGGGGTGGGGGGGGGGGGGTGAATGGGTCTTTTAAAAATAATCTAGAAGATACCTGTAACTAAAACATTCACACAAACGTTCTTCGAAGGAGGTTAGTGACTGTTAGTTTAAATATCAAACACACAAAGAAAACAATCACACGACACAAAGGATTATCCTGGTTCGGACCTCCTTTCCTTAGGAGTCCTACGTCCAGTCCCTGAGCAACCACTCAGGTTTTTCTAACTAGGGTACAGTCCCCCTAAGGACGCTACACACCCAGCTCGGCTGGTCTTCCTTCACACCTGAAGGGAATAACAACACCCTGGATACCCCACCAGGTCTTCCTTCACAACTGAAGGGAAACAGCACCCTGGATACCACCAGGTCTTCCTTCACAACCGAAGGGAAACAACACAAAGAGAATGGAATAAGATCAAGCCCCTAGATCAAGCTTTAAAGCCAAGATCTGAAGCCACTAGCACTGAGAGCAAGGATCTAAACAAGGCACACTCTCAGAACTACACGAGCTCTCTTAGAAAATCTATTACAGCACAGAGAGAAGAGCTAAAGGTGATGAGGAATGAGATTCTTGGCTCTGGACTTCTTGCAGAAGAATTTGAATGCTTGAACACAAGATGCTTGTTTCTCTACTTCGTTGTTGTTCTTCGCTTCTTTCTGTCTTTGAGTTTATATCTCCTTTTTGAAATACGGCCGTTGAAGTAACCGTTGTCTCTTGGATTGATAGACGTTAGACTGTTTGACATTTGGAAGCTTCAACTATCTTTTATCCATTTGAGCACGCAAAGAGATAGGGTCTTCTGGCGTCTATAGGTCCAACGTTGTATGATAGAATGTCTTCAGGACCCTGCACACATTAAATGCTAGAACAGTAGACAACTTAAGCTGTCTCTTGTTGTCAGTATACGTTGATGTGAGTATTCACTAGAATAGCAATCCCAAATAGCTTGTTTTAAAAGATGTATACAGAGTAAGCACAATAATGGACGATATTGTCTGCATGCATGCAGAGATACGTTCAGAACTCATAAATGCAGGAGTGACAGATAGATATATACGTGACTTTGACTAGTCAACTATTTAGAGATAAGATAAATGTCAAGTCGATGTAAGATTAATCGATGGCTATATGACTTATGAAATCGTTATGATTAAGTCATTAACTAAGTCGTTATAACCTACCAAATCGTTACATTCATAGAAATTCGTATCAAAGCAAGTCGTTGTGTTCTAAAGAAATCGTTGTGAAACACTTAATGAATCGTTATGGAAAGCAGTCGTGTGTTCTAAAGAAATCGTTGTGAACACTTAAGAATCGTTATGGAAAGCAAGTCGTTGTTCTAAAGAAATCGTTGTGAACACTTAACGAATCGTTATGGAAAGCAAGTCGTTGTGTTTCTGAAAGAAATCGTTATGGTAACTTATGAAATCGTTACGGCGAGCAAGTCGTTGTGTTCTAAAGAAATCGTTACGTAAAGCAAATCGTTACGGTGCAAATCGTTATGAGCGCTTAAAGAAATCTTTGTGCAAAGCAAATCGTTACGGCGAGCAAGTCGTTGCGAGTTCTAAAGAAATCGTTACGATGACTTATAGAATCGTTATGAGGCAAGTCGTTACGAGCTCTAAAGAAATCGTTGCGATAACTTATAGAATCGTTATGACAGGCAAGTCGTTACGAGCTCTAAAGAAATCGTTGCGATAACTTATAGAATCGTTATGACAGGCAAGTCGTTACGAGCTCTAAAGAAATCGTTGCGATAACTTATAGAATCGTTATGACAGGCAAGTCGTTACGAGCTCTAAAGAAATCGTTACGATGACTTATAGAATCGTTATGGGATCGACTTGTTTGAAACAACATGACTTTTCAGTCTTACAAGGAAATCGTTACGATCTTCAACAGAAATCGATATGGACTTTGAGAAATATCATGTTGAAAAGATTAAAGCTTCAGAGAAGTAATGCATACCTTTATTGGCTTGTTTGACCTTGGTATTTTTCCTGTACTTTAAGACTTATGAAATATTCATTAGATATTATTGATAAAAACTAGTTTAGTTTTGTTAATCACCAAAATACATATGTAATTAATTAAAATTACATGGGGACAGACTGATCATCAATCTCCCCCTTTTTGGTGATGACAAAACTGAACAATAAGCATGGATAAAAAATATCTGAAATCAGTCTGAAGATATGACATGCTAATTTGCTTCCTTAAAAAAATTATTGGAATGTATTTCAGACATGCTAATTTTCTCCCCCTTTTTGTCATTGAGCAAAAAGACAACCTGAGACAAAGAAAGAAGAGAGAAAGAAAATAGGAGTACACAAAGAAGGAGATTTCATTAACTTTGCGGAGGTACAGGTAAATAGAAGGCAGGAGACAAAAGAGAGGCAAAATGGGAGATGGTTTCCCATGCCTGTGCTTCCTGCTCTTCAAAATGAGTTTTAAAGACTCCAAAAGACACAGAGTAGGTTGGTCCCATGGAGGAAGCCATCCTTTTGAGATGAAGATCTAGGTGTTTGTAGAGAAGATCAGCATAAGCCTCCTTATCCATAGTCATCTTTAGGAAACGACGAGTCCCAAAGCTGGCACAGGTAAGAAACTGATCCATGGACACAGGATAGTGATTGTGATTATCTCTGAGAGCTTTATGAAGAGCTACATATACCTTGTACCTTTCCTCCCAAACTTTGAAGGGGTCATTTACAAGGTTAATGGAGTTCATATCCAAGAAGGTGGCTGGAGAGATTGCAGGTTTGCCTTCCCTGGCTTGAGCTTCATTGAGAGAAAACAACTGCTGAGCAGACAAAGGGTAGAACTTGGACCATTCTGAGGATGTCAGCCTTTCACATTCAGACAGAATGGGGGCTAGAACTTCAGCACTTACATGCCCCTGGTGATATTCCCTAAATAGGAATCTAGGAAAAGCAACCAGGCAGCCTTTCTGTACTCTAATTCTGCCCATTACTCTGGCAAAACGCTCAAAGATGATGGATCCTACAGAGGATTCCATAACTAGAAAATGGATTTGTGGAAGGGCTATCTCTTCAGGCACTTGGAGGGTAGCAAAATCTACCTGAACATCTGAAGTATGTGAGATATCCGGAGTCAGAGCTGAAATGGCCTTTCTGAATTGGCTAAGCTGAACCTCTGGAAGTCTATGGACATATCTGTAATTGTTGAATAGCATGAAATGTCTGATCATTTTGATTTCCTTTTGAATGAAGGGTGCCCAAAGTTCTCTATGATACAACCTGAACCATTCTGATAAGGTCAGGGAGTGGTCCCTTGGAGGGAATCTAGCAGATTTGGCAAGAATAAATTTCTTGAAGAGATCCTTGTGACCTTTGCCCCATTGGTCTTCTGATTTGGAGTGGGCAAGAGAGAAAATTCTGGATTTTTCTGATTTTGTAAGAGAAGTGTAGGGTAGAATGGTGTGCAAATGATCTGTGAGATTAAGAAAGGGAAGGTTAATGATAGTTGCAAGAACAACCTTTGAGAGATATTCTCTGTACAGTGGTTTATGTTTGTTGTCCATTGTGAGAGAAAACCACAAAGGTGGGTATTTAGGTTCAGAGGAAATGGAGGAAGTAGAAGTAAGTTTCCTCTTCTTGGGGGCAGGACTGGAAGAGTCTGCCCTATGGACATGTTCTCCAACCTTCAACACAGACCTGAGGATCCCTTCCTCAAACTCATCCTTTATCTTTTCCATAAAGGGAGAGTTAAGTTGGGCTCTTTCAGGTATGATAGTGATGAAAGAGGGTGGAGGAGTAGGATGAAGAAAAGAATGTGAAGTAGTTGGGAGGTCATCAACTGGTCCAAGGGAGGGACCAGAGGAGGAGGAGGAGGCTCCAGCTGAGGATGCTGGAGGGGCCTCAAGGATAGGAGAAGGAGAAGGAATTGTAGTAGAGGAGGCAGGAGATGAGGTGGAATGAGGAGGAAATGGAGTGGGAGAGGAAATTGGTCTGGATTGAGGCTTCTTGAATGTTTGTGGAGCAGGAGGAGCTGTAGGAGCTGAGGGTGGAGTTGGAGGAATAGGTGTGTGAGAGGGAGAAGAGGGAGCTGGGGGCTTGGGTGCCAAGGACTCTTCTTCAGCCTCTGCCTGCACAGGTTCACTCTCCAATGGCCCTGTTGGCCCTGACACTTGCTCAGCTTGCCCTGGAGACCCTTCAACCTGCTCAGCTGGCCCAGATGGCCTTTGCACATTTACTGCTGCCTCTGCTGGTGCTGCTGCTGCTTCTGGCCCTGTTGGCCCTGCCTCTTGAACTGATGGCCTTGAAGGCCCTGACTCCGGAACCTGGGCTGCAGGAGGTGGAGGAGGAGGAATTTGAGCTCCAACCACCTTGAGAATGTCTCCCAGCAAATTTTTCATGGTGCCCATTTCCTGGTTAAACCACTTCATGGCATTTCTTATGTTGGAAATTTCCTTTGAAGCTGAAGCTTGGCTCATGAAGATGGAGGATACATCAGATTGAAGAGAACATAGAATAGTTCCTTGGGCATCAAGTCTCTCAATTACAGGCTTCAAATTAATCACAATTTTCTGCCTCATCTGCCTTTCAAATGGAGTATTTGATAAGAGTGGGACTTCGGACTCCACTTCTTTCCCTTTGTGCCTAGCCTCTGAAGCTGGAGGAGGCTGATCATCATCAGAATCAGAGGAGCTTGCTGTCTCCCCATCTCTGACATCATCCTGATCATGAGGTAGGTCTTCATCAACTGGTACATCACCCATTGGCTCATCATGGTGAGCTGCTTCTTCTTCTTGACCTCCCTTGGATTGCTCCCCCTGAGCAGGAGCATCTTTTTCCATTAATTCTTGCTCCCCCTGAATGGGAGCATCTTCCAAAACAACACTTGTTGGAGCACTGGACTGCTCCTCTTGAACTGTTGCTGCCACTGATTCCTCAATGTGGCCTGATGCCACAACTTCTTCTGCAATTCCACCAGTCTCTGAGGTGACTGGAGTGGTGAGAACTGAATCTACTACATCTCTGAGAATGGAGGCAATAATGGAGGTGGGCAGATTATCTGCTGCACCTTCCACTGCTTCTTCTACAGGACCTTCTGGAGATTGTGAAACTATTTGGACAAGGGGTGACCCTACAGCCTCAACTGCTGCTTCTGCTAATTCTGCTGGAAGTGAAGGTACTGCTGGCTCAATCTCTATTCTCTGTTCTACTGCTGCTTGGACTGCTGCTAGTTGCTCTGCTGCTGGTTCTGCTGCTTCTTCCTGAACATCAGGAATATCACCTATGATGGCCTCTCCCTCGGCCACTGTGGTCTTAGACCAAACACCATCTATAACTGAAAAACCACTTTTCCTGAGATTTCTGGACCTAATTGATTGGCCCATTTCTCAACAACTGCTCCTGCCAGATCAATACCAAAGTGCTTGAAAACTTTGGTGAGCAGATGTGCATACGGCAAGGAAACATTGAGCTTGCTTTTTGTGTCCCAAATCTGATCTCTGGCAAAAGTCATTCTTTCCATCATCACTGCGGCCATGTTGATTTCCTTGTTCTGTATGGCCCAAAACATCATGTCAGAATCTGCCTTTGAACAGGTGGAAAATGTGGCGCTTCTTGGAACCAAAATCTGACACACTATGAAGTGAAGGAGGCGGTTGAACGCATTCAGTTGGTTGATGTCCAATTTACCATCTCTTAATCTGTATCCCGGCCCTACAATGCCAAGACCCTTGACCTGGGCGTTCACGGAGTGAACCCCACTGTGCCCTGATGTTGTTACTCCAAACAACTCATGCAATAGCTCACTATCTATCTTAATCTGGGTTCCCTTGACATATGAAACCAGGGACCCATCTTCTTGAGTCTTCAAGCATACATAGAAGGCCTTCACGAGGTCTGGATAACTTACCTCAGAGAAAGTTGTTACTCCCATCCATTGCATCCTGATCAAAGCTTCAACAACACTGTACATACCATTCTTTTCAAGATCAGCAACGTCCACTGTCTTGTTCCCACACACTTTGGTCTTCACGAACTTGAACCTCTCCTGCTGCTCAGGAGTGAGGAACTCGGCACTGTAGCCACCCAAACTCCCGGAAACGGCTGATGCGGCCATGGAATCAAGTGTGGAGGTTTTCTGGAGGATTGAGAAGGAAGGAGGAGAGAGATCCCTCAAGAAATTTCGCGGGAAGAGGAGAGAAGCTTCAAAACTAGCAGAGAGTCGATGTCGAAATCGCTAGGGCATCGGCTTGAGCATCCAGACGAAAGAGGGAAAAAGGTTGAAGACGAGATATGAATCGTTATCTCATTCAATTTTTAGGAATAAATTAATGCGTTGTGAAAGTGAGGCGCCAAAAGGCGGCAGAAGAAGACAAAAGAGTTTGACTATTCAAACCGACTTCAATGAGAGAGCGGTTACAAAGGATAATTTGAATTTCTTTTGCTTAAAGCCATGGAGGGAAAAAATTACTTAATTCTGAAATTTAATGTGCCAGTTTTAAACAAAACCTTTTTCACAAATTGCACATGCCTAATTCCCTTCTAAGAGATGTGAATCTCTCCTCGGGTAAGGCTTTTGTGAAAATGTCTGCTAACTGACCATTTGTATCAATAAAAGATATTTCAATATTACCATTTGCTACATGATCACGAATAAAATGATATCTAACCTCAATATGCTTGGTCCTTGAATGTTGAACTGGATTCTTGGTGAGATTAATGGCACTGGTGTTGTCACACAACAGTGGAATGGATTTGATGTTTAATCCGAAATCTTCAAGTTGTTGCTTTATCCATAAGAGTTGTGTACAACAACTTCCAGCAGCTACGTACTCAGCTTCAGCTGTAGATAGTGCCACTGAATTTTGTTTCTTTGAAGACCAAGATATCAAACATCCTGCAAGAAATTGACAACAACCACTGGTGCTTTTTCTATCTAATTTGCATCCAGCATAGTCAGCATCAGAATAACCTACTAAGTTAATTTCACAACATTTTGGATACCACAGACCTAAGTCATGAGTTCTTCCTAAATATCTAAATATTCTTTTCACAGAAATTAAATGTGATTCTTTAGGATCCGCTTGATACCTAGCACACATGCATACACTAAATAAAATATCAGGTCTACTAGCTGTTAAATAAAGGAGTGAACCTATCATACCTCTGTAGATCTTTTGATCTACTTTCTTACCATCTTTATCACTGTCCATCCTTGTTGATGTACTCATTGGTGTTGACAGTGGTTTGGTATTATCGAATCCAAATTTCTTCAAGAGTTCTTTTGTGTACTTTGCTTGACAGATGTGAGTTCCTTCCTTTCCTTGTTTGATTTGTAGTCCAAGGAAATAATTAAGTTCTCCCATCATGCTCATTTCAAATTCTCCCTGCATCAACTTTTCAAAGTACTTGCAAAGGGATTCATCAGTAGAACCAAAAATAATATCATCTACATAAATTTGAACTAGTAGAATGTGTTTGACCTTTGACTTTATGAAAAGAGTACTATCTACTTGACCTCTACTGAAACCATGGTTTAAAAGAAAAGAACTAAGCCTTTCATACCAGGCTCTAGGTGCTTGCTTTAAACCATATAATGCCTTGTGAAGTTTGAAAACATGATTAGGAAATTCTGTGTCATCAAAACCCGGGGTTGTTCCACATAAACTTCCTCTTTTATAAAACCATTTAAAAATGCGATTTAACATCCATTTGAAATAATGTTAAATTCAAAGCTGATGCATATGCAAGTAATATTCTAATAGCCTCAAGTCTAGCTACAGGTGCATAGGTTTCATCGAAATCTATGCCTTCCTCTTGAGAATAGCCTTGAGCTACCAATCTGGCCTTGTTTCTTAAGATTACACCAGTTTCATCCAGTTTATTTCTGAACACCCATTTGGTGCCAATGACTGGACGGTCTGATGGTCTAGGAACAAGTGACCATACTTGGTTTCTCTTGAATTGATTTAATTCATCTTGCATGGCTATTATCCAAGATTCATCAGTAAGAGCTTCATTGACTGTCCTAGGCTCTATTTGAGAAACAAAAGCTAGGTAATCACAAGGAATAACATTACCTCTTGTTCTTACCCCTACGGATGGATCACCAATAATATTCTCAAGTGGGTGATCTTTCTTGTGTCTCCATTCCTTTGGAAGATTTTCATGTGTAATTTCCTTTTGTTGCAAGTCTTCCAGAGGTGGATCATCCTTGTCCTCAATTGATGTATTCTTTAGTTTCTTGGACAGCTTATCTGCATCATCATTATCACTATCTTCTTCCTTTCTTAAGGAAGGGTTAGTTTCATCAAAAATAATATGTACAGACTGTTCAATTAATAAAGTGCGTTTATTAAATACTCTATAGCCTTTGGGTTTAGAGGTGTACCCCATGAAGATACCTTCATCTGATTTGGCATCCAACTTACCAATGTCTCTTTTTCCATTGTTGTGGATGAAGCAAGGACATCCAAATGTCCTGAAGTGGCTGATCTTTGGTTTCTTTCCTTTGAACAGTTCATATGCAGTCTTCTTTAGGATTGGCCTGATCATTACTCTGTTGATAATGTAGCTTGCTGTGTTGACTGCTTCAGCCCAAAAATACCTTGGCAGATCATATTCTGATAACATTGTTCTTGCCATATCCAATAGAGTTCTATTCTTTCTCTCAGCAATTCCATTTTGCTGTGGTGTCCTTGGTGCTGAGAAATTATGCTCAATTCCCTGATCATCACAGAACTTAACAAATTTTTCATTCTGAAATTCACCACCATGATCTGATCGGATAGAAACAATGCTGAACTTCTGATCCTTCTGAACTTTCTTGCTGAAACTGACAAAGTTATCAAATGTGTCATCTTTATGCTCTAGAAATGATACCCATGTGAATCTTGAGTAATCATCGACTATGACAAATCCAAAGTTCTTTCCTCCAAGACTGGTAGTCCTCATTGGCCCAAATAGATCCATATGAAGGAGCTCTAAGGGTTTTGAGGTGGTTACCACCGTCTTTGACTTGAAGGAGCTTTTGGTGTGCTTTCCCTTAGCACAAGGTCTACAGACACCTTCCATTTTTGCACAGACCTTTGGCAGACCTTCTACAAGATTTTTCTTCACCAATTTTCTCATACCGTCTATGCTACAATGTCCTAGTCGTCTGTGCCATAATTCAGTAGATTTTTCTTTGTTTGCTGCCAGACAGACATTTTGTTCTTTGAGTTCCTCAAGATAGAGCACATATAAGTTCTTTTCTCTATTTGCTTCAAAGATGACTGATCCATCTTTCAGTATGCTGCATTTCGATTCTTGAAACTGTATCTGATGGCCTCTGTCACACAGTTGGCTGATGCTAATGAGATTATGCTTCAACCCTTTGACAAGTAACACATCTTCTATAACTGTTCTTCCTTTATTATTCACAGAGCCACTGCCAATTACTGTTCCTTTCCCATTATCTCCATAAGTAACTATTCCTTCTTCAGCTTGGAGATGAGTGAATAACTTCTGGTTTCCTGACATGTGCCTTGAGCACCCACTATCCAAGTACCATTTGGATGCTCGAGGGTTAACCTGAAATAAAATCATCAAGCTTTAGGTACCCAAATTCTTTTGGGTCCTGATTGTTAGTATCATTGATTTTACTTTTTATTATCCATTTCTTATGTCTTGTTGGGCATGTCGTTATGATATGTCCTAACTTGTTGCAGTGACTACAGCAGATAATTTGGTTACTTTTTCTATATATTTGAAATCAGCTTTGTATGCTATATCTTGTTCAGGTACAAATTTTGGTGTTGGATATGTTTTAGGATAAACTATGGTTTCTTCATTATCTGGGGGTGTATATCCTAATCCATTTTTCTTCTTACCTGATCTTCTAGCACCTTTTAATATGAGGGAGTTTTTACCATTTGTGAATTTTTCTAACGTGCTAGATAAATTTATGTTTTCTTCTGTTAGAGTCTTGATTTCAGTTCTTAGTTCATCTACATTTCCTGTTTTACTAATTCCGTTATTTGTTTATTTTTATCTTTTAAGTCTTCACATAATAATTCATTTCTTCTTTTAAGTTCAGTTATTTGTTTTTCTAACTCTTCATTTTCTGTTTTCAGATCAGAGTTAGTGTTTTCTAAACAAGTACTGTTTTTCTTACTGGCTTTTAATAGTTTAGTTACTTCTTTATATTTATTATATAGTTCATTAAATGCTTCCTCTAAATTATCTGAATCAGAATCATTGCATGAATCAAAAGAGGAGTCAGAAGTTACCTTATCTTCAGTATTTGCCATGAAAGCCAAATGGGCTTCTTCTTCATCGCTGCAGGAGTTTGACTCACTGTCTGAGTCGCTACTGTTTTCCCATGCTGCTGCCATCGCCTTCTTTTTGTACTTTCTGAACTTCTTGGAGCTGTCTTTCTTCCTGAACTCCGGCTTCTTGAATTTTGGACACTCAGCTTTAATGTGTCCTGGCTTCTTACATTCATAGCAGATGGGTTCTCCTTTCTTCATCTCTTTTCCATCTGGCTTCTTGAAGTCCTTATTCCTTTTGAAGTGCCTTCTACCAGATTGGAACTTCTTCTTCTTAGCCAAAATCCGCTGCAATCTTCTAGATAGCATTGCTTCCTCATTCTCGCTGTCCACATCACTTTCACTCTCATCTGAACTTGCTTCTGGTGAATCTTCTTCAGCTTTTAAGGCGTTGGAGTGCTTCTTTCTGCTAGAGGACTCTCCTAGCCTTTCCATGTTGATCTCATGGGCCATGAGGGACCCAATGAGCTTTTCTACTGACATTCTCTTCAGGTCATTAGCTTCTTCTATTGCTGTGACCTTTGGGGTCCATGAGGACGGTAAGGATCTAAGTATTTTCCTCACCATGTCTCCAATCTCATAGGTTTTCCCCAGACCAGCTAGTCCATTTGTGATGTCAGTGAACCGACTGAACATTTGAGTTATGGATTCACCTGATTGCATCTGAAATCTCTCATACTGAGTGACAAGAATGTCGATTCTTGTTTCCTTTACCTTGTCTGTGCCTTCATATGTGATCCTGAGCTTTTCCCACATTTCCATTGAGGATTTGCAGGCTGAAACTCTGTTGAACTCCTTCTTACTTAGAGCACAGCATAAGATGCTCTTTGCTTTGCAATTCAAGGAGATCTTCTTTCTGTCATCATCTGTCCATTGCGCTTTCTCATTTGTGACTACCAGATCACCTTCTTCTACTATGGACCAAATTTGATAGTCGTGGCCTTGTAGAAAGTATTCCATTCTGGTCTTCCAGTAAGGATAGTCTTCACCATCGAAGAGAGGGGGTCGGTTGACAGACTGACCTTCAAAGTTACCTTGGGCTGCCATGGATCTTTACTCTTCAGATCGTTGGATCCTTTTTCTTTGTCGAAGAGACTCGCTCTGATACCACTTGTTGCCCAGTTGACGAGCCCAGAGGGGGGGTGAATGGGTCTTTTAAAAATAATCTAGAAGATACCTGTAACTAAAAACATTCACACAAACGTTCTTCGAAGGAGGTTAGTGACTGTTAGTTTAAATATCAAACACACAAAGAAAACAATCACACGACACAAAGGATTATCCTGGTTCGGACCTCCTTTCCTTAGGAGTCCTACGTCCAGTCCCTGAGCAACCACTCAGGTTTTTACTAACTAGGGTACAGTCCCCCTAAGGACGCTACAGCACCCAGCTCGGCTGGTCTTCCTTCACACCTGAAGGGAATAACAACACCCTGGATACCCCACCAGGTCTTCCTTCACAACTGAAGGGAAACAGCACCCTGGATACCACCAGGTCTTCCTTCACAACCGAAGGGAAACAACACAAAGAGAATGGAATAAGATCAAGCCCCTAGATCAAGCTTTAACAAGCCAAGATCTGAAGCCACTAGCACTGAGAGCAAGGATCTAAACAAGGCACACTCTCAGAACTACACGAGCTCTCTTAGAAAATCTATTACAGCACAGAGAGCGAAGAGCTAAAGGTGATGAGGAATGAGATTCTTGGCTCTGGACTTCTTGCAGAAGAATTTGAATGCTTGAACACAAGATGCTTGTTCTCTACTTCGTTGGTTGTTCTTCACTTCTGTCTTTGAGTTTATATCTTCTTTTTGAAATACAGCCGTTGAAGTAACCGTTGTCTCTTGGATTGATAGACGTTAGACTGTTTGACATTTGGAAGCTTCAACTATCTTTTATCCATTTGAGCACGCAAAGAGATAGGGTCTTCTGGCGTCTATAGGTCCAACGTTGTATGATAGAATGTCTTCAGGACCCTGCACACATTAAATGCTAGAACAGTAGACAACTTAAGCTGTCTCTTGTTGTCAGTATACGTTGATGTGAGTATTCACTAGAATAGCAATCCCAAATAGCTTGTTTTAAAAGATGTATACAGAGTAAGCACAATAATGGACGATATTGTCTGCATGCATGCAGAGATACGTTCAGAACTCATAAATGCAGGAGTGACAGATAGATATATACGTGACTTTGACTAGTCAACGCTTTAGAGATAAGATAAATGTCAAGTCGATGTAAATATGAGATCGATGGCTATATGACTTATGAAATCGTTATGATTAAGTCATTTTAACTAAGTCGTTATAAGCCATACCAAATCGTTACATTCACAGAAGAATTCGTTATGCAAAGCAAGTCGTTGTGTTCTAAAGAAATCGTTGTGAAACACTTAACAATCGTTATGGAAAGCAAGTCGTTGTGTTCTAAAGAAATCATTGTGAAACACTTAACAAATCGTTATGGAAAGCAAGTCGTTGTGTTGTAAAGAAATCGTTGTGAAACACTTAATGAATCGTTATGGAAAGCAAGTCGTTGTGTTCACTGAAGAAATCATTATGGTAACTTTCGAAATCGTTACCGCGAGCAAGACGTTGCGTTCTAAAGAAATAGTTACGTAAAGCAAATCGTTATGAGCGCTTAAAGAAATCTTTGTGCAAAGCAAATCGTTACGGAGAGCAAGTCGTTGCGAGTTCTAAAGAAATCGTTACGGTAACTTATGAAATCGTTACGGCGAGCAAGTCGTTGCGAGTTCTAAAGAAATCGTTACAATGACTTATAGAATCGTTGTGACAGGCAAGTCGTTACGAGCTCTAAAGAAATCGTTACGATGACTTATAGAATCGTTATGACAGGCAAGTCGTTACGAGCTCTAAAGAAGTCGTTGCGATAACTTATAGAATCGTTATGACAGGCAAGTCGTTACGAGCTCTAAAGAAGTTGTTACGATGACTTATAGAATCGTTATGGGATCGACTTGTTTGAAACAATATGACTTTTCAGTCTTACAAGGAAATCGTTACGATCTTCAACAGAAATCGATATGGACTTTGAGAAATATCATGTTGAAAAGATTAAAGCTTCAGAGAAGTAATGCATACCTTTATTGGCTTGTTTGACCTTGGTATTTTTCCTGTACTTTAAGACTTATGAAATATTCATTAGATATTATTGATAAAAACTAGTTTAGTTTTGTTAATCACCAAAATACATATGTAATTAATTAAAATTACATGGGGGCAGACTGATCATCACCACTATCTAAATATCATTTGGATGCTCTTAGGCGACCCTGTAAACAGAACTAAGTTTTAATTTTTGGTACCCAAATTTTCTTGGGTCCTTGATGGTTAGTCTTTGAATCAAGTGCAAGTGTCTAGTTGTGCAAGTGCTGATTGTGTGTCCTAATTTTTTGCAGTGACTACAACACAGATTAAATGTATTCTTGGTATGTGTAGTTTTATTTGATTTCTATTTTTGTCTATAGACATATTGATTAACTTTTATGAGATTTTTAACTTCTTTTTCTTTCACAAATTTTGGAGTTGGATATTTTTCAAGATAGATGATTTTTTCTTCATTTGATGGAGGTGTGTAACCTACTCCATATTTCTTTTTACCTGTTCGAGCACCTTTTAATTTTACAATCAATGATGTTTTACAACTAGTGAGCTTGTTTATAGTTGTTTTTAGATAAATGTTTTCTTCTCTTAATTTTTCTTCATCTTGTAGTTCTTTTACGTTTGCTTCGAGTTCCATGAGTTTTATGTTTTTGGTCTTTAAATCCTCACACAATAGCTCATTATATCTTTTGTTTCAGTTAGGTTTTGTCCTAACTTTTCTACTTCATTTTTATAAAGGTGTTGGATTTTTCTTGATTTAATAAATTTAATTTAACTATTTCCATTTATTTACCATTGTTTTATATTTTTCATGCAGTTCATTGAATGCATCTTCTAGATTATTAAAGTCGGATTCTGAACATGATGTAAAAGATGTTAAAGAATTTACCTGGTCTAGTCCTGTTATGAGGGCTTGATTAACTTGTTCCTCTTCTTCTGATTCTGAACTTGAGGATCCTGAAGTTGTAACTTTTTCATTATCCCAAGTTGCGGCCATATCCTTTTTCTTGTATTTTCTGAATCTTCTTTCTTCGCCTTTCTTCTTATCAAAATTTTCAGCAAGTTCTTTCTTCTTGAGTTTTAAACATTCTGAATTGAAATGTCCAGGCTGATTGCATTCATAAAAGGTTGGCTCCTTCTTCTTTTCTCTTTTGAAGTATCTCTTTGAGCCGAGCTTCTTTTTCTTTGCCAGAATTCATTGGAGTTTTCTTGACACCAAGACTTCATCATCACTGTCATCTGATCTCTCCTTTAAATCTTCAGAGGAGGAAGAGTCTGCAACTTTCAACGTATTTGGCATTTTCTTTTTCGTAGTGTTTTCATAAAATCTCTTCATGTTTATTTCAAGAGCCATAAGTGAGCCAATTAATTTATCAATGGGAAGTTTTGCTAAGTCATGAGCTTCTTCAATAGCAGTGGCCTTAGGGGTCTATGAGTGAGTTAAAGATCTAATTATTTTTCTGATAGTTTCTTCATCGGAAAGATTTTTTTCCAAGCGAGCTTAAGCCAACTACTATATTTGAAAATCTATTGTACATTTGAGTAATATTTTCATTTGGAAGTATTTTAAATTGTTCCTATTGTGAAACAAGAATGTCTATTCTAGTTTGCTTAACTTTGTATGTTCCTTCATATGTTACCTGCAATTTTTCGCACATTTCTTTTGCGGATTTGCATGCTGATAATCTATTGAATCACTAGTTGTCCTGGGGGGGGGGGTGAATAGGACTTCTTGCACATTAAAAATTATCTAAAAGATAAACAACACTAAATAACGTTGTTAGTACTTAGAGTGGTGTGTGTGAAACAAGTGAAAAACTTAACGGAATCAATCACACAAGGATGCACAAGAATTTTATCCTAGTTCGGCCCCTCCCACAAGGAAGTCCTATGTCCAGTCCCCAAGAAATCACTTAGGGATTACACTAACTACTAAGAAATACTTGGCCTTCTCTCAAACCCGAGAGGAATTACAATCTCACTTGCTTCCCAGCAAGTCTTCCCTAAACTAAGGGATACAAAGACCAACTACACTTGTAGATCTTCCCTTCACAAGAGGGGAACTGTAGGATACAAACCTCCTGTGGGTTTTCTTACACAGAAGTATGAAAGACTTGTGTGTCTACTCAACAACAATGAGCAAACACAAGGGTTCAGAAAGAGAAACAAAATGAAAGTGGAGTTCAAGCTCTTTCTGAAAAGAGCTGGGCTGAAAAGATTCTGAAATGCAGTAATCCACCAAGCGAAGAAGACTTCTAATTGCCAAAGGAGAGCATGAAATCTAAGACTGAGAAGTGTCTCTCTTTCTCTTTGAGTGGCTTCTCTTGCCTTTGGATGCGAGTGAAGTGTAAGCTTCTATGTCTTCTATGAACGAGTCTCTATGTCTCTTCTCTTGTTGTTGTCTGGACTTCAAGCTTTGGCTTCATATATATGAACTTCAAATTTGACCGTTTGAGTTTTGGCCATTGGAAGCTAGCCATTGAAGGATGTTTATTGAGAGGAAAATTTTGATCTTCTTAGGTTTGTCCATCAAATCTTTAGCTCCATGAGTCCCAATGTCTTTAGGCTATATTTTGTAGCTTCATGCTTGAAAGACACTTTCATAATTATTCTGCAAGTTCCATGCTCAAAGCTGAAGACTAGGCATGCTTCATTAATGTTCTGCAAACTTAAAAGGACAAGACAAAAGCATATGCCTCCATACATACCTTCGGAGGTAGGTGAGATAAAGGATATAAAGTATGAAAAAATTTAGACAGAAGTTCAGAACATTTAAGAATGAACAGACAGATGCACAAGATTTCTTTCTGAAAGTTGTGGCATGTCTGACAATACCAGGTAGGTTCTGACAGATAGCTCATACAACTCATACTTATCAAGCATTTAATTCTTGACCATCCGTCAGCCAGAGATTAGCTTGTCTTCTTGTCAGTGAAAGAGATAGCAAATATATCTCATATATTACAGATCTCAAAAGGATACTTCTCAGATGATTAATATTGAATAAAATATTTTTCCCGCCAAAAGAATAATTGAATTTTAACTAAGGTGGAAAGATGTTAAGAAAGCCATCTTACTGTAAAAGATATTTCAATGTAAAACTTATGTAATGATGTATATTAATTTGTACTTATTGATAGAGGATTGAAATGACATCTAAGAACAAATATACAGAAGTTGATATGAGACACTTCGACTTCCAACCAGTCAGAGTGAGAAATGGTAATACAACTGTAATAGATAATAAACTTCGGCTGCAGAGGGAATACAACAACTTCGACTTCGGAGTACAAAAGCAATGACTTCGACTTCATAGGAAGTCGGAGTGCCAACTAACGGACTTCGACTTTAGATGAAGTCGGAGTACATCCAACTTCGACTTTCAAGGAGTCGGAGTGAGGCTCAACAGATAACCAATCGGTACAAAGACTTCGACTTTTCAGGAGTCGGAGTACAGTCAAACTTCGACTTCTCTGGGGTCGGAGTACTACCAGACTTCGACTTCTTAGTAGTCGGAGTGCTGCCAGACTTCGACTTCTTAGGAGTTGGAGTACTGCCAGACTTCGACTTCTTAGGAGTCAGATTGTTACCATATTGTTCATCAATCGAAGCATTACTTCGACTTAACAAGAGTCGGAGTTAGTGTGATATACAATGTACGATGTTGACTTAGAAAAATTTCATTGTGAAGATACTTGGGTTCTATTTAGGCATAGTTTTTGATAGAAGGTATGTTTGGATAAATAAGAGTTTTTGATTTTCATAAATGATAAAGGTGAAGATATTAAAAGGTTTTGTCATAGAAAAAATATTATGATAAATGTTTTGGTAATCAAGGAGATAGGAAAAGTTGCTCAACAATGTTATATGTTTTTTATATAGCCATGTGTTAGTGTTATGTGAAAGTAAGAATTGCAAACATGTGATTATATGAATACTCTTGTTAGTGACCCCATGTTATAAGTGATCATGTTTAGAATTCTTGTTATACATGAGTTAGTATAGCTTTGTTGAATAGATTCCATGTTTACATTACCCATGTTATAGCATGAGCATGTGAAAGCTAAATTGTTAATTACTAGTAAGTTAATGATAATTTGATAGTTAGTAGAGTGTTAAACTGTTAGAAGTATGTGTGGTAAGTGCGTGGTTTGCAATTCTAGGTTGCTTGTTGAGTCTACTGTGCAGACTCATCCATGCTAACATTTCAAGAGATTTAGAGGCTGAGGAGTTAGTGAGATCCGACGTGGAGCGTGAAGAGTAGATTGAAGATTTTAGTTTATTTCTTAGTATGTGATGCAATAGTAATATGGACTTTGGTTTATTGTACTTGGAAACTGGCTATGTTTAGTGGATGTTGTGGTTCATGTTATTTTTCTTGCACTATATAGATAGTGGTATGTGGATTACAAAGTTGATGGAATAAGAGTTGTTATTTGTCTACTGCAATATTCCTTTCTATTTGTGTATATCTCAGCCCATTTGACTACCGTTGGGGTTTTCTCTCCTGTAGAGACTTTCTCTTGTCCGACGTGGGTTGGTATAACTGTACCGGGCGGAAGTGGGCCGTTATAGATCACATGTGCTTCCTCCTGCACATGAGGGTACTAATGAGTCTACTGATGATTATGATGATGATGATGATCAGATTGTTATAGTTTGTGAGATACTTTGAATTTCTTATGGATGATTTGTTTATGATGTTTATGTTTATTTTCAGATAGTGTGAGTGCATGACGTCATTTATATTTTTAGATGGTTTGCATGTTGTTGAACAATAGGTGGTAAGTGCAAAATGCAAATATATATTTTTTTAAATAACACATATGTAGACAGCTCATAGTAAACTTATATAGATGGCTAATTTAACCGTCTACATAAATAAGTTTTTGTAGATGGCTATGAGTTGTCTACATAAAGTTATGTTGACGGCTAATGAAGCCGTCAATATAAATTTACTTAGACGGCTCCTAGCCTTCAACTTTCATAGACGGCTCGATAAGTCATCTACTAAAACTTACATAGACAACTTCTAGTCGTCTACATGAATCTATGTAGAAGGTGACATTCAGTCGTCTACTTATCATGTAGACAGCTACATAGCCGTCTATGTTGGTAGTTTCATAGACGGCCTTCTAAATTTGTCTACACATGATATGTAGATAGAATTTTCATTGACGGCCTCGTAGACGACTGTTAAGCTATCTACAAAACCTTTAGTAGATGGATTTTTGTCATATGTATCCTCTATTTTCTGTAGTGATTATGAACTTTTGTTAGCAATCGTTGTCATTATATTACCAATCAGAAGGATTCTGAACTTTTGTTCAGCAATCAATGTGATTATAACACCAATCGGATGATCATTGAACCTTTGTTCAGTAGTCGATATGATCTCAACACCAATCGAAAGGATCAATAATTGATGTGCTTATAGCACCAATCGGAAGTCGACTTATGGGATAGTGGAAGTCGAATTGTGTACAAATGGGAAGTCAGAAGTCGACTTATGTGATGATGGATGTCGACTTGTGTACTGATGGGAAGTCAGAAGTCAACTTTTATGATGGTAGGAGTCGACTTGTGTAATGATAATAGTTAGAAGTCGACTTATGTGATGACGGAAGTCGACTTATGCATTAGTTGTTCAGTAATCGGTTGATTTTGATACCAATCGGAAGGCGACTTTGGTATTGATAAAAGTCGACTTTATGCATTAGTGGAAGTCAACTTTTGGGGTTGGTAGAAGTACTAGTACCTATGTATGGCCCATGTATGGTGGGTGTGTCTTTCCCAGACACTGTCAACTTTAGGTATGGGTGTAAAGGTATGGTTCAAGTACGATAGATCTTTGAATATCTGCCCTCATGTACCAACATTGTTTAAATGAAAGGGGTTCTATTGGGACAAAATCCTTCTAAATACATTATATATATATGACCTCCTTGGACACCCAAAATCTCTGGACATTTCTATGTATGAGGTAGCAAGCTAGGAGTAGAGGGTGGTGAGGAGCACTCAGGCGCAAGAGGAACGATCCTAAAGCTTGATATTTTGGGAGCTTTTCTCCTTCGTCTCTGCTTCGATCTGTAGGAACTAGAGCAATGAAAGCTGTCAAAGATAGGCGATCTCGAGCAGAAACATAATGTAGCATAATTCATCTGAAAGCTTTTCAAGTCTACTCTTATTTGCCTCTACTTGGCCCAACTTTCCTTATGTAGAGTATTAAGTGTCTCGTTTTGATCACAGGATTAGGATCTTCCTTACCATCTCTTTATTTCAGCACCCTAGACAGCTTGATCCAAACTATCACCTTAGAGTCCTTTTATCCTAAGTTTCCAACAACTTCCTTGTTGGAAGTCTAGTCTACTTCCATTCAAGAGACAAATCTCCTTCACTGTTTACTCCTAAAATAAGCGTCACATGTCCCTGATGTGATTTTGAGGGCCATCCAAAAACTGTCACCTCTGATCAGTGCTGCCTGGTTAGTGCTTAGTTAGGGTTTATCAGTATCTCATAAACTCCTCATACATTTTAAAAGCCTTAAGTTTATAAAAAAAGTATTCCAATTATTCTTAATTGTCTGGATTGATTTGCTTGTGTGATTTTAAAATTTTATCTAAAAACTCTTGCCTGCCATGAATTGAAAACCCAATCCTCATAGAACTTAACTGAAAGCACACCTTTGTGCTACCTCTTACACTTTTGAAATTCGTACTCCTTGTTATTCCTGAATTTCCTTGAAAGCCATAAAAAATCCAACTCTGCATACTTGTGTTTCATTTGGAATTCCGTTGGCCATAATATGTCATGTGATCAACACCATGTAGGACTTCGGTCCATGATCAATGCTTGTGCAATAAGGGTTCTACCTGGTCTTGGGGAGGAGCACCCCAATGTATTAACTGTGGGAGTACGAACTTGTGGTGTGTGACATGACATCGATATGTGTGTAAGATTTGAAAATGCCTTCTTTGATATGATATGTTTGATTTTGTCATATGATAAGATCGTTACACTTGAAATACGGCTAGTTCTGATATTGTTCATTTGATATGGATCTATTTTAAATCCTTGTTCACGGTTGTCACTGGTTCGCAACATGATTCTATAGGAGCTCATTGACCTACTACTCTTGTTCTATCTCATGACCATGTTTACTAAATACTTGTTGTCCTCCTATCATATTTTGAAATTTCTATTTGTCAATATGATACTCACTTATACTTTTGTCCACACATTGAGATGTAAATCCTATTGGACGCAAGGTCATTAAGTTACTTAACATTTTAGGTAGTGAAAATGAGGATATGAAATTGGAAGGGGACAAGTCTGAGTGAAGAACACACTGGTCCTTCTGAGGAGCTGAACTAGAGTCTATTGATTATGCAAATAATCCCTTTTTCAAGTCTATTTTGTGTAATCAATTGATGGGCATTAGGTCTGGCTCTAATGACTATTAGTTGTATAGGGAATTGACGATTGCATCCTATTAATAATGGACGTGAGTTAGTAGCCACTGGTTTTATTTATTATGTTTTGATCTAATTATCCGTTTAAGATTTAGGGTTGCACATTCCAATTACTCCCGGCATAATAGCCAATGGCCACATCTTGTAGGCCATGATAGAGGTTGCTGCTTCGAAAGATGGGGAGCCCCCTCTCCTTACTGCTAAGGAGCACTTTGGCAAGAGATTAAGCTGTGGGTAGGCTATGTCCCCCCCCCCCCCCCCCAAAAAAAAAAAAAAAAAAAAAAAAAACTATGGATAGGCTAATGTCGAATTCAAAAGTTAACTTATTTTATTTTGAAGATAAAAATAGGGTTGAGTAGATAACCCCCCCCCCCTCCCAAAATCCAGTTATCTTTATAAAAATTAAAAAACACTTGCACATATCACAAGAAAAATGTTGGAATATGTAAAAACAAAAGTTGTAAAATGTGTAAAAAATAATAAAAAATTTGTCTATCCAAGGGTAACTTTCTTGCTCTACCCCCTAGGGTGGGGTAGGGTTACGCCTTGGTAAAGGGGGCTTAAGTGGGGTATCCGAAATTAAGTAATATACCCATGTCAAATCAAGGTTTTCACTAACCAAAGAATTACACCTTTTACCCAAGGATACCCCCTTGCCATTGTAGGCCTTAGGAGCAAGTGGGTTGTCTTACGCACAGGTTTCGGTGAATGCTAAATTGTTGTCAGTAGTGCGTATTGGTGTGAAAACTTTGGCATTCGCATATCTAGGAGAGTTGGTTTTCTTCTTCTCAGCGGATGAGTTGAACCATTAAACTACTTCTTTCAAGCTTCCGATCATTTCTAGATGTTCATATGGCAGATCTTATATACTGAGATAAAGTCCTATTTCACACAGTGTCTCTCCCATGCACAGGATTTTATCGTAATTATCTTGAATCAAAGGTATCTCCTGTTCTACTTTGATAATAACTAGGACTTCCTAAATGTTTTTATGCTTAGAAGGCTCTTATACATCATGCACACTATAAGAAAAGTAATATTTGTCAACGAATATATGTTAGCGGCTAATATTAACTGTTGACATATCAACAATTTGACAGCGGCTTCATCAAGGCGTTGACATATCTTATAATTTGTCAACGACTATATATAGCCGTTGACATATGCTTAGTATTTGTCAACAACACAATTAAATTGTTGACAAAAGTTAACCATACGTCAACGGCTTCATACAACTGTTGACACATACTCAACATATGTCAACAACTAAATATAGCCATTGACAAATGATTGATATGTCAACGGCTACATTGTAGCTGTTGACAAATGTTATATTTGTTAGCAGCTATATTGAGTCATTGACAAATACTTAAACAAAAGGGTTAAAAAAATGGCGGGATATTTCTCGCCAAGAACTTCTCATTTGTCAACAGCTAAAGAATAGTCATTGACAAATATTGTATTTGTCATAGGTTTCATCTAGCCATTGAAAAATAATTAATAAAATAGTGAAAAAATGAAAAAAAAATTGGCAAGTTATTCTCTCCAAAAACATACAACTTGTCAACGGTTGTGTTGTAGCCATTGACAAAGGATATATTTGTCATAGACTAAAAAGAGCCGCTGATAAATAATCATTGTTTTCCCCCTTCGCCTCCGCACCCCCCCCCCAGCTGTCCCCTGCACCCATCACTCATCACCGCGATCTTTTTTCTTTCTCCCCACCCTTTGCCTCCGTTGTCCCCTGCACCCATCACCCATCACCACGATCTTTTTCCTTCCTCCCCTGTTGGCATGTCGAAGTCATCCTCGTTGTGAGCAGGCGGATACTACGAAGAGCTCTGTGAATGCACAACGAGCTATGCAGATGCGTAGACTACAAGCACTGGAAGCTTCTATAAGGAGCATAGATGCGGGGGCGGGGCAACGGGGCCTTGACGGAGCTAAGCATCTACTAGCAGGTTTCCCTAGAGTACATCTGCAACGCCCCAATCTCTAGGTTATCGCGGCAGCGGTGTCCGTGGAGGCCGGGGGGGGGGGGGGGGGGGAGGCGGCGACAGTCGTGGCTATGAAGGCCTCCTTATCAATCTGGGGTTCCCTCGTCCCCCTGACACCGGATTCCTCGTCGCCACCAGGCGGCTGATCATGGCATCCCAGGTGCGCTGCGAGGGGGTCCACATGGTGAAGGTTATGGAAGAAGCACGCCATCCCAGCCCTCTATGTCGTTGTTGTGCCGTTGGCAATGCAGGCCGGGGAGGGGTTTGCAGAGGAGGAGGCGACGAGAATTTTTTTATTTTTACAAAAATAGATATTTTTTAGCGGTTGTGTGAAGCCACTGACATATTATTAATATATCAACAACTTGACGATTAGTCCATCTCCATATAATTTATTATTAATTATATGTATTTTTGGTGATTAACAAAACCCTGAAAAGTATTATCTAACAAACATTTTCTGAAGTTTATCCAAACAGTAATTCAATCAAAATCTATAAGTTATCTTCACTCACTGTCATTTGAAGCTTATTGCATATATTTTGTCTAAGTCTACATCGACTTCCATATAATAGCTCACAACGATTTCTTTAGAAGAACATTGATTTCATCTCTACATCGGTTTCACTTAAACAATGACTTCCTTAGTAAAACATCGATTTCATTCTAGCATCGACTTCATAAGTGAAACAACGATTTCTGTCTTACAACGACTTCATAGTTAGAACATTGATTTTGTTGCTAAAACGACTTCACTTCACTTAAACATCGATTTCGTTGCTACAACGATTTCGCCTCACTTAAACAACGATTTGGTTGCTACATCGACTTCGCTTCACTTAAACATCGATTTTGTTACTACATCGATTTCATTTTATTCAAACATCGATTTTTTTGCTACATCGACTTCGTTTTACTTAAACATTGATTTTGGTAGAACAATGACTCCATATGAAACAACGACTTCATGTCTACAACGATTTTACTTAAACATCGATTTCGTTGCTACATCGACTTCGTTTCACTTAAACATCGATTTCGGTAGAGCAATGACTTCATATGAAACAATGACTTCATGTCTACAGTGATCTCACTTAAACATCAATTTCAGTAGAACATTGACTTCATGTGAAACAACAATTTCATCTCTACAACGACTTCACTTAAAATATTGATTTCAGCAGAACCTTGACTTCATGTGAAATAACGACTTTACCTGAACAACGACTTCGTTTCAAACAAAAATTTAATCTGCACATCGATTTCAGTACAACAATGACTTCTGTTAAACAACGACTTTGTACAGAACATCAATTTCATTCATGGATTATGTTCACATCGACTTGGTTTTAACATGGATTACATTTTCACATGTTTTATGATTATATCATCGATTTGATATCAACATCAACTCTCTTTGTACACAGACTGTCTTCATATATCAACTCTCTATTAAAAATTATGTTTTAGACAGTTATTGAATACTCTTATTTAAATTCCTTTTTAAGTATTCATTCTACATGATATTCAAATACATTTTCAAATCTCTGTGGATTTCAAATCTTCTCATGTATCATGCTGAATCCTGTAGTCTTCGACATTTATTATAATGGAACAAATCTCTACACGATATATCTTTGCATATATCACTTGTGTCACATAAAGTCACGTTTTATGTGATGACAAAATGGCATTTCCTTTTTGATGTATCTTCTTATAGCACGACTACTAATGTTGACTGACAATTTAGACAAAGGTAAGTTGTCTATGTGTCAGCATTTATTGTGTGTAGGGTTTCCGGTAGAATTGCACGTTACAAAGATAGACATGTCAACCTGACAGATGCTAGAAGATTCAGATAGTCTTCCTTTATATGTGAATGTCTTCCCCAGCATTAATGGCTGTAGGTTTTCTTGCTCCACACTTCGGACCATTCACTCCAACATGCATGAAGATGTGAGACAACGGATACTTCAAAGGTCAAATTATTTCAAAGAAGATAAATAGAAGACTGGTGACTCAATGCAAGACAGTCCTTTCCAAAAAAACTTCTCAAGCTTGTATTCTGAAGATCTTAGAAGAAAAGAAGAGATTGCTCGTTCATTCAACCTTTTGTAGCTCTTAGCTCTCCATAGCAAATTGCCTAGCCTTTGAGAGCTTGAGTAGATATGAGAGAGAGTCCATTGTTGATAATCTTTGTCTCTCAAATTTTGCCTCAGATCAAGCAGTGTGTATAAGCTTGGTCTTGGGGCCTTCCATTTTTACTCATTCGTTTTGAGTGATCCTCTTCGGGTGTGAAGAGAAGACCTATTGCATCAGGTGGTTCAGTGCCTCTTCTAGTAGAGAAGAGAAGGACAGCTCCAGCTGGATGTGTAAGTGTACTTAAGGGGGACTGTACCCTTGGTTAGTGAAATCTCAAGTTGTTGCTTGGGGACTGGACATATGACTCCTTGGGATAGGAGATCCGAACCAAGATAAAATTTCCTGTTGTCTGTATGCTTGTTCTCTTTGTCTTTTTTTAACACTAACTCTAACTATCAAACTTAGTGTTTTTCTATCAAGCGTTTTATTTATAGAAATTATTCTAAAAGAAATTTTAGCAATCCATTCACCCCCCCCCTCGGGCTTTCTATCTGAGCAACAAGTGGTATCAGAGCGAAGTCTCTTCAAGTAAGTAGATCTCACGATCTAAAGAGCAAAGATAAATGGCAGCTCAAGATCATGCAGAAGGTCAGTCCGTTAACAAACCTCCTCTATTCGACGGTGAAGACTACAACTACTGGAAGACATGGATGGAATTCATCCTTCAAGGTCTCGATTTTCAGATTTGGTCAATTGTCGAAGAAGGAGACCTCTTGGTAACCAACAGTAAAGACAAATGGACAGACGAAGACAAGAAAGAAACTATCTCAAAATAGCAAAGCTAAAAGTATAATGTGTTGTTCACTGAGTAAGAAAGAATTCAACAGGATATCAGTTCGTAAGTCAGCTATGGAGATGTGGGAAAAGTTGAGGCTTACATATGAAGGAACTGACAAGGTGATGGAAACAAGAATAGATATTTTGGTAGCTCAATATGAAAGATTTCAATTGCAGTCTGGAGTGTCCATCTCTCAAATGTATAGTCGATTCACAGACATCACTAATGGTCTGGCTAGGCTTGGAAAGACTTATGAAATTGGATACATGGTAAGGAAAATACTAAGATCCCTACCAACTTCTTGGACTCCAAAGGTAACAGCAATAGAAGAAGCTAATGATCTTAGGAGAATGTCACTTGAAAAACTCATCGGGTCGTTAATGGCTCATGAGATAAATATGAAAGGCTGGGAGAATCCTCCAGCAAGAAGAAACACAACAATGCTCTCAAGGCCACAGAAGACACTTCTGATGGCGAAACTGAAAGTGATACAAATAATGAGAGCAGTGAAGATGAAGAAGCGTTCCTCTCCAGAAGACTACAGCGCCTACTAGCCAAGAAGAAATACCAGTCAGGAAAAAGGTATTTCAAGAAAGGTAGAAACTTCAAAAGATCTGAAGGCAAAGAAGTCAAGAGACTTGAACCAATATGCTACAAGTGCAAGAAGCCTGGACACATCAAGGTTGAGTGTCCAAAACTAAAGAAGACAGAGTTTAATAAGAAGGACAACATGAAGAAATTCAAAAAGTACAAGAAGAAAGCCATGGCTACTGCATGGAACAACGAAAGTGACTCAGACAGTGAGTCAAGCTCCAGCAAAGAAGAAGATGAAAAGGCCAACTTGGCCTTCATGGCAATATTGATGATAAGGTAACTTTGACTCATCCATTATGTAAGGCCCTCGAACTTTGTTCTCATTATTCGGATTTTGTCATAATATACTTAGTTGTTTTTGTGTATATTGTTTATGTGTATATGTGCATATATGTATATACGTACTTATTTCTATATATATTATCTTTATTTAATTGTGCATATTGTATTAACTAATACATGGCATATTGTATGTATTTGTATATGGTATATATATTCTATTTGATGTTTTTGTTTTCTGGTCGAGATGCCAGAAAATGTCAACATCCATTGACGTTGAGGGCATGTTGACGGCAAATAGTGTGGCGTTGACTTAGAGTCGGCGTCCAAGATCGATGGACGTTTATTTCTTGTAAACGACAGCAAAGTTGCCGTCTATTTGTCCATTTTTGTGCAATTTCAAATCTAGAAACGATTGTGTTTTCCCCGGTTCTAGATTTGGAAACTACCCTTCAACGGTAGGATTCCAACTTACGCATTACCCAAACCCATTGGCCTTATAAAAACACCTCGTTTTTGCTCAGATTAGGTCTTTTGGACTCTTGAGAAACCTAGGGCTTTCTGTGGGAAAATCCGGACTTTGGCGACATGGATCTGGTGATTGTGTGCATCTTCCGGTGACCTTCATCGACTGGAAGAGGCTCTTGACATTGAGGAAGCTTCCCGACTCCGGTGTGCGACCTAATCACAGAAAGACCGGATCTGGGAGTTTTTGTGCCACTTCTTGGCTTGGCCAAGAAGAGCTTCTTAGGTAAATTAATCCCATTAGACATTTTTCTCAGGCAAGTAATCGAGGTATTTCATCCCTGCACATGTCCTTTAGGTCCTAATATTTTTGTCAATTTTTCCTCGTGTCCTGGAACCTCCAATGCTCCTTGTGTATTGTGTTCAGTCTGTGTTTTCTGCAGACAGAACTTGACGGCAAGCTTGCTGCCGTCAAGATCCTGAGTTGGCGCCAACATCGTTTGCCGTTAACTCCAGTTGGCGGCAACCCCTTTGCTGCCAAGTTCTTCAAGTTTAATAGAATGGCTGTTTTGATCTCTGTTGTATGTTTGTCAGATTTGGGTATATGTGCATGCTATAAAAATTATATGTGGTCAGATACAATCAGTAGGTCATGTCATAAGGATATGTCAAATTTTTTTATACAGTTCTATTTATTAAAATTCCTGTAATTGGACATTGAGCATGATCTGACCATGATAAATCTTGAATAAATATATCCATTTGTATTAGGGTTCCATAAATTTTTCATGATCTTATGATGACTATTTTCAGGTTTTGAAACTGTTAGGTATGACTGTTTTATTGTGAATCATGTTTAAATGATTTATTAATAAATCTACAAGTGACCTATTTTAATTGGTAATTTTGCTTTACTATTCCAAAAAATCTGAAAATTTAGGTATGTGACATATGATCTGTTTGAACCTTGTGATAAAAATTTCGTTATGTTTTGATAACAGTAGGTACTATTTAGTTTTTAATAAGACATGTAACCATGATAAACATGTTTAAGTTTAATCATGTGGAATACAAAGTTTAGCAGCATGATTAGGACTGTGTTATGAGTTATTTTATCATTGTGAAACAATACCATCATGTCCTGTGAACTGAAGCATGTGTTTTACTTAAAATGCATGTACATTATTATAAAGTGTGAATGTGTAAAATTGTGCCGAGATTGACACTGCCACCAAATGGGCTGTGGAGCCGTACTGTAGTAAAGTCCCTATGGAAGGCTCAATGGTGTGATATCTATGGGCAGTAAGAAATCATGGAGGTGGACAAGTACCACTGGTTAGGGTGGAGAGGCTTCTCCCGGTTTCTGCGCAGTTAACTAAGATTCATCACTGTGTTGCCTTGGTGACGTATGTGTATATGATGTGTGTCCTTCTTATGTGGTTTGGACTATGTGTCACGGCAAATAAATCGTAAAGTGTGAAAATGTGACAATGTGAATATGTGAATGTGAAAATGTGCAAATGTGAAAAGTGAACATGTAAAAGTGAAATGTAAATATGTTAGTATGTGAAAAGATGTGAGTTCATGAGAAATGTGATTTTTCATATTAAAACAGCATGTTAAATGCAAGGATAAGTGTTATAATTGCATGAGAAATGATTAGATCATGCTAGGTGTGTTATTCACCATGTACATAATTGCATGTTTAATTGCGTATAATTGTGAAATGATTTGAATGATTTTGAACATTTGAATCATGTTTGATTTAATGTGTAGAAAGCATGCTATAGGTTTTCATGTTTAATTATTGTTTAAGTGATGTGAAGTATGTACCATGTGGTTTCCTTCTTGTTTAAAAGATAGCATGTATATGTGACATATGTAAGGATGTATCTTTGGATTGCTTGCTGAGTCTTTTAAAAGACTCATTCTTGATTTGGCGTACAGGTGAGATAGGTGCCTCCATTCCTGAGGAGGACTTAGTGAGGAGCGACTCCGAGCGCGAGGAGTAGCTTCACGTGTGACTTTGCTACATTGTTACCTTTTATTTCATAGTATGTAATCAAATGTGATGAACAATGTAATTTATTGGAGTTGTATTAATGTGGACATTAGTATTTCTTTTATTGCTATATAGACTGTGGATTATGTGATGGTGATGGAATGAGATAATTATTATTTCTGCTGTAATCTTTGATATTTGTGTACATCTCAATCTATTGTTTAGTGTTGGGTAAATGTCCGACTGTAATGGCGTTCTTTGCACCGACATGGATTGGTATAATCGTACCGGTATAAGGAGGGTCATTACAGAGATTGGTATTAGAGCCCAAGGGTTGAGATTGTATATGAATATACCATCATCTTCACAATGTGCTAAGTCTTTATAGAATTTGTCCATATATGTAGAAAATGTCTAATAATGAATGAAGGATAGTCAAGAAAATGGTTAGGAAAAAATAACTTAGTTTCTAACTAGATTAAATTGTTTTACAGTTATGGCTACTCGTGGTAGGCGTGGTGCCCAAGCTCGAGATGACGAGTAGAGGTGGGAGGATAGGGGTGAGCAGTAGACCCCAGCACCCCAGGGTCCTACTGTACTTCCTCCACCACCGCCTGTGGACTATGGTGTATTCATGCAAGGTCTGGTGCAGGCGATGCAGACCCAGGCTCACACTCAGGCGGCACTGTAGGCTAAGCTGCAGGCTCAGGCTCAGGCTCCAGCTCCAGGTCCACAGGAGCAAGGCCATGGTGGTCCGTCCATCATGGAGAGATTCAAGAGGATGGCTCCGCCTTCTTTTAAGGGGGAGAGTCAGCCACTGTTAGCAGAGAGCTGGATGCGGGAGATAGAGAAAATCTTCTGAGCCATTAGGTGTGCCGAGGGCGATAAAGTTAGCTTGGTCACCTATATGCTGTAGGTACTTAATATATATGCATGTGCTTGTGTAAGTTTAGGATTCATCTAGTTTGGTGCTTATGGGTTGTATCTTGCAGGAGAGAGCCGATGTGTGGTGAGCTTCCTTTGCACTAGGATCGAGGATGGTGCTATCGAGGTGACTTGGGATGACTTTACAAGGATGTTTCAGGCCAAGTTCATCCCCGAACATATCCAGGACAAGATGGAGCAAGAGCTCCTTTCTCTCACTCTGGGCTCCATGACGGTGTTAGAATATGAAGCCAGGTTTGCCGAACTGTCCAAGTATGCTCCTCTATAGTTGCTGATGAGTGCAGGAAGGCGAAGAAGTTAGTGATGGGTCTTAAGCCATCACTGAGGTCGAGGCTTGTGGCATTTGACCACCGTACGCTAGACGAGGCTCTTAGCCCAGCGTGGAGGCAGGAGAGAGAGATGGAGCAGTATCTCGAGGAGAAGAAGGCATACCCAGAAGAGGTCCGCGCCACCTTTCCAGTGGCAGGACAGGAAGAAGGCCGTGTACCAGTCACCGCAGTGTCCAATCAGTAGGCAGTTGCTCTGCGGTCCCCCGGCGTCAGGCCTAGCGACAAGAAGATGTGCCCTCACTGCGAAAGAGCACATGGCGGTACCGATTGTTGGAAGTTAGCGGGGAAGTGACTCAAGTGTGGCAGCTCCGAGCATTAGATTTTAGATTGTCCTGTACTGTAGCATGGTGTTCAGCGTGGAGCGCCAGCCCCAGTAGCAGCTGAAGCAGCAACACCAGCGACAGGGAGACCAGGAAGGCCTCGATCCCAAGATCGAGTGTTTGCTTTAGCACGAGAGGATGCAGAGCAGGCAGAGAACGTCATGGAAGGTACGGTTCTATTCTTTGGTGTGCACGCTTGGGTTTTGTTTGATACAGGTGCCACTCACTCATTCATTTTTGAGCGGTTCACAAAGCAGTTAGCGGTTGAGTCAAGATTAGAGGCTAAGGAGTTAGAGGTCCCTTTGTCTGTGCTTACACCAGCAGGAATGGTATCGACTAGGAAGTGTATTCCATCTTTACCAGTGTGCATTGAGGACCGAGGCTTAGATGGGGGTTCTTTTTACTTAAGATTAAGGACTATGATGCAATTCTAGGTCTGGATTGGCTTGAGGAGACTATGCTTTGGTGGATTGTCGTGGGAAGAAGATTACTTTCCGTATTCCTGATGAGGATGAGTTCTCACATCCGTTGCCAAGGAACTTTGCGGGAAGGTTTGTGATCTCCTCCATGAAGGTGATGAGGATGGTGAACAAGGGGTGTGACTCTTTTCTTGCCAGCGTGGTCTTAGTACCGAAGGCTGATCAGTCACCTACCCTTGAGGAGATTAAGGTAGTGCAAGAGTTTCTAGACATGTTTCCTGATGATTTGACTTGATTGCCACCGGCTAGGGAGAGAGAGTTCACTATAGAGTTTCTTCCAGGTACCTCTTCTATCTCTAAGGCTCCATATCGGATGCCACCTATGGAATTAGCTGAGCTGAGGAAGCAGTTGCAAGATTTGCTGGACAAGGGATTCATTCGCCCTAATGTGTCACCATGGGGAGCACCTGTATTGTTCGTGAAGAAGAAGGATGGTTCCCTCAGGTTGCGCATTGATTATAGAAAGCTCAACCAGGTGACTGTGAAGAACATGTATCCCTTACAGTAGATTGATGATTTGTTCGATCAGCTGTAGAATGCATCGGTGTTCTCTAAGATTGATCTCCGGTTTAGCCATCACCAGTTGAGGATTAAGGGTAAAGATTTGTCCAAGACGGCTTTTAGGACTCGTTATGGGAATTATTAGTTTTTGGTGCTTCCTTTTGATCTGACCAACGCCCCTGCAGCGTTCATGGATCTCATGAACATGGTGTTTAGACCTTATTTAGATAGTTTTCTAGTGGTGTTCATTGACGATGTGCTAGTCTATTCTCCTGATGAGGCTACACACCGTGATCATTTAAGGGTTGTTCTGGAGGTTCTCTGAGAGCACAAGCTGTATGCAATGTTTAGCAAGTGTGATTTCTGGATGTGCGAGGTTCGTTTCCTTGGGCATGTTATCTCAGTTCTGGAGTAGCAGTTGATCCGGCGAAGGTCCAGGCAGTGTTAGATTAGGAGATTCCAAGGACCCCATCAGAGATTCGGAGTTTCTTGGTTTAGCAGGCTATTATAAGCGATTTATTGAGGGTTTTGCATCTATCGCCGCACCTTTGACTAAGCTAACCAGGAAGGGTGCGAAGTTTGTGTTGTCTGACGATTGCGAGAGTAGTTTCCAGAAATTGAAGGAAAAGCTTACATCTGCACCCGTGTTGATTTTGCCGAGTGGTGTAGAGGGTTTTGCTATCTACTCAGATGCATCTCAGATCGGTCTTGGCTGTGTGTTGATGCAGCATGATAGGTAGTGGCATATGCTTCTCGCCAGTTGAAGGAGCATGAGCGTAACTATCCGACTCATAATTTGGAACTTGCGGCAGTGGTTCATGCACTGAAGATCTGGAGCCACTATCTTTATAGTGTCAAGTTTGAGGTGTTCACTGACCACAAGAATCTGAGATATCTCTTTTCTCAAAAGGAGTTGAATCTGCGGCAGAGGAGATGGATTGAATTCCTTAAGGACTACGGCTTCGAGCTTCACTATCATCTCGGGAAGCCAAATGTCGTTGCAAATGCTCTTAGCAAAAAGAGGTCTTTACTCCAGTAGGATTGGAAGATGTTAGAGGATGCAGCCTGTGCGATGACTGAGTTAGAGCCGCAGTTATGTTAGGCTTTCGTGGCTCAGTTGTCTATCCGGTCTACAGTTTTGGATGAGGTGATTGAGCAGCAGAAGGCTGATCCTAGACTTCAAGAGTTGGTAGGCAAGACAAGCATTGCTCGTGATGAGGATGGTGTTATTAGATTTTCAGCACCGAGTTTGTGTTCCTAATGTTGTGGACGTTCTTGAGCTGTTCTAGCAGAAGCTCATAAGTCGAACTTCTCTATTCATCCAGGCAACACCAAGATGTACCATGATTGAAGAGATCTTTCTGGTGGTCTGGTATGAAGAAGGATGTGGTTGACTTCGTATCTAGGTGTTTGGTATGCCAGCAAGTGAAAGCCGAGAGTCAGCGACCTTCTGGTCTTATGCAGAAGATGGAGATCCCAGTATGGAAGTGGGAGGCAATCACTATGGATTTTGTGACAGGTTTGCCCAGATAAGTGAAGGGCAATGACTCGATTTGGGTGATTGTAGATCGTTTCTCTAAGACTGCGCATTTCTTGCCTATCAAGAAGAAGCAGTCTGTAGAGAGTTTGGCTAGATTGTATGTCGGTAGCATTGTAAGGTTGCATGGTGTGCCAAAGTCGATTATTTCTGACCGAGACCCGAGGCTTACATCGAGGTTGTGGCAGGGTCTTCAGGATGCTTTGGGTTCTTAGCTGAAACTTAGTTCGGCGTTCCATCCCCAGATAGATGGCCAGTCTGAGAGGGCTATCCAGACACTTGATGATATGTTGAGAGTGTGTGTGTTGGACTGGAAGGGCGATTGGGAGCGTCATTTACCTCTTGTAGAGTTTGCCTACAAGAACAGTTTTCATGCAAGCATCGGCATGGCTCCATTGAGGCTTCGTATGGGCAGCCCTGTAGATCTCCTTTGTGTTGGGAGGTGACAGTTGATAGGCAGTTGATTGGTCCGGAGTTGGTGCAGGAGACTTCGGGTAAGGTTTACCTTATCAGGCAGAGGCTTGTTGCGGCGCGGATAGGTAGAAGAGTTACACCGATAACAGAAGGAGGATTTAGAGTTCAAGGTTGGTGAGCATATTTTTCTGAAGGTTTCTCCTACCCGAGGCGTTGTCAGGTTTGGAAAGCATAGCAAGTTGAGTCCTAGTCTCCTAGATTCATTGGCCTGCTTGAGATTCTTAGGCGGATGGGCAACGTGGCATATAGCTAGCTTTACCCCCAGGGTTAGCTAGTGTTCACCCATTTTTCCACGTATCTATGCTCAGAAGGTATGTACGAGATCCGTCGCTTGTTATTAGTCACGAGCCAGTGGAGATTCAGCCAGACTTGTCGTATGTTGAGCAACCCGTAGCTATCCTTGACCGGAAGGTTTAGCACCTTAGGAACAGGAGTATTGCGTTCGTGAATGTGCTTTGACAGAACTTCTCGCGGGAGGAGGCTACTGATAATTGCACAATTTTTAGTGTTAAATTTCATACACAGTATTTTTAGACATCTTTTATCTGTAAATAATGTGTAGTTTGAGTTTAATTTTCATTTCATCCCTAATAGATTTTTGAGCATATTAGTTTTGGTAGAACACATAGTAGATTCTCATTAAATAAATTCAATACATTTGAATAATTTGACTAATTTCTCTTTTACAAAACATTGTACATAAATAATATTTGATTTTATAAACATATTCTAGTTCATAAATAAAGTAGATTTTAAATATCCCACCCACTACAATATGCCACATACCCCATCCAATACCATCAAATAAATAAAAATCATTTTTAGTCCCACCCCACCCACGCAATCCACTTAAACTATTTCTTTCTTCCCCTTTTAAAACATTTCTGCCTCAGATGAAGCTGCTGGAAGCTTGTGAAGGGGCTGGCCCTAGTTCGTGGGTAGATGGGGCTTGCGATGGCATCTGGTGTTGGCGCGGCTGGATCTGGGTGCGGGCTGGAGCTTGGCCGACGCGATAGTGGGGGTGCTGCTGTGCTCTGGCGCGGGGTGAAGGGCAGGTGGATGCGGCCAGGGTGTGCAGGGCGGAGCCCTGGTGCGATGGGCGATGCAGGAAGCGGCCAGATCTGAGGTGGCGCATGCGATGGGCGATGCAGGAGGTGGAGGCCAACTGACTGGGCGCGACAGTGCAGAGCAGCTGTGCTACGGACTTGGGCGATGGAGCTGTGTGTGTGGGCCATTGCTGTGCTGATAGGGCGGATGTAGCTGATGTGCTGGCGGTATCTGGAAGATGGCGCGATGGAGGTGGATGGCGGATGAAGCAGCTGGAGCGTATGTATGCGGATCCTGTTGCGCTGGCGATCCTGGTGCAGAAGGTATGTGCAGGTGATGGCGCTGAGGGGATTGTCAGGCCATCTGGGCATGTGTCGATCTGGTACGTGCCGATCTCGTGCGTGGCGGCGCTGGGCAGTTTGGTGCTGCAGAGCAGCTGAGTTGGCCAGATGAGGATGGCATGGCGATCTTGGTGCAGAGCTGAGGCGGCATCCAGGAAGTGGGAAGAAGCTGTGCAGAGGGCCTTGAGGCCTATAAAAGGACCCCAGAGTCCTCTTCTCAAAAGGTTCGATTGCAGAAGAGGGAATTTTTAGGATTTTAATTCTGCCATTTCTTTCTGTAATTTACCTTTCAGCAGATCGGGAGGGTTCGAGTGAGAGCTTTTAGAAATTTTAGTTTGTGGTTCTGTTCCTTCTTCCTTCTGTAAGAGGGGCTCCATGGAGTTTTTCTGGTTTTCTTCGGTGTGTAAGCAGAGCAGTGGAGAGGGGTTAGCCAGTGGGGCTCTGGATAATTTTTGCTTCCAGTTTATTTCTGTATTCTCTCATTCCTGTTGGAGCAACTGAGCAAAGTTAGATCCTGTTTAATTTCTCATTTCGTTTGGTGAAGATTGCTATTTCTTCTGTGTTGAGCTCTTCCATGTCTTCAGTGGCGTTCATAACATTTCTTCTATGTTTAGTTTAATTGTGTGAAATTTTCCAGTTCGTCTGCATTGTTTCATTTCTTCTGTGGGAATTTTGTTGTTTCTTCTACATCCGGGAGGACCTCAGCAGGGGATTCGGCATCCAGGGGGGGTTCAGCTACAGGAGAGCTAGATGTTATTTTTCTTCTTCCATCTATAAGTTGCTGTGTTGGAGAATTCGATCTAGTGGCGTTTCCCTCAGTTCATCTGATTGAGAGAATCCGTAGGGCGATTGCAAATTTATTGGTTTTTTTCTGTGATCCAGTAAGAGGCTCTGCTATGATTTGTTTTCTTTCTTTTCCTTTCTGGATTCGAGGTTTGGAGAATTAAGCATATGTTTCCTTTGTCCAGCAATTGTTGAGATCTTCGACTCCAGGGGAGGGCAACTGGAATTGTTTTGAATTCTTCTTCTTCTTTCCATTTCTTCTGTTTGGAGGAAGACGTTCTAGGCGATTGCACAAGATGACGATCCGGAAGTGTGTGCTACAGTGACGGTACTGAGCAACCAAGAAGAGCCCAATTCTTGGTTTGTTTTGGGGTTGTCTGGTGTCCAGAACACTTTCGGAGAGTCCAGATCCTGGGTTGAGTTCATGAGTTCATGTTCTTATTGCAGCAGAAAATAGTTTTGAATTCTTGAGGGATTCCGGAGTTTCTTGGTATTCTTACTTTTGTTCTTATTTCTGTTCTTCATGGTATGAGAATTCCAATTTAGCAACAATACATTTCTGTTTGCAACAGTAAACTTTTGTTTCTTATTTCCTGTTTGATCTTTAGGTTCTGGAAGTAGTTACTGGTATTTGTGTAGAGTCGATATTGTTACTTGTTTGATCCCTCGAGCTGAGAGGGTACAGTGATATCAATTTCCTTTTAATGTCAATCCAGCTCATTCGTTCGTTATCTTTGATCTGGTGCCATTTTGAGGAATTTGACTGGTGCAATGTACAGAATTAATTCTCATGCAATGTTATCTCGGTGTTATTGTGTTCGTTAGAATGTTGTCAATGAAAGTCGTTTAGTTCAAATTCTATTCAGCTTCTCTGTGGATATGACCTGTTCTCACCGCTATATTAGTTCATCTTGGTGATTTTAAATTTGTGAGACAGTTTAGAGGAAGTGCACGATCAACAAGCCGCACGCGTTCATCTTGGCGCCGTTGCCGGGGAGGCATTAGAGTTTGATTTAGATCTATTTTGATTTGATTTCATTTCTATTAGTTTTACATTGACTTGTTATTGGGCTTTCATTTTAGATTTGCACAAGGAGAGATTTTGCACAAGAAGAGAAACTTGGAGATTGGGCTTGACCTTTGAAGCCCATTGGAGAGAAGCTTGCTGATTTGTTTTTGCATTTCTCTTTTAATTCAGAATTTTAGATAGAGGAGTGTGAGAGAAGCTTGTAGTGAGGTTTTCATGTAGTCTCTGTGCATGTACAAAGATTTCTTTCTTGTTGGTATGTAATAATTGGACTCTTTTTGTGGTTTGTGTGGTTTGAGAATTAGCTTATAGTATCATCTTATATTTTCTTAGTTAGATTTCATTTCATTTAATTCAAAAAACTAAATAAAAATAAAAAAAATCTAAATCTTAAATTTTTTTTCCAATTCGCTCTTCCATGTTAGCCGTTTGTTTGTAAATAAAAATTTCATTTCTCAAGATTAGAATCTCATGTTTTAGGACATTCATCATCTTAATTGTCATTTGAATTCCATTTCTTTCTTGCATTGAAGAGTGCGGGGGAAAGGTAAGACTTCCATCGCTCGATTCATGCATTAGACTTAGCATTAGATAACCTCTTGTTTGAAACTTGATCTGTGCACTTCACATTTGAAAATGGGACTGCTTAAGGGCACCACCCATTAGAAAATAAAAAGATAAGGTAAGGGATTTCATCACCCTTTCCTTTGCCCAAAAATCACAAAAATTTTCACATTTTTGCATTATCCTAAACTTTCAATAAAAATCAGTAGACTTGGCCCTAGGGTTCATAATTAGATTTATTCTTTCTTAAATTCAAACTTCTCTTTAAGTCTGGTGTCTAAGTCTGGTGTCTAGGATTAGAGGTTAAAAAGCTTACACTTAAGTGAGTCAGAGGTTATTTAATTGGGTCCTTGTGAAAGCAAGGGGGCCTCCCTCTACTCCACCTCTTACTTGGCCGGTACAAGAAGAGTTAGAATTGGATTTAAGCAAGCATAAATATGGTTTTGAAAAAAATAACATAAGTCCAAGGAACACTTAGTGGTAGGTTAATTTGATTTGAAAGTGTTTGTTTGTTTGTGTTTGTTTAAAAATTCATCAAAAAAATTAATAAAAATCTTAAAAATTCAAAAATCATAATAGAAAGTTTTTCAACTGTGCATGCTTGGTAGACGATCCTTGAACATAGATTTGGCTCAACCTATAGACGAGATTGAAAGATTCTTTCATAGGATGGCCAACCAAGATCAAAACCAAATTGCTAAGAATATGGAGGAGGTTGCACCCAGACAGATGAAGGAATACTTTATTCCTTCTAATTATCAACCTGCCACTTGTATCAGGCCAGAAATTTTTGCAAATCACTTTGAAATCAAGCCAAGAACCATTCAAATGTTACCATCCTTCTATGGAATCCCAATGAAGATCCTTATAAGCATATAGATGAGTTCCTAGAGATTTGTTCCACTGTTAGGATCCAAAATTTCACTGAAAATGCCTTAAGGTTGACCCTATTTCCATTCTCCTTAAAAGACAGGCCAAACATTGGTTGGGAACCATAGGGAGAACCATTACACATGGCCAGAAATGCAGCAAGAATTTTTGAAGAAATGTTACCCTATTGGCCGTACTAACACAATGAGAAGAGCAATCACTGGATTCTCCCAACACCTGGGAGAGTTAATACATGAATCATGGGAGAGATTAAAGGAGTTGCTTAGAAAATGCCCCCATCATGGTCTGTCGAGGTGGCAAATAGTCCAAGCTCTTTATGAAGGTCTAACTGAATCAAATAGGCAAATGGTTGATGCCTCGTGTGGAGGAGCATTCATGACGAAGAGCGAGGATGAGGCATATAATTTATTTGAGACATTGAGTGAGAATTCTATTAATTAAGCCTCACTCTACTCTTATGAGAGGGCTCTAGGACCTATAAAGAAGGCAGGGTTGTATGAACTAAGGGAGAGAGGAGAATCAGATTCTAGGGTAGAAGACATGTTAGCTAGACTTGATTAAAGATTGGAGCAGAAGTTGGAACAAAATTCGATCATTGCTATCTTTGACTGGGCAAGCCACACCTAAATTTTCTCAACCACCTGAAACTTGCGCTATGTGTGCTAGCCCAGCTCATCCCACCAGTGCTTGTCCCACTACTGCCCAATTACCCCCTTTCATTCAGAAACAAGTTCAAGCTGCTCAAGGCTTCTACAAACCCTCCTATGATCCATATTCCAACACATACAACCCTGGTTGGAGAAACCACCCGAACTTTTCTTGGAAAAATCAATCTGAACAAGTTTCTCAACCCTCTTTCAAGCAATCCATGTACGGTCAATCCTATCCCAATCAGAATTCGCGATTTGGCCAATCTTCTTACTCCAAACCTCCACACGTCCAAGGAAATCAAAACTCAAATCAATTTACTCATACCAATTTCCAGCAACCTTCATATCAACCACCACCTCCTCAGCCTATTTGGGAAGATAAAATGAACCAACTCCAAAACATGATGTCGACTCTATGCCAAACTGTGCAAGAACAACAAACTCAATATCAAACTCAAAACCAAAACTTTCAACAAAATTTGGCAAGGATAGAGTCTCAAATTGTTGATGTATGTCAAAGGAGGGAAGCAAGGCAATTGCCAAGTCAAGCTGTAGCAAACCTAAGAAACAACCCACCCAGATTCTATCAGAACCAGCAATACCATCAAGCTCAAGGGTACAGACCACCACCTGCTAGACCAAATGGTCCTCTACCACAAAACCCACAACAAGCTTTTGTCCAAAACATTCCAGCACCACAAAATCAAAATTAACCTATACAATAGGATCATCCTCGTGCCCAAGCTAGGGGCCCGCAAGTAGAGAATGCAAAAACTGTGTCTACCTTAAGAAGTAGAAGAATCAGAACAAATTCTCACCCATACATGTCAACATTAAATGAGGATAAAGAAAATGAAATTGAACTTGAAACTGAAGAAGAGGTAAAAAAAAATGTTGAAAAAACCAAGGGAAAAGAGAAAATAACTGAAGAACCTCTAGACAAAATCAAAGTGAATGAAGACCCAAGTTGTTACATGCCAAGAGTTCCTTTTCCCGAAGCTTTAAAGCCAAAATCCAAAAACAAATCAACTGGCAATGAAGAACTCTTGGAACTGTTTAAGCAAGTTCACATCAATATTCCTCTTCTTGATGCTATCAAGCATGTGCCTGCCTATGCCAAATTCCTAAAAGAAATGTGTACTCCAAAACATGAAGTGAGGAACATAACTGAAACCATCATTCTTCCAGAAATTGTGAGTACTATTGTCTTAAATCAACTCCCTAAAAAACTCAAAGATCTAGGCACTCCACTAATTCCTTGCACCATTGGTGGAGTTACTTTTGAAAGTGGCCTTTTAGATTTGGGAGCCAGTGTCTGTTGGGTTGAGTGTGAATATAATTCATTTCTCCTCACATTTTGATGATGACAAGTTGTGATTTTAATGCATAACAATTGGAACATGTGAAATGCATCACACCTGAAATAACAATATTCAAAAAGCATGTTTCCAAGCACATTTATCATTTATATTGATGATAATATATTTAACTAATGATTTATGTGTTTATTTCTCAGGAACAAACATTTATTGCAAGGGTGGTGTCGACACACCTCACACTGGTGTCGACACAATGTTCCAAGCCCTAAGGCAAAAGATGAAGAAATGGTCATCTAGTGTCAACATTAGACCAGGGCAGGTCGACACTAGAGACAGATCCCAGAGAAATATGTTAACAGGCTACTATCTCAGGTCGACACTAAACCAGATGGTGTCGACACTAGAGAGCCTTCCCAGAAGGCCTGTTTTTCAGATGGCTATAGCAGGTCGACACGAGATGATATCAGGTCGACACTAGATGCCTCTCCCAGGGAATTGATTTGCTAGTCTGGGACAGTGTGTCGACACACCCTATGGGCAGGTCGACACACTCCGGAATCTCTGAGACTTAAATTTTGTCCTGGACACGTGGCACCCTAGGGAATTGTTGGATTAGCATTGGATCGTGTGCCCACAACCCCCAAGGGTACACTTGGACTATTAGGGGTATAAATACCCTCCTATTGGCCATCAAACATGCAAGAACCCTTTCAGAGCCTCCCAGAAATTCCGCTGGCGGCTAGAAGAGTTCTCCTCCCTGTTCTTGTCTTCTTGGTGCTTCCTCAAGCCAAATTCTAATCTGTTCAAGTATGAGAAGTGGAAATTGATCGTTGAAGAAGCAATTGGATCACCTCAAGGAAGCAGATCAAGTAGAAGCCGACTCTTGTGAAGAATTCAAGGAAGATCTTGAAGATCAGATTGCAAAGCATCACCCAGGAACTTCCAGAGATCAAAGCTCTTCACAATTCAACCTTCTATAAGGGAGTACATCTGAAGAGAAAAGTTTATCAATACATTCTCATTTTCCTTTTCTCTTCTGAGTGATTCTGAGATTGTGCATGGGTTGTTGCATGAGTCTCATGAATTAACTCTTGTTGGACTAGATCTGTTGCTAGAGGATCTGAGTCTGGTGTTTTTCTAGCAAGTTGGTTGTGAGCAGTCGTGCTCAGTGGTTTTGAGTTGTCGTACTCAAGTTGTAGTTGAGAAGTCTTGCTCAAGGTTCTAGATTAGTCTTACTCTAGAGTTTGTGTGAGTTGTAAACTCAAGTTGTTGGAGTTGTTAGGCTCTAGTGGGTGTGTTGTACCCAGGTTGATTAGTGGATCCTCACTGTGTGCAGGGTGGATGTAGGAATCACATGGTGTGATTTCCGAACCACCTAAAAATCTCTGTGCATTGATCTGATTGTGGTTTGAATTTATCCTTCGTTAGATGCATGCATAGGATCGTTTGAATTCATCTAATCAATTTGTTCTCACACTCCGTTTGCACAACTCACTCAATTATCCTCAGATCTGTGAAATATGTTTTTCAATTTGCCTCTGATTCAAGAGTTTTTAAAAATTGGTTAAGCTTCCGCATTAGTAGGCCTAGATCTATTCAACCCCCCCTTCTAGATCGTGTCCTCACTTTTTCTCGATCCTTCAGTGTCAACCTCCTACCTTCTGCCATTTTTGAGAAATTCAAGTTAGGAGAGTTGAAACCCACTTTTGTTGTCCTTCAACTAGTCGATCGTTCTGTCACCACTCCTAAGGGCTTAGTTCAGGACGTGATTGTAAAAATCAATGATTGTTACTTCCCTGCCGATTTCATCATTCTGGACATGAACACTCCTCAAGATTTAACTCAGTCCACCATTATCCTTGGTAGACCTTTTTGGCCACAGCCAGGGCTAACATTGATTATGCTACCAGGATGATGGATATATCATTTGGAGATAGGCGGGTTAGTATCAACATTTTTAGGACATCTAGGCACCATGACCAAGGAGAATGTTGTCTAGTGGTAGACACCTAGGAAGAATCTTGCGTGGAAGAAACGGTAGACAGACCCTGTGCTCTAGGGTTTGAGGGAGAGGAAGGACAATTTAATTCCTTATTTCAGGATAGTGATCTAGAAATTCCATATGAGTGTCCTCCTAAGGTTGAGCTAAAACCACTCCCTGCTAGTTTGAAGTACATCTTTCTTAGAGAGAATGAGACTTGGCCCGTCATAATTGCTAGTGATCTTGAGGAAGGGCAGGAGAAGAAATTGATTGAAGTTTTGAAGAGTCATAAGAAAGCTATAGGTTGGACAATTGATGATTTGAGAGGGATAAGTCCTTCAGTGTGCACACATCGCATATACTTAGAAGAGAATGCCAAAAGCTCAATAGAAATGCAAAGAAGGCTTAATCCCAACATGAAAGAAGTTGTTAAAAAGGAGATTGTCAAATGGTTAGATGCTAGATTCATTTATCCCATCTCTGATAGCCAGTGGGTTAGTCCAACTCAAGTTGTGCCGAAAAAGTCAGGACTAACTGTAATTCAAACTGAAAAGGGTGAGCTCATTCCTACTAGGCTGGCTACAGGATGGAGAGTGTGCATTGACTATCGCAAATTGAATGCGATGACCAAGAAAGACCATTTCCCCTTGCCTTTCATTGACCAAATCTTAGAGAAACTGGCAGGCCAAAAATTCATTTGCTTCCTTGATGGATATTCAGGGTATAACCAAGTGGCTAATCACCCTGAGGACCAAGAAAAGACCACCTTCACATGTCCATTTGGAACTTTTTCCTTTAGACGCATGCCCTTTGGGCTGTGCAATGCCCCTGCAACTTTTCAACGTTGCATGCTGTCTATTTTTTCAGACATGGTTGGGGATTACTTAGAAGTCTTTATGGATGATTTCTCTATGTTTGGAAATGACTTTGATTCATGCCTCGACCATTTGACTGAAGTGCTCAAAAGATGTATTAATGCCAATCTTGTCCTAAGTTGGGAAAAGAGCCACTTCATGGTTAAGGAGGGGATTGTCTTAGGACATATTGTCTCAGAGAGAGGGATAGAGGTAGATAAAGCCATGGTAAATCTCATTTCCGAATTGCCTCCTCCCAACTCTGTCAAACAAATTAGATCCTTCCTTGGTCATGCTGGATTCTATAGGAGGTTCATCAAGGATTTTTCCAAAATTGCAAGGCCATTGACTTCTTTGTTGAAAGACACTCCTTTCATCTTTGACGAAGCTTGTCATAAAGCATTTGAGGACTTAAAAGACATTTTGACCAGAGCTCTAATTCTACAATCTCCAGACTGGTCATTACCATTTGAGATAATGTGTGATGCTTCATATTTTGCTATAGGTGCCATTTTGGGACAGAAAACTGATAAAGGATCTGTAGTGATTTATTATGCAAGCAGAACATTGAATGATACTCAGATTTGATACACAACCACTGAGAAAGAGCTCCTAGCTATTGTCTTTGCCTTAGAGAAATTCAGATCTTACATTTTAGGAGCCAAAATCATTGTTTTCACTGACCATGTTGCCTTAAGGCATTTGCTTGCCAAAAAGGATGCTAAGCCTAGGTTGATCAGATGGATCCTCTTGTTACAGGAGTTTGATCTGGAAATTCATGATAAAAAAGGGTCCAAGAATATGGTAGCTGACCATTTGTCTAGAATAGTTGCCCCAGACTCTATACCTATTAGAGATGCTTTCCCAGATGAGCACATTTTAGCTGTCTCCAATATTTCATCTCCATGGTACGCTCACATTGTGAATTATAAAGTCATTGGACGAGTACCTGGAGATTGGACCAAAAATGAAAGAGAGAGATTCTTTGCTAGGGACAAGTATTTTATTTGGGACCCGGAGCTATTTTTCATTGGACCAGACCAAGTGATAAGAAGATGCGTCCTTGAGAGTGAGCATCAAAGTGTCCTCAAGTTTTGCCATTCTCTTGCTTGTGGAGGGCATTTTTCAGGAAAGAAGACTGCTGCTAAGGTCTTAGATTCTGGTTTCTATTGGCCTACGTTGTTTAAGGATGCCCACCAATTTTGTATGGCATATCCTAGATGTCAAACCATGGGAAATATTTCTAAGTGGTACATGATGCCTCTTAACCCCATTTGGTTGTAAAATTTTTTGATGTATGGGGGATAGACTTTATGGGACCTTTTCCACCGTCCTTTGGATACATATACATTCTAGTTGCTGTTGATTGTGTGTCCAAATGGATAGAGGCCATTGCCACAAAGACCAATGATCATAAGGTGGTTATCAAATTTGTTCAGAAAAACATCTTTTCTAGATTTGGGTGGCCCAAAGCAATCATTAGTGATGGAGGACCTCATTTCATTAACACTCAGTTTAGGACTCTCCTAAGGAAGTATGGGATCACCCATAAGCTGGCAACACCTTACCATCCGCAAACCAGTGGCCAGGTGGAAGTGTCAAATAGGGTATTAAGAACATTCTTCAGAAGTCGGTTAGGCCTGATAGGAAAGACTGGTCAGAAAGGTTAGATGATGCATTGTGGGCCTACCGAACAGCTTTCAAAACTCCCATTAGAATGTCCCCTTACCAGCTTGTTTTTGGAAAATCTTGTCATCTGCCGTAGAACTTGAGCATAGAGCCTATTGGGCTATTAAACAGGTAAATCTTGATTTAGCCCAAGCTAGTCAACAAAGGACCCTACATCTGAATGAGCTAGAAGAGCTCAGAAATGAAGCTTATGAAAGTTCCAAGATATATAAAGCCAAGGCCAAAGCATTCCATGATAAACACATTCATAGAAAAACTTTTCAAGTGCATGATAAGGTCTGGTTATTTAATTCAAGGCTTCGTCTGTTTCCGGGAAAATTGAAGTCTCGATGGGATGGTCCTTACACTGTTGTCAAAACTTATGACAATGGTGCTGTCATTACTCTTGACCCTAAAACTGGACAATCATTCACTATTAATGGGCAGAGGTTAAAGCATTTCTTTGAAAGCCCATCTTCCTTGAAAATTGATTCTACCAAGCTAGCTGAGCCAAATGAAGCCTAATGGCGTCCGGCTGAAGACGGTAAACTTAGCGCTTCTTGGGAGGCAACCCAAGTGTATAGATTTCCTTTATCAGGTAATTCTTTGTCTTACTTTCTTTTCCTGTAATAAGTAGGGGGGAGAGGTAGAATAAGCGTGCATTCATAGTCCTCATCCTAACTAATGCTTTGTTTTATTTCTTTATATTGAGCTTATGCAAATAAAATTTCATAATGTTTCATCTTTGAATAAAAAATTGCATGGCATTGCGCAACCCAGAGTGTGTGTGATCTTTAACCATTAAATTTTTGTAGTTGTCACATTCCCTTGCAAGTATCTATGTTAGGTAGCCTCTAATAAAGGATTACATGTATTACCTGTCTACCTTATGTAAGGATTATGGCAGGAAGTTTCATACACATACTACACAGCCACTTAGACTAGTTGAACCCGAATGTAGCAAATTTGTCAAGGCTAGTAGAAGAGAGGTGATTGGTTTTCTCCCTTCCCCTTAAGTGAATTGTGAAGGAAGTGAAGGCATGTGATCAAGGACCCTGACTGTTCATCCTTCCGTAAAGAGGAAAAGAAAAGAAAAGGCAAAAAAACAAAAAGCAAAAGCAAAGAAAAAAATTATCCATGGAAAATGCCACGGATATGAGTAAAGTTGGACTCGCTACTCTTGAAAAGTGATGGGTTGTGCAGCATTATGGATGAAAAAGAAAAAAATTCTGAGTGCACAAAGTGCAAATAAAGGGACAAAAGTCCACAGCTCAGAACAAAATGATCCTCAAGGAAGATGGGCAGAATGGAACTGAGAGAAACAACCCAATCTGACTGAACAAGGATCTTACTCCACAATTCTTTTCTTCTCCCTCAAATCAATCTGATCTCAAATACTAGCTAAGACAGAGGAGCTCCAGAAGGGCTGATGTGAACTCTTAAGTGGGCTATCACTTGTGCACTAAGTTCTGATGGGTTTAGTGTGAATACAATTCATTTCCCCTCATATTTTGATGATGACAAGGTGTGATTTTAATGCAAAATAATTGGAACATGTTATATGCACCACACATGTTATGACCACATTTAAAAAGCATGTTTCCAAACATATTTATCATTTATATTCATGATAAATCAATGGAATAATGATTTATATGTTTATTTCTCAGGGACACAATTTCTTCAAGGGTAGTGTCGACACATCCCATACTGCTGTCGACACAATGCTCCAAGCCCTAAGCCAAAAGATGAAGAAATGGTCCAGTAGTGTCGACACAAGATCAAGTCAGTCGACACTAGACCCAGTTCCCAGTGAGCCCTATCAACAGGCCTGGATAGTGTGTCGACACTAAACCAGATGGTGTCGACACTAGAGACCTCTCCCAGAAGGCTTGTTTTGTCAGTTGGCTACATCAGGTCGACATGAGATCATCTCAGGTCGACACTAGAGACCTCTCCCAGGGAAGTAGTCTGCCAGTCTGGGATAGTGTGTCGACACTAGATCAAGTCAGGTCGACACACTCCGGAAAGTTTGTGACTTAAAGTTTCTCCTGGACACGTGGCACCCTAGGGATTTGGTGGATCGGCCTTGGATCATGTGCCCACGACCCCCAAGGGTTCTTTGGGTATCTTGGACTATAAATAGTCCCCAATTGGCCATCCACCCAACAAGAGAGTAGAAGAGAGCCTCCAAGAGTTCTCCAGAACCTTTTTGGCGGCAAGGCTGTTCTCCTCTCTGTTCGTGCATCCTCTTGTGCCTCTTCCTTCCAATTCCATCATCTCCAAGCACAAGAAGGGAGATATGATCCAAGATGGAGTAGTAGGATAAACTTCCAAGGTGCAGATCAAGTAGAAGCCGACTTCTGTGAAGAATTCGAGGAAGATCTTGAAGATCAAATTACAGAGCATCGCGCAGGAACTTCCAGAGATCAAGCCTCTTCACAATTCGACATCTACAAGGGAGTCTTCTGAAGAACAAGGACTTTTCAATCCAATTTTCATTTCCCCTTGTGTCTTCTTGGTTGTTCTAGAGATTGTGCAGTGTCTATTGCATCAATTCTCTTGAATGAACCTTTTGAGATCAGATCTTAGCTAGAAGATCTGGATCCTGTGTTGTTGTCTAGCAAAGTGTGTTTGAGTCATTGTACTCAGTGGTTTGTGAGCCTGTGTGCTCAAGGTTGAGTTGTCGTACTCAAGTTTGGTTGAGCAATTGTTCTCAATTGTCTAGAGTAGTCTTGCTCTAGGTTTTGTGTTGAGTTGTAGAACTCTTTGTGGTGGAGTTGTCAGCTCCAGTGTGTGTGTATCCAAGTTGATAGTGGATCCTCACTGTGTGAGGGTGGATGTAGGAATCACATGGTGTGATTTCCGAACCACCTAAAAATCTCTATGCAGTGGTCTGATTGTGGTTTGAATTTACCTTGCGTTAGATGCATGCATAGGATCTTTCGAATTCACATCTAATTAACTTGTTCACACACTCCTACTGCACAACTCACTTAATTTCTCTTCAGATCTGTGAAATTCATTTTTCAAATTGTCTCTGATTCAAAGAGTTTTTCAAAATTGACTAAGCTTCCACAGTAGTTGGCCTAGATCTATTCAACCCCCCCTTCTAGATCTTGTCCACATCATTTCTCGATCCTACAAGTTCTTGCCATAAGCCCTTACAATTAGGAAAGACATACCTCTACATTAATCTTTTGCATGATGACTACTTAGCATGAGACATTACATCTTTTAGTCCTACATTTGGATAATTTTTATTGCTAAGGGACTAGCAATGTTTCAAGTAGGGGGGAGTGATAATTGCACAATTTTTAGTGTTAAATTTCATACCATAGTATTTTTAGACATCTTTTATCTGTAAATAATGTGCAGTTTGAGTTTAATTTTCATTTCATCCCTAAATAGATTTTTGAGCATATTAGTTTTGGTAGAACACATAGTAGATTCTCATTAAATAAATTCAATACATTTTGAATAATTTGACTAATTTTCTTTTCTACAAACATTGTACATAAATAATATTTCTTTTATAAACATATTCTAGTTCATAAATAAAGTAGATTTTAAACATGCCACCCACTACAAATATGCCACATACCCCATCCAATTCCATCAAATAATAAAAATCATTTTTAATCCCACCCCACCCACGCAATCCACTTAAACTATTTCTTTCTTCCCATTTAAAATTTTTTGCCTCAGATGGAAGCTGCTGGAAGCTTGTGAAGGGGCTGGCCCTGGTTCCTGGGCAGATGGGGCTGGCGATGGCATCTGGTGTTGGCGCGGCTGGATCTGGGTATGGGCTGGAGCTCGGCCGGCGCGATGGTGGAGGTGTTGCTGTGCTCTGGCGCGGGCTGAAGGGCAGGTGGATGCGGCCAGGGTGTGCAGGGTGGAGCCCTGGTGTGATGGGCGATGCAAGAAGCGGCCAGATCTGAGGTGGCGCATGCGATGGGCGATGTAGGAGGCAGAGTCCAGCTGACTGGGCGCGACGGTGCAGAGCAGCTGTGCTGCGGACTTGGGCGATGGAGCTATGTCTGCGGGCCATTGCTGTGCAGATAGGGCGAATATGGCTGATGTGCTGGCGGCATCTGGAAGATGGCGCGATGGAGGTGGATGGCAGATGAAGCAGCTGGAGCGTATGCGGATCTTGCTGCGCTGGCGATCCTGGTGCAGAAGGTATGTGCAGGTGATGCCGCTGAGGGGCTTGCCAGGCCATCCGGCATGTATCGATCTGGTACGTGCCGATCTCGTGAGTGGCGGCGCTGGGCGGTTTGGTGTTGCAGAGCAACTGAGTTGGCCAAGTTTATGATCATAGTGCTGCAGACCAAAGCTAACATTCTTGTCTCTGAATATGAATTGTTTATGATGAAATCTAATGAAACAATTTCTGAAATGTTTGCTAGGTTTATGATCATAGTAAATGGACGGAAGGCCTTAGATAACGATTATTCATATGTTGACTTGGTAAGGAAAATTCTACGCTCTCTTTCTTCAATTTGGCACACAAAGGCCACAGTCATTGAAGATTCTAAAGATTTGTCCAAAATCTATTTGGATGTATTGATAGGATCCTTAATGACTTATGAAATCAATCTAAAAATAAATGAAGAACATATAATTAAAACCAAGCCAGTAGCACTAAAGGCCTCTTCAAGTAACAAGACAAGAATCAGGAGAAAACTAGTTCTAAAGAGTCTGAGTCCAATGAGGATGAAATTGCCCTCATGACCAGGCAATTCAGAAATTCTTAAAATATAGAAAAGAAAAATTTTCTGGAAAAAGAAAATTTCATCAGGTAAAAGAAACACTTCCTTTTCTAATGTTAATTCCAATAATAATCAAAAATCTAATGAAATTGTCATTTGTTACAGGTGCAACAAGCCAGGACATATGAAGGGAGAATGTCCTGAAAACAAGAAGGAAAAACACAAAAAGATTCACAAGTTCAAGAAGCCAAAGGCCATGGTAGCCACTTGGTCTGATGAAGACTCAAGTGAAAAGGAAGAAGAAGAAAAATCCTCAAGTTCTGAAAGTGAGGAAATCTGCTTCATGGCGAATAGTTCAGATGGAAAGGTAAGTACATCCTTCGAAGACTATTCAATTGAGGATTGGCAAGATGCATATGCTGAGCTTGTTGAAAAATACTCTGAAATAAGGAAAGAAAACAAGCATCTCAAAAATAAAATGGAAAACATCATGAATAATTATTCCTCAAACAAAAGAATGTGTGAATTAGAAAATGAGGTAGCTGAACTTAATGAAGAAAGGAAAATCTCCTGAACTTAATTCATGAGCTTAAGCTTGCCTCTCAAAAGGCCACCCTTGAATTTAAAGAACTGTCTGAAAAGCTGGAAATGGAAAACAAAGATAAACATCAAATGTTGAAGAAATCAAAACCTTGGAAAACCAGCTAAAAGAAAAAGATGAAATCATTGAAACATTCACAAAAGGTAAAGATAATTTGGAGGCCTTACTATGAGCTAAAATGAAATCAATTTCTCATAGACTAGGATTTAATAAGCAAAAATCCAAGAAAGACAAATCTGGTGAGAAAAAGGATAAAGCACCATTGATTAAATTTGTCAAAGGTCCTAGTCTTGATAACAATGAAATTAAGAAAACATCAAGCAAAACAACAAAAATTTCAAAAACTCAGAACAAAAAGAAGTCAACCAGGTCGACACAGTTACCTGACAGGTCGCACCAGTCAACAAGAAGAAGGATTCTGTGACTGTTGTGTCAACACCAGTCAAGGAAAGGTCGACCTGCTCAACATCAACAAACACAAACCACAAAACCAAAAATTCAAATAAAAATTTGAAAAATAAGAAAAATTCAAAGGAAGTCATTCATGAAAAACCTTGGACCTCCAAGACATCATATCAAGCTGATTGGAACCAATGGTATCACAACCCATTTTGGTATCATCCCCAAATCTTCTATCCAAATTTTTTGATGTACTAACAAAATCCTTGGATTCCACCTCCTCATCTAAACTCTCACGTTCAAATGAAAAACTCCCTCCTACTGAAAACAAGAACACTAGTGTTTTCATTCCTAAGGGAAAGAATAAATTGAAAAAGACAGAGAACACCACTGTAATAAAACAAAAATAAAAAACAAATCAAATTTGGGTGAGAAAAGATTTGATGACTATGTTCAAACATTCTGATGGTCCCAACACTGTTTGGGTACCAAAATCTTCTCTCCACTGATTGATTTTGCAGGAAGGTCGTGCACCCAATTCAAATGTGTGGTTCCTTGACAGTGGGTGTTCACGACAATGACTGGAGACAAAGCCAAATTTTCATTCCTGATTGAGAAGGAGGGAGGTTCAGTAACTTTTGGAGGTAAAAATAAAGGAAAGATCATTAGATCTGGAAAGGTTGGTCAATCTTCCTCAAACTCTGTTGATAATGTTTTGTTAGTTGATGGTTAAATTACAATTTGCTGAGTATTAGCCAACTATGTGACAAAGGTCACAAAGTTGTGTTTGAATCTGATTTCTGTAAGATAATTGATTCATCAACTGATAAAATAAAAAATTTTGGAAAAAGGGAAAACAATGTTTACATGATCAACCTCAATAAAAACTTTTCTGAAATCTTTGCTTTGTTGCCAATAAAGATGAAATTGCATGGACTTGGCACAAAAGACTTGGCCATGCAAGTTTCATAATAATGAATAAATTGTTAAGGCTGAATTTGGTTAAGGGTCTTCCTGAATCTTTTTCTAATATTAAAAATCAACTTTGTGGGATTTGTGCCCAAGGAAAACAAACCAGGAAATCTTTTAAAACCTTCAATGAGGTACTCACATCTAGGCCACTAGAATTATTCACATGGACCTCTTTAGCCCAACAAGAATTCTAAGTCTAAGTGGTAAGAGATATGGATTTGTGATCATTGATGATTTTACCAGATTTACATGGGTTATCTTCTTGTCCCACAAAAGTGATACTTGCCTTGAGTTCAGGATTTCTATACCACTGCCTTAACAAATTATTCACATAAAATCAAAAACATTTTGACTGATCATGGGGGTGAGTTTGAAAACAAATCCTTTTCTGATTTATGTGCTGAACTTCACATATTTCACAAGTTTTCTTCACCAAGAACTTCAGAACAAAATGGAGTTGTGGAAAGAAAGAACAGAACTCTTGTGGAAATGGCTACATCCATGCTCCTTGAAAGTAATCTGCCCAAATCCTTCTGGGATGAAGCTGTAAATACAACAAACTACATTCTCAATAGAGCATTGGTCAGACCAAAAATCAGGAAAACCCTTTATGAATTGTTGAAAGATGAAAAGCCAATTGTGTCTTACTTCAAAATCTTTGGGTGTAAATGTTTTGTACACAACAATAATAAAGAAAATCTTGACAAGTTTGATGCTAAAAGTCAGGAAGCAATTTTTCGTGGCTATTCAGAAGTGTCAAGAGCTTTCAGAGTGTACATCCTCAAAATCAAAACTGTTGAAGAGTCTCCACATGTTATCTTTGATGAAAATTCCTTTTCAACTAATAGTTCTAAATCTTGCAGGAAAGTCAAGACAGTGAAGAGGATGATTTCATTGTGGACTCTTCACCAACTGTTGAGGAACTTGAAGACATTGGTGAGAACTTGAACATCCAGTCACCATCTTCAAGTGGATCAAGTAATGTTGTTCCAGATTTAAGTACCCCTCAACAGGTAATCTCTGAGCATAGATTTTTGAGAGATCACCCATTGGAAAATGTCGTTGGCAATTTGAATGATAGATTTAGGACTAGATCATCATTCCTGCATGTTATTGATGAAGACCCACTAGTTCTAATTTCCCAAATTGAACCAAAGTCAATTGATGAAGCCTTATTAAGTTCTGATTGGATCAATGCAATGCATGATGAACTTCATCAATTTGAAAGAAATCAAGTATAGGAATTAGTACCTAGACCTACTGACCAAACAATCATTGGCACTAGATGGGTTTTCAGAAATAAATTGAATGAAAATGGTCAAGTGATTAGAAATAAAGCTAGGCTAGTTGCAAAGGGGTACAATTAAGAATTTGGAATTGACTTTGAAGAATCATATGCCCATGTAGCTAGACTAGAAGCTGTTAGAATTTTCTTACTTTTACATCCTCCATGAAATTTAAAGTTTATCAAATGGATGTCAAAAGTGCATTTCTAAATGGATACATAAAGGAAAAAGTTTTTGTTGAACAACCTCCAGAATTTGAAAATGAAAAACATCCTAATCATGTTTTCAAGCTTCATAAGACTCTCTATGGTCTTAAACAAGCTCCCAGAGCTTGGTATGACCGTTTGAGTTCCTTTTTGCTTGAAAAGGATATTCTAGAGGAAATGTTGATCAAACTTTGTTCACAAAACAGTTAATAAGCAAATAATTACAGTCCAAATTTATGTTGATGACATAATATTTGGATCAACCAATAAAAGCCTGTGTACTGAATTTTCAAATCAAATGAAAACTGAATTTGAAATGAGCTTAATGGGAGACTTATAGTTTTTCTTGTGATTGCAGGTTAACCAAACAAATGAGGGGATCTTCATAAGTCAAACCAAGTATGTGAAGGAACTTTTGAAAAGGTTTGACTTCCAGAACCTCAAACATTCAAACACACCCATTGTAATTAATGATAAGCTAGAAGAAGACTCACTTGGTAAGTCAGTAGACCCAAAGACATACAGAGGTATGATTGGCTCTCTACTCTATCTTACAACTTCTACACCTGATATTCAGTTTAGTGTGTGCTAGATTTCAATCAAATCCTAAGGAAAGTCACATGTTAGCTGTTAAAAGAATTTTCAAATATCTTGTTGGAACATGTGATATTGGAATTTGGTATCCTGCTGGTTGCAGGTTAGATTTGATTGCCTATTATGATGCTGATTATGCTGGATGTAAATTATATAGAAAAATCACAAGTGGCTTGTGTTTATACTTAGGTGGGTGCCTAATCTCTTGGGCTTCTAAGAAGCAACACTCAGTAGCTTTATCACCTGCAGTGGCTGAGTATGTTGCATCAGGTAGATGTGTAACTCAAATTCTTGGGTGAAACATCAACTTCTTGATTATAACCAAGAGTTAGGTTGTGTTCCCATTCTATGTGATAACACAAGTGCCATAAATCTGTCTAAAAACCCAATTCAGCATTCAAGAACAAAACATATTGAAATTAGGCATCATTTCTTAGGGATGAAGTAGCAAAGAAATCGTTTGAACTCCACTTCATAGAAACTGAAAAACAAATTGCTGACATCTTCACCAAACCTCTTCCTAACAGTAGATTCTCATCTTTGAGGAGAGAGCTTGGCCTTTGTAAATGTTCATTGTCTTGATCTCTCTCATTGGGTTTGGGTTGAGTGTTAGGAATTTTCTGAGGGGGAGTTCTTTGCATCATCTTTATCCTTTGCTTCCTTGATTCATATTGCTCATATATCTCTCCATTTCACTTCCATTTCTTTTTGACAATGGATTCTTCAACTCACATTGTGTTGAACTTCTTGGTATATCAAATGGTGACTTGGAGAAGGACAAGTTATGTTTGTCTGGACACTTTCACTATGCGAGAGTATGTCTCCGCCAAGTACCAAGAAATGAATATGCAATTGTTGAGGGGAGCTTTTATTGTTCAAAGAGAATCATTTCTGATTTAAAATACTTGCATATCTTTAGTTTGATGAAAAGTGGTTGGAATCCTCATCTCAGGGGAGCTAGAGAATTCACAAGTCATTTTTTTTTCAAAAATTCAAAACTCTTCTTGAATTACATCAATTTCCTTGCATGATGTCCTCATTTAGGTGTCTAGAGTTTCAAAATGATTCTTTAAGTGATCTACTATATTTCTTTTTGTCAACTCTCACCTATATTCTTCAAAATTACAGAAATTCAAATCTCTTTCAAAGACTGTAAGATAATGTGTAACTTGAATTTAAACATTTCTTTGTTTGCAACTAATGTTGGATATAATGATTTCAATCTTACAAAACTCTCCAAAAACTGATAATTCAACATAGCAATGGCACAAATGCTGAGAAACTACACACCTTCACAATGAATGAAGTGCTATGTATGTCATGAGGCATTATTGCTATCTCTGTTCAAAGGGGTTCAAAATCAACATACTTAAAAAAAAAAATTGCTTTTTGATGATGACTGAGTAATTGAAATATTGACATTTGATAAACATATATTCTCATGCCAAAAGGTCATCATTTACCCCTTGAGATTTGATAATAGGTAAATCTTTAGTATCTAGGGACTATGGTGTGTAAAAAGTATTAGTTCTTGAGTGAACAAGATTTATCACATTTGATAGTTTGATTCAAAAACAAAATGTCTATCAAAGGAGAATTGTTTAAAAGAATCATCCCTATCCATCATCAAGTTGTTTTTACAAAAACTTGTTTACTTTCAACACACTTGATTTCATTCTAAAAGATTTTTTATTTCTTTGTATTTGAAGAATATGGTAGTTTGTAGTTGATTGTTGGATGTATTATATCCCTCAAATTATCATTTTATTGGCTCAAGTCACTGAATGATCATATCCGGTTGGATATTGTGTAAAACTTGAATTGTGTTAAATTTCTGCAAAATATGACAAATGAATTTTTTAGCCTCTTAAAAATCCTTGAAATGTTAATTCCACCCATTGTTTATCATTTTAAAGATGTCCCAAAGCTCACCAATTTTTCCCATTCTCACATCTCAACTTTTCATCAGGCCAGGTCGACACTAACCCCATCTAGTGTCGACACACTTCAGCACAGGTCGACAATACCTCGTCTAGTGTCGACACATACCCCTCCCAGGTGATTGAAGTCGTGAGCGCCGGTTAAGGGTATTCTTGTTATTGCGGGACATTGCACCTTCGAAACCCTTTTTCTATGCAAGGTCGACCCCATGGCCGCCTTCCACCTTTGAATACGGCAACCATTCCACCTTCTTCCCTCCTCCAACCCATCATTGTCTTCTTCCCTTCATTCCTTCCTCTCCATCCTCTGCTCTTCCACTCTCTCTTGCTTCCATGGCACCCAAGCAAGCCCTCACCGTGGAGCAAGGTCCAGGGCCACAGCTAGGCCCATTCCGGCGGAAGAAGCACCTCCTACTGAGAGGAGAAGCAAGAGGCGCCATGACCCTGCAGAGCAGCCAGGGCCTTCCTCTGCATCTCCTTCTTCTGCCAAGAGAGGTAGGACATCCTATGTTCGAGGTAGGGGGTCCACAAACCCTAGACGAAGGATTTTGGTTTCTTCTCCAGATGCTTCTGAGGAATCGTCCTCGTCATCTTCTGAGGCCACCCCTTCCAAGTCGGTTAGTGAAGGGAAGATGATTTTGAAACCTAGGGCAGTTGATTTGGCGGATACTCAGTTAGCAGCTGCATTTCCAGAAATTTACAGTTTCTTCTCATTTCAGACTTGGTTACCTTTTATCTCTGAATTTCGGATCATTTATCCTCGTCTTGTACAAGAATTCTACATGAATTTGGAATGCACCGATGACGGTTACACATCTGAGGTCAAAGGTGTTGTGATTGATATGCCCACAGCATTAGCAGTCACCCTATTCAAAATTCCAGATGAAGGAGTCGATTACCACAATTTTGAGTTTGATCTCCATGAAGCTTACACTATCTTGACTGGATTGCAAGCTGATGAGTCTGATCCCATGCAGACACATGTCACCAAGTTCAACACAAACACCTTTCCACCTGTGTTGAGACTTATCCATCACATTCTCACCACTATCATCACACCTCAAGGTGGTGGCAGGGATAGACTCACGAATATTCAGCGGTTTGTGATTTATTGCATGAAAAAGAACATCAAGGTCAATCTTCATGTAATCATGTACCAAATCATCTCTGAGACAACTAGGAAAGATCTCCATAGGTCTCTTCCTTATGCAGCTCACTTGACTCCAGTCTTTAAGCATTTTGGTGTGTCTTTAGATAATGAGAAATCTAAGTCGATTCCCAAATCCAACATCTACTGCTTCAAGCATGTTCAAAAGTTTATGGGATTCAGGCTTGAGGGTGACCAAGTGAGGAGAGGGCCAATAGTTGTTGAGGCCCCAGTTCCTGAGGCTCCAGAGGTAGTGATACCACCTCCTGAGGACCAGCATCCAGCTAATGAGGACCAGCCTCCCATTCCAGAGGAACAGCCTCTTGCTCATGAGGATCAGCCTCACATTGAACCTGAACTTCAACTACCGCAGGATGCACCTTTCACTCCTCCATTTCACACTCTTCACCCACTCATCTTGCCAAGGATACTCCTACCTTCACTCCCCAACCTCAAGCTCAAACCTCCTATGCTTTTCGTGGACCTTCTGTACCACCAGAATTATACTCATTTCTGAATGAAAATTTGATGCCTTCAACACTTCCATTCAGCACATGACAGAGAATTTTGAATTGAAGGTCCAGAGGTTGGAGAATACAATGTCTGCAAAATTCATTGAGCAAAAAGCAGCTTCAGACCATGCAGTTCAAAGGTTTAATAGGTTGATTGGAACCTTAGTAGATGCTTCTATTGAGCTGAAAGAACATCAAGATAATTGGAAAGGGTTCTTCAGGGAATTTTGGCAATTTACCAGGCTGATGTGTTCAACACCAAGGAAACACTGACCCAGATTTCCAAGACAAGATTATCATTTGCTCATTTGGTTGATGACCTGGAAAGTATGAAAAATCTGTCAGCTCACATTGACAATGAAATGAATGACCTCAAGAAGGAGCTGAAGAACATCAACAAGTATGGACTTGGCAGTTCATCTTCTAGCACACAACCCTCTTCAGTTGACTTGTCATCTCTTCAGTATACCATGTCTGATAATAGTCAACGGCTGGAAGAGATTGTACACACTAGACTATCCACCATGCAGAAGCAACTTCATACAAGCCTTCATGCTATGGAGTCCAGACTTAAGTCCATCGAAGCCATTCTCCTTCCAGTTCCTCCTCCTCCTCCTACCTAATGTATCTTATTTTGATGATGTCAAAGGGGGAGACAGATAGAAAGCAAGAAAGTTTCTTTTGGAATGATGTTTTTCTATTTGGATGATTGTAAAGTTTTTTTGAAATGTCTCCTTTTGAAAGATTGTAATGCACATATCTTTTTGAATGAAATGACATTTGTTGGATGAAATGAAAAGAAACATATTTTTCTTGAATGTGATTGAATTTTGAATGAGTGTCTTGAATGAATGGATGCTTGTCAAGCTGCTTGACCTTTTGTGAAAATAGTTCATCACTAGTGACATTGTGTCTCTAATGTGTGCAAATTTCATATGTTACTAAAATATTCTCAAAGGTCCTTGACAAGTGTGAATAAAAGGAAATGAAACATAGCTAAGTGTCCATCAATGCTTTTCAAATTGAGTGATTGAATAAACAAAAGCTTAAAATCACATTTCATTGAAACTTTGAATTTTCATATGAACTTAATGTTGCCATCATCAAAAAAGGGGAGATTGTTGGGTTGAGTGTGAATACAATTAATTTCCCCTCATATTTGATGATGACAAGGTGTGATTTTAATGCAAAATAATTGGAACATGTTAGATGCACCACACATGTTATGACCACATTTAAAAAGCATGTTTCCAAACATATTTATCATTTATATTCATGATAAATCAATGGACTAATGATTTATATGTTTATTTCTCAGGGACACACAATTTCTTCAAGGGTAGTGTCGACACATCCTATACTGCTATCGACACAATGCTCCAAGCCCTAAGCCAAAAGATGAAGAATGGTCCAGTAGTGTCGACACAAGATCAAGTCAGGTCGACACTGGACCCAGTTCCCAGTGAGCCCTGTCAACAGTCTTGGATAGTGTGTCGACACTAAACCAGATGGTGTCGACACTAGAGACCTCTCCCAGAAGGCTTGTTTTGTCAGTTGGCTACAGCAGGTCGACACGAGATCATCTCAGGTCGACACTAGAGACCTCTCCCAGGGAAGTAGTCTGCCAGTCTGGGATAGTGTGTCGACACTAGATCAAGTCAGGTCGACACACTTCGGAAAGTTTGTGACTTAAAGTTTCTCCTGGACACGTGGCACCCTAGGGATTTGGTGGATCGGCCTTGGATCATGTGCCCACGACCCCCAAGGGTTCTTTTGGGTATCTTGGACTATAAATAGTCCCCAATTGGCCATCCAACCATCAAGAGAGCAGAAGAGAGCCTCCAAGAGTTCTCCAGAACCTTTTTGGCGGCAAGGCTGTTCTCCTCCTTGTTCGTAGCATCCTATTGTGCCTCTTCCTTCCAATTCCATCATCTCCAAGCACAAAAAGGGAGATCTGATCCAAGATGGAGCAGTAGGATCAACTTCCAAGGTGCAGATCAAGTAGAAGCCGACTTTTGTGAAGAATTCGAGGAAGATCCTGAAGATCAAATTACAAAGCATCGCCCAGGAACTTCCAGAGATCAAGCCTCTTCACAATTCGACATCTACAAGGGAGTCTTCTAAAGAACAAGGACTTTTCAATCCAATTTTCATTTCCCTTTGTGTCTTCTTGGTTGTTCTAGAGATTGTGCAGTGTCTATTGCATCAATTCTCTTGAATGAACCTTTTGAGATCAGATCTTAGCTAAAGGATCTGGATCTTGTGTTGTTGTCTAGCAAAGCGTGTTTGAGTCATTGTACTCAGTGGTTTGTGAGCCTGTGTGCTCAAGGTTGAGTCGTCGGATTCAAGTTTGGTTGAGCAATTGTGCTCAATTGTCTAGAGTATCTTGCTCTAGGTTTGGTGTTAGTTGTAGAACTCTTGTGTGTGGCGTTGTCAGGCTCCAGTGTGTGTGTATCCAAGTTGATAGTGGATCCTCACTGTGTGTGTAACGCCCCTCTTAGACCCAGTACAGTTACACCAACTCACATTGGATCTAGTAGAGGTATTACAGTGGAACGAATCCAACAATTTCCAATACAGGTTGAAATATACGCAAATAACTATTCAATTCCAATGATAATTAACAGAACTTGGAATTAAACACTTGCAATCAGCATTTATTCAAAAGCAAATCTAATGCATAAAAGATAACAATAGTCCAAGGTTTATTACAATCCAATGATCAGTTGCATAAAGGAAATTACATAAGATCCTCACATACAAGTGCCACTCTAAAACTCTCTAAGACAAGCTAAGTCTCCACGTCCTCACGCTCTGAGTCAGTTTGCACTAACTCCACCGTATCCTCTGGCTCTCCTGAAATGTTAGGCAAGTATGAGTCCACAAGACCCAGCAAATCACATGGAAGACAGTTCAAGATATTAACATTATATTAATTTTAAAACATGGTAGTACATTAGCATTCCATTCATTGATATCATATACTTTTCTTACTATAGTTCTAAGTCCATTGGCAATCATTCATTTCATGGTGATTTTAACAATTAAGGAAATAAAAATGTTTCACATGTAGCATGGAATTACTTATTCATGAAAACTATTCGATGTTATGTGACTTACAACAATTCTCATGTATCAATTTCTCACTTATACATGCACTATTCTTTTACATAACAATTTTCATGTAGTAATACTAAAACATTGACATGTAACAAGAAATCCTTTGAACAAGTTCACATGTAGGAATGTAAGCATATAACATGTAGTATGTAGCATGTAGAACAGGTAGACATGTAACTTGTAGCATGTAACATGTAGCATGTAGATATGTAACTTGTAGCATGTAGTCATTTTCATATAGTTGCCAAGACATAGCCCACACTAAATTAGAGATCAGTAGTCATTTAACATTCACTTATCACCTAGGCAATGCGGTGATGAAGTCATAGTATTTGCGCAAAACCGGGGAAAGTCCTTCCCACCTTGACCAGTAGAACAAGTCTACCTCCAGGATTTCAATCCGTTGCCCACGGATTCATTTCTTTACATGTAGGTGAACCATTACCATAGGGGCATCTACGGTGTAGTTCCTTGTAGGAATCTCTAAGATAGCAATGTCTTATTGGCATCATTGTTATAATGCATACACTAACGTATATAATAGATAGTGACATTTCATTTCATACTATTTAACATGTGTCAATGCAATATTTCAAAGTACAACACTTTCAGTTCTGAAATCCTATTTACTGTACAACAGATTTCTATCATGATACTAATATTCATTCTTGCATTTTCATGCATTTTTATTCAATTCTATGTGTAATATATTGTTCAGAAATTCATAACAGAACGTACACATGTCTGAAAATTCTGAAATTTTAACAGAAATTCGAAATCAGTAATTACAATACACATGCCAAATTTCATAATTTTCTGATTTCTGCAACTATTTTTCATGAATTAACTCTATTAAATCAACTAACTAACATGGTTTAATATTGAGAAAAGCTCACAATTTTCACATGGAACAGGGATTACTGACATATCATATTATTGCAGTAATCTAAACATCAATCAACATGCTTTCTTTTACATCATTGTACTTATCTTATACAATTTAAACCTTGATCATTGTCATGTAATTATGCATGTTCATCAATTCATATATATATATATAAATATATAGAACCTGCACATTATAGCAATAGACAGTCCATAACAATAACATACTCTAATATTACATGGCTGAAACGCATACATTCATAAATTATACATTTAAAACCAATTCACTCAGATTTCTGGAATATATGATTCTGTTAAACTTGACGTCAATTAGTATGACGTTTACTATAGTCGACGTCCACATACGTTGTCGTTAAGTAATTATAGGCGGCGGCACATAGCGCCGTTAACACAAACCGACGGCGGCACATAGCGCCGTTTACATATAGTAAGGACAGAAAATACATATATATTTCGGATGAACTAAACGGCAGTCGATATTGCCGTTTACATATTATAGGCGGCAATACCCTGGACGTCTAGTTCTAAGACACAGAAAACACAGAAACCTGCATGCAATAACGACGTTTCTAACCCTTCCCGTAGGTTGTTTACATGCTTTAAAAATACAGAAAAATGTTAAATACGTAGTATAACATATCCTAAACTAATCCCCCATGCAACTTGCCTCAATCCCTCCTAATGGAGTGTCGAATCCGAGCTCGAAGAAGCCCGTCTCGCCAGGGAGACAGTTCTTTCCTCCGTCTTCAAGCACTCCGAAACCTCCTCCGATGAAGTTCCTCCGCCTGGATGAGCTTTTGGGCACGAAGTCCTATGTATCTCCTCGGTGTAGAAGCCCTCGAACCGCACGAACAAGCACCAGATCGCTCTGCAAATCCCTTCCTCGGCCCTCTTTCTCTCCTCCAGAACCAAAGCAAAAACCCCCTTTTCTTCCTGCGAGATCTGGTCTTATAAAGACCTCTCAAGCAATGACCAAGCCTAATCCTGACCCTCGGATCTAAACGCATCGGATCAGCTCATTAAAACCTTCCCGAAACGGCCGATCTCCTTAATCCGGAACGGAAAGCTCAAAAACAGGCAAGTCAGTTTAACGTCAACATAGGTTGTCGTCTACCCCAAATATAAACGTCCATCGTTGATGTCGTTTATAGTCTTGCCCATAATTAAATAATTCAGAAAAATATTAAACGTCAATACCTATCGTCGTTAACATCCCATAAACGGCATGCGATGTTGCCGCTTACAAGCTTTAACGTCAAATGATCTTGACGCCTAGTTCTACACAGAACAGCATTCAATTTATGCAGAAATAAACACACAATGAACAGAATACATTCAAGGAAATTCTAGGGTACTACATCCTCTCTCCCTTAAAATAATCTTCGTCCTCGAAGATTGAGTTAAGTTACTCACCGAACAAGGACGGATAAAGCTTCTTCATTCTTTCTTCAAGCTCCCACGTTGCCTCTTCACGTGAGAAGTTCCTCCATAGAACCTTCACAAATGGAATGGACTTTGATCTTAATTCTTGCACCTTCCTGTCCAGAATCTCCACAGGTTGCTCAGCATAAGACAAATCTGGCTGCAACTGAATCGGTTCATAACTGATCACATGAGCCGGATCTCTAACATACCGCCTCAACATGGATACATGAAATACTGGATGCACCGCTGCTAAAGATGGTGGCAAAGCTAACTGGTATGCCACATTCCCGATCTTCTTCAGAATTTCAAAGGGTCCAATGAATCTCGGGTTCAGCTTACCCCTCTTTCCGAATCTTACTACACCTCTGGTTGGCGAAACCTTAAGGAAAACATGGTCTCCAACCTCGAATGCCAAATCCTTCCTTCTTGCATCTGCATAACTCTTTTGACGATCCTGAGCCGCTTTTATTCTCTGCACAATCATCTGAATCTTTGCTGAAGTCTCTTGCACTACTTCAGGTCCAACCAGATGTCGATCTCCTGACTCCTCCCAACACAATGGGGATCTACAGGGTCTTCCGTACAAAGCTTCAAAAGGTGCCATACCTATGCTCGAATGGAAACTGTTATTATAAGCAAATTCCACAAGAGATAGATGGCGCTCCCAATCACCTTTCCATTCTAAAACACAAGCTCGAAGCATATCTTCCAACGTCTGAATAGTCCTCTCGGACTGTCCATCCGTTTGCGGATGAAATGCCGAACTCAACTTCAACTGACTGCCAAAAGCCTGCTGCAAACTCTGCCAAAACCTGGAAGTGAATCTCGGATCACGATCTGAGATAATCGACTTCGGAATCCCATGCAGCTTCACAATATTATCAATATACAGCCTGGCCAAGCTCTCAACGGACTGCTTCTTCTTCATGGCAAGGAAATGAGCACTCTTCGAAAATCTATCAACGATCACCCAAATAGAATCATTTCCTCTAGCCGATCTAGGCAATCCGGATACAAAGTCCATGGTCACTTGCTCCCACTTCCACTGAGGGATATCTAACCTCTGCATCAAGCCTGAAGGTCGCTGACGCTCTGCCTTCACTTGCTGACAAATCAGACACTTCGCCACAACATCAGCCACATCTCGCTTCATGCCAGTCCACCAGAAAGAACGCTTCAGATCCTTGTACATCTTCCCACTGCCTGGATGAATAGAGAACTGAGATCTATGAGCCTCCTCCAAAATTTCCTTTCTCAGATCAACATTATTAGGGACACAAACCCTAAGATTCAAGCGAATTACATCATCTTCATCTCTGGTAACTCCACTCTTTCCAACCAACTCCTGCAACAACGGATCATCTTTCTGCAACGCAATGACCCGATCAAGAATAGAAGATCTCAAAGACAACTGTGCCATGAACAAGTTACACAATTGAGGTTCTAGAACAGCCAAAGAACTTGAAACGTCATCTAGCATCTTCCAGTCTTGCCTCATCATCTGTCTTTTCCTGCTCAACGCATCTGCCACTACATTGGCCTTCCCTGGATGGTAAGACAGATCAAAATCATAGTCTTTCATGAATTCTATCCACCTCCGCTGCCTCAGATTCAACTCCTTCTGCGAGAACAAGTATTTGAGACTCTTGTGGTCTGAGAAGAGCTCAAATCTAACTCCATATAGATAGTGCCTCCAAATTTTCAAAGCATAGACCACAGCTGCTAACTCCAAGTCATGGGTCGGGTAGTTGCGCTCATGCTCCTTAAGTTGCCTAGAAGCATACGCCACAACTCGACCACCTTGCATCAGAACACAACCAAGCCCAATCTTCGAAGCATCTGTGTAGATAGAGAAAGAATCTACATCATTGGGCAAAACAAGCACTGGCGCTGAGGTCAGACGAGCCTTTAATTCCTGGAACGCCTTTTCACAAGCCTGCGACCACTCAAACTTGACTCCTTTCCTTGTCAACCTCGTCAAAGTCGCCGCAATAGAAGAAAATCCTTCGATGAATCTCCTATAGTAGCCAGCCAAACCGAGAAAACTCCTGATATCAGCTGAAGATCTCGGTGTTTCCCAATCAAGAACAGCTTCCACCTTAGCTGGATCTACAGACACGCCTTCTCCCGATATAACATGACCCAAGAAATGGACTTCTTTCATCCAGAAGTTGCACTTGCTGAATTTAGCATACAGCTTATGCTCCCTCAGGACACTCAACACAATCTTCAGATGCTCACTATGAGTCTCTTCATCGGGCGAATAAATCAACACATCATCAATGAAGACTACCACAAAAGAATCCAGATACTGCCGAAAAACTCTATTCATCAAATCCATGAAAACTGCTGGAGCATTTGTCAAGCCAAAGGGTAAGACAAGGAATTCATAATGGCCATATCTCGTCCTAAAAGCCGTCTTAGCAGAATCTTCCGGCTTAATTCGGAGTTGATGATAGCCAGAACGAAGATCAATCTTAGAGAATACAGAAGCTCCTCGCAACTGATCAAACAAGTCATCAATACGAGGTAAAGGGTACTTGTTTTTAACAGTTACCTGGTTGAGCTTACGGTAATCTATGCACAACCTCATCGATCCATCCTTCTTTTTCACAAAAAGAACAGGTGCTCCCCATGGCGAAACGCTCGGCCTGATGAAGCCCTTATCAAGTAATTCCTGCAGCTGCTTCCTCAATTCTGCCAATTCCGCTGGCGCCATGCGATAAGGTGCAATGGAAATAGGTGCTGTGCCGGGTACGAGCTCAATGCCAAACTCTAACTCCCTTGCAGGTGGCAAACCCAACAAATCTTCAGGAAAGACATCGCTGAAATCTCTGACCACCTCAATATTCTCGACAGATAGAACCTTCTTCGAATCCTCGGTCACAACCACACTAGCCAGAAAACCAGGGCAACCCTTGCTTAACATCCGAGTCGCCTTCAAAGCTGAAATCACAAACTTACCCGACATGACCTTGGGCAAAGGGTGAACAAACTCCTCCTTTCCAGGAATCCGGAAAACTATAAGCTTCCGCCGACAATCCATCAAAGCATAATGCTCCTCAAGCCAATCAAAGCCCAAGATAGCATCATAATCCTTCATCTTCAGCAAATAGAAATTACCAGGCAAAACTTGCTCCTCAATGCACACAGAAAGCGACGAAAAACACTGCTCGGTCAAGATAGTTCCTGCTGGAGTATGAACAGACAAGGGAACCTCCAACTTTTCCGGAACTAGACCATTCTCCTTTATCAAGACTTTGGCAAATCCTTCGGAAATAAAACTATGCGTGGCACCGGTATCAAACAAGACTCTAGCATGCATTCCCATAATTAAAATTGTACCTTCAGTGACGTGCTCTGCCAACTCTGCCTCGTCTCTAGCCAAGGCGAACACTCGAGCCGGAGCCCTCGGTCTCCCTGCTGCTCTCGGTGCCGGTCTCGCTGCTGCTGGTGCTGCTGCCGCTGCAGTCTGCTGCGCCATCTTCGGACAGTCTCTGATCTTGTGGTTCTTGTCACCACATCTCAAGCATCTCCCGGAAGTCACCCAACACACCTCGCCTCCATGACGCTTCCCGCACTGGGTACACACTGGCTTCTCTGCAATCATACCTCCGCCTGGAGTCGGTGCCGCTGCTCTCGCTGGAACCACTGCTCTCTGCTGAAAAACTGGGGTCTTCTTCTTCTTATCCTGCCGCTGGAAAGCTGATGCTGGCCTCTTCAAAGAAGCTCTCTTCTCTTCAAGGTAAACTTCCATCTCTGCCTCCTGCATGCAAGCTGCTGACAAAGCTTCCTCCATGGAACGATGTCCTAATGCCACTAGTCTCGTCCTCAGGGACGGCTTCAACCCCATGATAAATTTCTTTACCTTCCTCCGCTCATCTGCCACAATGTGAGGCGCATACTTGGACAGCTCCGCAAATCTTGCCTCATACTCAAGTACACTCATTGACCCCTGGGTCAACGTCAAAAACTCCTGCTCCATGCGGTCCTGCACGTGCTCTGGAATGTACTTCGCCTTGAACAAGCGGACGAATTCAGTCCATGCAACCTCCATAGCACCATCTTCAAACTGTGTGCGAAGTACAGAAGACCACCATACGTCGGCACGCTCCTGAAAAAGAAGGTAAGTACATCTAAGATATTTCCAACCAATACCCATAAACTCCTTAAAATCTATTTTACCTGCAGCATATAAGTAGCTAAGGACACTCTCTCCTCTTCCGCACAACGAAGGGCACGAAAGATCTTCTCCGTCTCTCTAAGCCAACTCTCCGCAAGAATGGGATCACTCTCTCCCTTAAAGAAAGGCGGGGTCATCCTCCTGAATCTTTCCATCATAGGCACTCCTCTAAAAACTGCATCCTGAGCTGGTGCTCGTGCCTACAATCAAAAACATCTCTTAGATAACAACTCTTCAGTTACCACCTTGAATAATTCTTGCAGCTACCGACCTGAACCTGCACCTGCGCCTGCAATGCCGCTGTAGTCTGAGCCTGAGTCTACATCGCATGCACCAATCCTTGCATCAATGCTCCGTAGTCTACAGGTGGTGGTGGGGGTGGCAAAGGTACACCCGCCTGGTCTTGAGCCTATTGTGCTGGAGTCTGCTGATCACCTGCTGACTCATCACCTCGAGTCGGGCCAGCTCCTCTACGTCCACGAGTCGCCATAGACTGCAAAATAAGCATCCTACATAACTTGGACTAATTCTTTATGCAGACTTGAAATATGAATACAATACTGATATTCTATTTATGTACATGTTCAACCTGGATCGCTCTGATACCAATCTCTGTAACGCCCCTCTTAGACCCAGTACAGTTACACCAACTCACATTGGATCTAGTAGAGGTATTACAGTGGAACGAATCCAACAATTTCCAATACAGGTTGAAATATACACAAATAACTATTCAATTCCAATGATAATTAACAGAACTTGGAATTAAACACTTGCAATCAGCATTTATTCAAAAGCAAATCTAATGCATAAAAGATAACAATAGTCCAAGGTTTATTACAATCCAATGATCAGTTGCATAAAGGAAATTACATAAGATCCTCACATACAAGTGCCACTCTAAAACTCTCTAAGACAAGCTAAGTCTCCACGTCCTCACGCTCTGAGTCAGTTTGCACTAACTCCACCGTATCCTCTGGCTCTCCTGAAATGTTAGGCAAGTATGAGTCCACAAGACCCAGCAAATCACATGGAAGACAGTTCAAGATATTAACATTATATTAATTTTAAAACATGGTAGTACATTAGCATTCATTCATTGATATCATATACTTTTCTTACTATAGTTCTAAGTCCATTGGCAATCATTCATTTCATGGTGATTTTAACAATTAAGGAAATAAAAATGTTTCACATGTAGCATGGAATTACTTATTCATGAAAACTATTCGATGTTATGTGACTTACAACAAATCTCATGTATCAATTTCTCACTTATACATGCACTATTCTTTTACATAACAATTTTCATGTAGTAATACTAAAACATTGACATGTAACAAGAAATCCTTTGAACAAGTTCACATGTAGGAATGTAAGCATATAACATGTAGTATGTAGCATGTAGAACATGTAGACATGTAACTTGTAGCATGTAACATGTAGCATGTAGATATGTAACTTGTAGCATGTAGTCATTTTCATATAGTTGCCAAGACATAGCCCACACTAAATTAGAGATCAGTAGTCATTTAACATTCACTTATCACCTAGGCAATGCGGTGATGAAGTCATAGTATTTGCGCAAAACCGGGGAAAGTCCTTCCCACCTTGACCAGTAGAACAAGTCTACCTCCAGGATTTCAATCCGTTGCCCACGGATTCATTTCTTTACATGTAGGTGAACCATTACCATAGGGGCATCTACGGTGTAGTTCCTTGTAGGAATCTCTAAGATAGCAATGTCTTATTGGCATCATTGTTATAATGCATACACTAACGTATATAATAGATAGTGACATTTCATTTCATACTATTTAACATGTGTCAATGCAATATTTCAAAGTACAACACTTTCAGTTCTGAAATCCTATTTACTGTACAACAGATTTCTATCATGATACTAATATTCATTCTTGCATTTTCATGCATTTTTATTCAATTCTATGTGTAATATATTGTTCAGAAATTCATAACAGAACGTACACATGTCTGAAAATTCTGAAATTTTAACAGAAATTCGAAATCAGTAATTACAATACACATGCCAAATTTCATAATTTTCTGATTTCTGCAACTATTTTTCATGAATTTAACTCTATTAAATCAACTAACTAACATGGTTTAATATTGAGAAAAGCTCACAATTTTCACATGGAACAGGGATTACTGATATATCATATTTATTGCAGTAATCTAAACATCAATCAACATGCTTTCTTTTACATCATTGTACTTATCTTATACAATTTAAACCTTGATCATTGTCATGTAATTATGCATGTTCATCAATTCATATATATATATAAATATATAGAACCTGCACATTATAGCAATAGACAGTCCATAACAATAACATACTCTAATATTACATGGCTGAAACGCATACATTCATAAATTATACATTTAAAACTAATTCACTCAGATTTCTGGAATATATGATTCTGTTAAACTTGACGTCAATTAGTATGACGTTTACTATAGTCGACGTCCACATACGTTGTCGTTAAGTAATTATAGGCGGCGGCACATAGCGCCGTTAACACAAACCGACGGCGGCACATAGCGCCGTTTACATATAGTAAGGACAGAAAATACATATATTTCGGATGAACTAAACGGCAGTCGATATTGCCGTTTACATATTATAGGCGGCAATACCCTGGACGTCTAGTTCTAAGACACAGAAAACACAGAAACCTGCATGCAATAACGACGTTTCTAACCCTTCCCGTAGGTTGTTTACATGCTTTAAAAATACAGAAAAATGTTAAATACGTAGTATAACATATCCTAAACTAATCCCCCATGCAACTTGCCTCAATCCCTCCTAATGGAGTGTCGAATCCGAGCTCGAAGAAGCCCGTCTCGCCAGGGAGACAGTTCTTTCCTCCGTCTTCAAGCACTCCGAAACCTCCTCCGATGAAGTTCCTCCGCCTGGATGAGCTTTTGGGCACGAAGTCCTATGTATCTCCTCGGTGTAGAAGCCCTCGAACCGCACGAACAAGCACCAGATCGCTCTGCAAATCCCTTCCTCGGCCCTCTTTCTCTCCTCCAGAACCAAAGCAAAACCCCCTTTTCTTCCTGCGAGATCTGGTCTTATAAAGACCTCTCAAGCAATGACCAAGCCTAATCCTGACCCTCGGATCTAAACGCATCGGATCAGCTCATTAAAACCTTCCCGAAACGGCCGATCTCCTTAATCCGGAACGGAAAGCTCAAAAACAGGCAAGTCAGTTTAACGTCAACATAGGTTGTCGTCTACCCCAAATATAAACGTCCATCGTTGATGTCGTTTATAGTCTTGCCCATAATTAAATAATTCAGAAAAATATTAAACGTCAATACCTATCGTCGTTAACATCCCATAAACGGCATGCGATGTTGCCGCTTACAAGCTTTAACGTCAAATGATCTTGACGCCTAGTTCTACACAGAACAACATTCAATTTATGTAGAAATAAACACACAATGAACAGAATACATTCAAGGAAATTCTAGGGTACTACAGTTTGAGGGGTGGATGTAGGAATCACATGGTGTGATTTCTGAACCACCTAAAAATCTCTGTGCAGTGGTCTGATTGTGGTTTTAATTTACCTTCCGTTAGATGCATGCATAGGATCTTTCGAATTCACATCTAATTAACTTGTTCACACACTCCTATTGCACAACTCACTTAATTTCTCTTCAGATCTGTGAAATTCGTTTTTCAAATTGTCTCTGATTCAAAGAGTTTTTCAAAATTGACTAAGCTTTCGCAATAGTTGGCCTAGATCTATTCAACCCCCCCTTCTAGATCTTGTCCACATCATTTCTCGATCCTACAAGTTCTTGCCATAAACCCTTACAATTAGGAAAGACATACCTCTACATTAATCTTTTGCATGATGACTGCTTAGCATGAGACATTACATCTTTTAGTCCTACATTTGGAATAATTTTTATTGCTAAGGGACTAGCAATGTTCAAGTAGGGGGGAGTGATAATTGCACAATTTTTAGTGTTAAATTTCATACACATAGTATTTTTAGACATCTTTTCTTTGTAAATAATGTGTAGTTTGAGTTTATTTTTCTTTTCATCCCTAAATAGATTTTTGAGCATATTAGTTTTGGTAGAACACATAGTAGATTCTCATTAAATAAATTCAATACATTTTGAATAATTTGACTAATTTTCTTTTTTACAAACATTGTACATAAATAATATTTGATTTTATAAACATATTCTAGTTCATAAATAAAGTAGATTTTAAATATGCCACCCACTACAAATATGCCACATACCCCATCCAATTCCATCAAATAAATAAAAATCATTTTTAATCCCACCCCACCCACGCAATCCACTTAAACTATTTCTTTCTTCCCCTTTTAAAACTTTTCTACCTCAGATGGAAGCTGCTGGAAGCTTGTGAAGGAGCTGGCCCTGGTTCCTGGGCAGATGGGGCTGGCGATGGCATCTGGTGTTGGCGCGGCTGGATCTGGGTGCGGGCTGGAGCTCGGCCGGCGCAATGGTGGAGGTGCTGCTGTGCTCTAGCGCGGGCTGAAGGGCAGGTGGATGCGGCCAGGGTGTGCAGGGCGGAGCCCTGGTGTGATGGGCGATGCAGGAAGCGACCAGATCTGAGGTGGCGCATGCGATGGGCGATGCAGGAGGCAAAGGCCAGCTGACTAGGCGCGACAGTGCAGAGCAGCTGTGCTGCGGACTTGGGCGATGGAGCTTTGTGTGCGGGCCATTGCTGTGCAGATAGGGCGGATGTGGCTGATGTGCTGGCGGCATCTGGAAGATGGCGCGATGGAGGTGGATGGCGGATGAAGCAGCTGGAGCATATGCTGATCCTGCTGCGCTGGCGATCCTGGTGCAGAAGGTATATGCAGGTGATGGCGCTGAGGGGCTTGCCAGGCCATCCGGGCATGTGTCGATCTGGTACGTGCCGATCTCGTGCGTGGCGGCGCTGGGCAGTTTGGTGCTGCAGAGCAGCTGAGTTGGCTAGATGAGGCTGGCGTGGCGATCCTGGTGCAGAGCTGAGGCGGCATCCTGGAAGCGGGAAGAAGCTGTGCAGAGGGCCTTGAGGCCTATAAAAGGACCCCAGAGTCCTCTTCTCAAAAGGTTCGATTGCAGAGGAGGGAATTTTTAGCATTTTAATTCTACCATTTCTTTCTGTAATTTACCTTTCAGTAAATCGGGAGGGTTCAAGTGCGAGCTTTTAGAAATTTTAGTTTGTGGTTCTGTTCCTTCTTCCTTCTGTAAGAGGGGCTCCAAGGAGTTTTTCTGGTTTTCTTCGGTGTGTAAGCAGAGCAGTGGAGAGGGGTTATGTCACGCCCCGATATTTAGCAGCGGAATAAATACCGGGGGACGTGAACGATACAAACAGGCGTATCACGGTTGAATAACACAGAGTCACAATTGAATATAATAACACATTCGAGACTATACTATAGTCACCAAACATATACCTTATTTTATTCCATTCAACTAGATACAACCTCACATGAGAAGAATCAACTGAAAAGTGTTTATTAGTCAAATAACAAGGTTTCTCTAATACATCGACTACTCAATTGTCTATTTCTAAACTGTCATCGATTACTAGGACGGGTGCTCGTCACTCTTGCCCAGTCCCATCTGACTCCACGGGTTCTTCATCACTACCTGAAAAGGGCAGGATGATAGGGGTGAGCGAACTAGCTCAGTAGGATTTACATCTCAATAACGTGCGGGCACTAATATACATGATTAACATTTTTAAATAGGCAGATATGCATGTGAATATGCTGACAATGCATGCTTTTCTAATAAGTTGAATAGCAAAGTAGAACGGATATCATGTCAGATCAATTGTCGAGTTCCATATACAATGGACAGATAATTCAAGAGAAAAATCATATCAGATCAGATTGGCCATACTCAAGCAGATCTCATATGTTCAAAAGAACAACCGTATCATATCATGTCAAGTCAAACTTATCATGTCAAACAGGAGGCACATTTTCACAATCTTGCATGTCAGTGTGCTATGCCAAGCACCAAGAGTCCATACTCCCACGGTTAACAAGTACATTGGGGCGCTCCTCCCCAGGACTGGACATGGCCATATTGCACAGGCATTAGATCAAGTTTTGGACCGGAGTCCCACGTTGTGCCGAACAAACATATTCATATTATGGCCACAGAGTTTCAATTAACAAGCTCGTAGTAAAAGAACATGATCATTCATAGAGTCAAGGAATGACAAACATCTCAAAAGAACAAGGTAGGATAACGACGTATCTTATGTTTCATAGGTCATTAATGTCTTGACATGAGGATGTTTCTAAAGACAGATCGTATATAGAACACGTGCTTTCCTAACATGTATGCATATGATACATAATTAATTGAACACCGGAAAACATGTAATCCATGAAACTCATATGCAAATCATGACATTAACACCACTAACATGTCCATACTAACATGTATTCATCCCCACATTCATATCATATTCTTATCTTATCAATTGACCATAAGCAAGATCACAAGATAATCCAATGGATATAAGATCAATCACAATCTCACATTAGAATCATATTCATATCATTACTATTTTTCAATGGGTTGATTTATTTTAAGTCCATGCATACCATGTAACATCATGAACATGCTAGTAGACATCATGAAATGATCAGACCCAAATTATGTAATTTTTGTGTAAGGGTAGTGTCGACACTAGATCAAGTGGTGTTGACACAATGCTTCAAACACAAGGCAAAATAATACAAACTGGTCAAGTAGTGTCGACACTAGTTCAGGTAGTGTCGACACAGTGCCTCAAATACAAGGCAGAAAGGTCAAGTAGTGTCGACACTAGTTCAGGTAGTGTCAACACTAGAGATAGCTCCCAGAACACCTTCTGGCCAAGCTGGGACAGTGTGTCGACACTAGCCCAAGTAGTGTCGACACTAGAGGCCTTCCCAAAACACCTTCTGGGCTGTTTTGGGACAGTGTGTCGACACTAGCCCAAGTAGTGTCGACACTAGTGCCCTTCCAGAACAAAACTTATGAGTCATGTGGAACCCGAAAACACATCTCATGCAGCGATTCACTTCCAACTCTTATAACTCTCTAACTAATGACATTTGGACAAAATGTTCAACATGAAAGATGAAGAGAACAACTAGTGGAAGAACTTTTATGTTTAGGGTTTGATATAATTAGATTTAAAATTCTAAGAAAACATATGATGAACAAAAAGTCAAGTGTAGCCCGAAATCGTAGTATCATGCAGTGACTCCCTTAAAAGCTTATGACTCTCTAAAGAAAGACCTTTGGATAAAACGTCCAACATAAAAGATGATCACGACTTCAAGTAGAAGAACTTTTGTGAAGAAATTTAGTTAAATTCGTTCTCGAATCTTGTGTATATAAGACGAACAGAAATAAGCCCTAACTGGACATGACTTAGAGAAAACGACCAATACTCCATGCATACAACATGAAAATTGGGCAAATCAAGTGCAAATGAACATAGACACGATGCTCTACATGATGGTATAGGTTTTTTTTAATCTTGGCCCGAGAACACCTACCTTTATGAAGATCTAAAACCAGTCGATGTTCTGAACGCAACAGAGGATGCAGGGGATGAATCTCCGGGTTCCCAGCCTTTTCTCCTTCTCCCCAGAAGCTCTAGCCTGCCTCCAAACGACCCTAACTCATTGTTAAACCTTCCCTAAGAGTTTGAGGATGAGTTCTTATAGATTTAGGTTGTAGTTAAGAGTCCTAATGAGACTAGGAAAATGGCTGTGAATTCTGTTCCCTGTTTTCCAAGAAATTTGGGACTCTTTCCTCCAAAGGAGGTAGTAATGGTTTAGGAAACCACCAATTGGGGTTGGGTTCGGTTTTGGCTTACCTTGCATGACTAATTACCTTATTTTAACCCTAACATTCCTCTCCAATTATGGCATAATTACATACACGAAATTCTGGGTAATTTCCTGTCCTAGTTCATTCATATCCTTGGGCCAAATATGCTCTATTGGCTCAATCTTGTTAATGGATCATTAATACATGGTATTGGAAGTCTCTCCACTTTGTTTTTTTAATTTATTCCCCTTTATTTAAATCACTAAATTTCCGGGGTGTTACATCCTCCCCCACTTAAGAAATTTGGTCCCCAAATTTACGCATAATGGTGTAATTCGTACCTGAGAATAGTTCTGGATGGTTTTTCTTCATTCTTTCTTCTATTTCCTAGGTAGCATTAGTAACTCGTGTTGACTCCATTGGACCTTCACCATAGGTATGGTACGATTCCTGAGTCATTGAATCTTCCGATCCAACAGTTTGATCGGTTTCTCTTCATAAGTCAGGTCCTCCCGAATCTCCAAGTCCTCATAGTTGATTACATGGTCGGCATTGAATAAATACTTCCGCAGCATGGATAGGTGGAACACATTATGCACGTTCTCCAGCTGTGGAGGTAGTGCAAGTCGATACGCCACCCGACCAATCCTTTCCAGAATTTCAAATGGCCCTATAAATCTGGGACTCAACTTTTCTTTGATCCCAAATCTTTGTATTCCCCTTGAAGGTGAGACCTTCAAGAACCCATGTTCACCAACCTGAAATTCTAGTTCTCTCCTTCTCTTGTCTGCATAACTCTTCTGTCTGGATTGTGCTATCTTCAGACGTTCCCTGACAATCTGAACCTTTCTGACAGTCGCCTCAACTAAGTCGGGTCCAACCCATTGGTTCTCCCCAACCTCTTCCCAACAAAGGGGTGATCTACAACTCCTGCCATATAAGGCTTCAAATGGAGCCATCTTGATACTTGCCTGATAGCTGTTGTTATAAGCAAACTCCATCAGGTACAACTGATCATCCCATCGCCCTTTAAAATCTAGCACCAGAGCATGAAGCATATCTTCCACAATCTGATTGGTCCATTCAGTTTGTCTATCAGTCTGAGGATGAAAGGCAGTACTAAAATTTAGTTTAGTACACATTGCTGCTTGCAACCCCTTCCAGAAGTGTGAAGTAAATCTAGGGTCCCGATCTGATATTATGCTAGATGGAACCCCATGAAGTGTAACTACTTCCTTAACATATAGTGCAGCCAATACATCCACTGACCATGTACTCTTAATCGGCAAGAAATGAGCCGACTTAGTCAATCGGTCAACTATTACCCAAATTGCATCCATACCACCTCTAGTTTTGGGTAGTCCCATGACAAAATCCATACCGATGCTATCCTACTTCCATTCTGGGATTTCCAGTGGTAGCAGTCCACCAGCTGTACGGAAATGCTCGGCCTTGACTTTCATGATGTTAAACAGTATGCCACATGATTGGCCACATCCCTCTTCATGTTTAGCCACCAGTACGACCTTTTTAAGTCTTGGTACATCTTTGTTGATCCTGGATGAATCGTATATTTGGACTGGTGAGCTTCATTTAGTAACCTCTTCTTGAGTTCCCCATGATCAGGGACACATGTTCTACCTTGGAATAATAATCTTCCTTCTGCTGATAGAGTAAAGTCAGGTCTTTGCTCTAGCTTCTCCCTGATCTCAACTAAGAATGGATCCTCACCCTGTTTTTCCTTGATTTCGGCCAGTAGATCGGATTGTATTTGGAGATTTGAAATCATTACTTGTTTTTCCTTCTTTCCCACATCTATGTTCAAACTTGCAAATTGTTCCAGTAACTTCCATTCGCCCAGCATCATACTAGCTAGCATAGCTCCTGGTTGTCTACTTAGAGCGTCTGCCACTACATTGGCTTTCCCAGGGTGATATTGAATGGAAAAGTCAAAATCCTTAAGGTACTCTAACCACCTTCTCTGTCTCATGTAAGCTCCTTCTGTGAGAACAAGTATTTCAAACTCTTGTGGTCAGAAAAGACTTTAAATTGCTCACCATAGATATAGTGCCTCCAGATCTTCAAGGCGAATACTACGGCTGCTAACTCCAGGTCATGAACCGGGTAGTTCACTTCGTGGATCTTCAACTGCCTTGAGGCATAAGCTATTACCTTCCCTTGTTGCATTAAGACGCATCCCAGACCTGTTCCAGAAGCATCTGAATAAATTTCAAATCCTCCCTCTTCAGTGGGTAAGGCGAGGACAGGAGCAGTAGTCAGACACTTCTTCAAGTTGTTGAAACTTTCCTCACATTCATTGGTCCACACAAATGGGTTTTCCTTTCCGGGTTAGCTTGGTCAATGGCACTGCAATCTTTGAGAAATCCTTTATAAACCTTCGATAATACCCAGCCAATCCGAGAAAGCTCCTGATCTCAGTGACGCTTTTCGGTCTTTCCCATTTCAACACAGCCTCAACCTTTGATGGATCAACAGCGATACCATCTTTGGTTACCACATGCCCTAAAAAGAATACCTCCTCAAGCCAGAATTCACATTTACTTAGCTTGGCATATAGTTTGTTCTCCCTTAAAATCTGCAATGAAATCCTCAAATGCTCTTCATGCTCTTCCTTTGTCTTTGAATAGATCAATATATCATCGATGAATACCACCACAAATTTATCAAGATATGGGCGATAAATGCTATTCATCAACTGCATGAAAACTGCAGGGGCATTTGTTAGTCCGAAAGGCATAACAATAAATTCATAATGCCCATACCTGCTTCGGAAGGCAGTCTTGTGAATGTCTTCTCCTTTGATCCTCAATTGATGATAACCGGATCGGAGATCTATTTTAGAGAAGTATCTAGCTCCAGATAATTGATCAAACAACTCATCAATCCTCGCAGAGGGTATTTGTTCTTGATGGTTAACTGATTTAGTTGTCTGTAATCTATGCATAGCCTCATCGACCCATCTTTCTTCTTGACGAAGAGGACAGGTGCACCCCATGGCGATGTGCTTGGTCGGATGAAACCCTTCTCTAACAGTTCCATCAGTTGCTCTTTTAATTCCTTCAGTTCTGCGGGGGACATTCTATATGGTGCCCTAGATACTGGTGCTGCTCCAGGGACCAACTCGATGGTGAAATCTACCTCTCGCTCAGGAGGAATTCCTGGCAAGTCTTCGGGGAAAACATCAGCGTATTCGCTGACAACATGGATGTCCTCAACTTTGACTTCCTTCCTTGCAATGACTACAGCAGCAAGAAAGGCCATACAACCTTTCCTCATCATCCTTTTGGCTTGTAATGCAGAGATAATTGACAATCTCCTGCGGTTTCTATCCCCGGTGAACACTAGTTTTGGGTACTGGCTAAATGTTACCCGACTTCTCCTGCAATTGATACTAGCCCCATGTTCAGACATCCAGTCTGCTCCCAGTATCACATCATACCCCGCTATATCCATACATATTAAATTTGCTGGTAGGTTTTGGGTTTCAATCAACACCTCACTGAACGGTATATGGTTTGTAAGATTGGTGCCAAGACCAATCGGGGTTGACACAACTATTCCGAATTTCATTGGGACAGGTTTCACAGGTAGGGTATCAATAAATGTTTGGGATATGAAGGAATGCGTAGCTCCCGTATTAAAGAGAACATATGCGGGTCTGGAAAGAATAGTAAGTGTACCTTCCACGATACCTCCTTCTTCAGCAGTTTTTGGTTCCTGGACAGCTTGCAGTCGGCCTTGCCTCTTCTGTCCATTCGGGCGTTTGTCCTGTGGGGCTTGTTCTTTCAACATTGGGCAGTCCGAGATCCTATGGTCATGACTCCCACAGCGTAGGCATCTCCCTTGCGCTCTCCAGCATTCTTTGGACCGATGACCAGCTCTGTCACAATGTTTGCACCTTTCTCCCTTGGTCACCATTGCCTGCTTACCTAACTCCTTCGGCTTTTTATCTGCTGGTTCATTTACCCCGCCACTGGGCCTTTTCTTCCCAATAGTCGGCTGATACTTCCCAACAGAAGACACTTGTTCTCGTTTCATGGATTTTCCCTTGATCCTTTCGGCAGTCTCCATGGCATCTTCCAATAGCTGAGCCTTCTTAACCATTTCGGCATAAGTTTGAATGTCCATTGGCGCCAGTTGAGTGATGAACTGGGGCCTCAAGCCATTCAGAAAGCGTTTCGCCTTCATCCTTTCTGTCCCAATTAAGTGCACAGCATATAGGGACAGACGAGAGAATTGGGCCTCATACTCAGCCACATTGAGTCCTCTTTGCTTCAAAGCCGCAAATTCGGCTGCTTTCCGTTCTTGGACCCTCTCAGAAAAATACTTGGTGTTGAATCGCTCAATGAACTGAGCCCATGTTAGTTGTTGTCCATTTCGAGTTGCTTCTACCGACTCCCACCATGCTTTGGCATCCTTTTCCAATTGGAAAGTCGCCAGTAGTACTTTGTTCTGGTCTGTGCATTGCATGACCCTGAATATCCTTTCAATCTCCTTAACCCAGTGTTCAGCAACATCTGGGTCAGTACTCCCTTCAAACCTAGGCGGATCCATATTTCGGAAATTCCAGTGGAGCTCACCGGCTCCGCGGTTACCTCCACCTTGGGTGGCTTGTAAGATGGCCTGAGTCAAGTTCTATATAGTTCGTTGCATGTCCCTAGCCTGGGCACGTTCAGCGGCCATTGAGGTAATAAGCACCTCAAGATAATAATATGAGTCAGTCATCTAAATATATCACATGTGACTTCTATTCCCATGGCTCTACCCAAGCTCACATTAGGTACGACAGATTTTGACTCGTGTAATCTAGTTTCATTCTATGTTCCTAATCCCTTGGACCCTAAAGTTCAGGCTCTGATACCAACTGTCACGCCCCGATATTTAGCAGCGGAATAAATACCGGGGGACGTGAACGATACAAACAGGCGTATCACAGTTGAATAACACAGAGTCACAATTGAATATAATAACACATTCGAGACTATACTATAGTCACCAAACATATACCTTATTTTATTCCATTCAACTAGATACAACCTCACATGAGAAGAATCAACTGAAAAGTGTTTATTAGTCAAATAACAAGGTTTCTCTAATACATCGACTACTCAATTGTCTATTTCTAAACTGTCATCGATTACTAGGACGGGTGCTCGTCACTCTTGCCCAGTCCCATCTGACTCCACGGGTTCTTCATCACTACCTGAAAAGGGCAGGATGATAGGGGTGAGCGAACTAGCTCAGTAGGATTTACATCTCAATAACGTGCGTGCACTAATATACATGATTAACATTTTTAAATAGGCAGATATGCATGTGAATATGCAGACAATGCATGCTTTTCTAATAAGTTGAATAGCAAAGTAGAACGGATATCATATCAGATCAATTGTCAAGTTCCATATACAATGGACAGATAATTCAAGAGAAAAATCATATCAGATCAGATTGGTCATACTCAAGCAGATCTCATATGTTCACAAGAACAACCGTATCATATCATGTCAAGTCAAACTTATCATGTCAAACAGGAGGCACATTTTCACAATCTTGCATGTCAGTGTGCTATGCCAAGCACCAAGAGTCCATACTCCCGCGGTTAACAAGTACGTTGGGGCGCTCCTCCCCAGGACCGGACAGGGCCCTATTGCACAGGCATTAGATCAAGTTTTGGACCGGAGTCCCACGTTGTGCCGAACAAACATATTCATATTATGGCCACAGAGTTTCAATTAACAAGCTCGTAGTAAAAGAACATGATCATTCATAGAGTCAAGGAATGACAAACATCTCAAAAGAACAAGGTAGGATAACGACGTATCTTATGTTTCATAGGTCATTAATGTCTTGACATGAGGATGTTTCTAAAGACAGATCATATATAGAACACGTGCTTTCCTAACATGTATGCATATGACACATAATTAATTGAACACCGGGAAACATGTAATCCATGAAACTCATATGCGAATCATAACATTAACACCACTAACATGTCCATACTAACATGTATTCATCCCCACATTCATATCATATTCTTATCTTATCAATTGACAATAAGCAAGATCACAAGATAATCCAATGGACATAAGATCAATCACAATCTCACATTAGAATCATATTCATATCATTACTATTTTTCAATGGGTTGATTTATTTTAGGTCCATGCATACCATGTAACATCATGCACATGCTAGTAGACATCATGAAATGATCAGACCCAAATTATGTAATTTTTGTGTAAGGGTAGTGTCGACACTAGATCAAGTGGTGTCGACACGATGCTTCAAACACAAGGCAAAATAATGCAAACTGGTCAAGTAGTGTCGACACTAGTTCAGGTAGTGTCGACACAGTGCCTCAAATACAAGGCAGAAAGGTCAAGTAGTGTCGACACTAGTTCAGGTAGTGTCGACACTAGAGACAGCTCCCAGAACACCTTCTAGCCAAGCTGGGACAGTGTGTCGACTCTAGCCCAAGTAGTGTCGACACTAGTGCCCTTCCAGAACAAAACTTATAAGTCATGTGGAACCCGAAAACACATCTCATGCACCGATTCACTTCCAACTTTTATAACTCTCTAACTAATGACATTTGGATAAAATGTTCAACACGAAAGATGAAGAAGACAACTAGTGGAAGAACTTTGATGTTTAGGGTTTGATCTAGTTAGGTCTCAAATCCCAAGAAAACATATGAATAACAAAAAGTCAAGTGTAGCCCGAAATTGTAGTATCATGCAGTGACTCCCTTACGAAGCTTATAACTCTCTAACGAAAGACCTTTGGATAAAATGGCCAACATAAAAGATGATCGTGACTTCAAGTAGAAGAACGTTTGTGAAGAAAGCTTAGTCAAAACCGGTCTCAAATCTTGTGCATAATAAGATGAACAAAAATAAGCCCTAACTGAACACGACTTAGAGAAAACGACCAATACTCCATGCACACAACATGAAAATTGGGCAAATCAAGTGTAAATGAACATAGACACGATGGTCTACATGATGGTATATGTTTTCTTTAATCTTGGCCCGAGAACACCTACCTTTATGAAGATCTAAAACCAGTCGATGTTCTGAACGCAACAGAGGATGCAGGGGATGAAGCTCCGGGTTCCCAGCCTTTTCTCCTTCTCCCCAGAAGCTCTAGCCTGCCTCCGAACGACCCTAACTCGTTGTTAAACCTTCCCCAAGAGTTTGAGGATGAGTTCTTATAGATTTAGGTTGTAGTTAAGAGTCCTAATGAGACTAGGAAAAGGGCTGCGAATTATGTTCCCTATTTTCCAAGAAATCTGGGACTCTTTCCTCCAAAGGAGGTAGTAATGGTTTAGGAAACCAGAAATTGGGGTTGGGTTCAGTTTTGGCTTACCTTGCATGACTAATTACCTTAATTTTAACCCTAACTTGCCCTCTCCAATTATGGCATAATTACATACACGAAATTCTGGGTAATTTTCTGTTCTAGTTCATTCATATCCTTGGGCCAAATATGCTCTATTGGCCCAATCTTGTTAATGGATCATTAATACATGGTATTGGAAGTCTCTCCACTCTGTTTATTTAATTTATTCCCCTTTATTTAAATCACTAAATTTCCGGGGTGTTACAGGTTAGCCAGTGGGGCTCTGGAAAATTTTTGCTTCTAGTTTATTTCTATATTCTCTCATTCCTGTTGGAGCAACTGAGCAAAGTTAGATCCTATTTAATTTCTCATTTCATTTGGTGAAGATTGCTATTTCTTCTGTGTTGAGCTCTTCAATGTCTTCAGTGGCGTTCATAACATTTCTTCTATGTTTAGTTTAATTGTGTGAAATTTTCCAGTTCGTCTGCATTGTTTCATTTCTTCTGTGGGAATTTTATTGTTTCTTCTACATCCGGGAGGACCTCAGCAAGGGATTTGGCATCCAAGGGGGGTTCAGCTACAGGAGAGGTAGATGTTATTTTTCTTCTTCCATCTATAAGTTGTTGTGTTGGAGAATTCGATCTAGTGGCGTTTCCCTCAGTTCATCTGATTGAGAGAATCCGGAGGGCGATTGCAAATTTATTGGGTTTCTTCTGTGATCCAGTAAGAGGCTCTGCTATGATTTGTTTTCTTTCTTTTCCTTTCTGGATTCGAGATTTGGAGAATTAAGCATTTGTTTCCTTTGTCCAGCAATTGTTGAGATCATTCGACTCCAGGGGAGGGTAAGTGGAATTGTTTTGAATTCTTCTTCTTCTTTCCATTTCTTCTGTTTGGAGGAAGACGATCCAGGCGATTGCACAAGATGATGATACAGAAGTGTGTGCTACAGTGACGGTACTGAGCAACCAAGACGATCCCAATTCTTGGTTTGTTTTGGGGCTGTCTGGCATCCAGAACACTTTCGGAGAGTCCAGATCCAGGGTTGAGTTCATGAGTTCAAGTTCTTATTGCAGCAGAAAATAGTTTTAAATTCTTGAGGGATTCCGGAGTTTCTTGGTATTCTTACTTTTGTTCTTATTTCTGTTCTTCATGGTATGAGAATTCCAATTTAGCAACAATACATTTCTGTTTCCAATAGTAAACTTCTATTTCTTATTTCCTGTTTGATCTTTAGGTTCTGGAAGTAGTGACTGGTATTTGTGTAGAGTCGATATTGTTACTTGTTTGATCCCTCGAGCTGAGAGGGTACAATGATATCAATTTCCTTTTTAATTTCAATCCAGCTCGTTCGTTCGTTATCTTTGATTTGGTGCCATTTTGAGGAATTTGACTGGTGCAATGTACAGAATTAATTCTCATGCAATGTTATCTCGGTGTTATTGTGTTCGTTAGAATGTTGTCAAATCAAAGTCGTTTAGTTCAAATTCTATTCAGCCTCTCTATGGATATGACCTGTTCTCACCGCTATATTAGTTCATCTTGGTGATTTTAAATTTGTGAGACAGTTTAGAGGAAGTGCACGATCAACAAGCCGCGCACGTTCAGCTACATGGAAGCTTAAGGATGCTATGATGAAGAAGTATCCCCAGTTGTTTGTTTAGTATGTCGTTCTAACTTCGAGGACGAAGTTTTCTTTTAGGGGGGGAGGGTGTAAGGCCCTCGAACTTTGTTCTCATTATTCGGATTTTGTCATATTATACTTAGTTGTTTTTGTGTATATTGTTTATGTGTATATGTGCATATATGTATATAAGTACTTATTTCTGTATATATTATCTTCATTTAATTGTGCATATTGTATTTAAATAATACAGAGCATATTGTATATATTTGTATATGGTATATATATGCTATTTGATGTTTTTGTTTTCTAGTCGAGATGCCAGTAAACGTCAACATCCATTGATGTTGAGGGCATATTTAAGGCAAACAGTGTGTCGTTGACTTAGAGTCGGTGTCCAGATCGATGGATGTTTATTTCTTGTAAATGGCAGCAAAGTGGCCGTCTATTTTCTTCGTTTTTGTGCAATTTTAGATCTGGAAACGGCTGTGTTTTCCCCGGTCCTAGAATTGGAAACTACCCTCCAACGGTAGGATTCCAACCTACGCATTACCCAAACCCATCGGCCTATAAAACACTGCATTTTGTCTCAGATTAGGTCTTTTGGATTCTTGAGAAACCTAGGGCTTTCTGTGGGAAAACTTGGACTTTGGCGACTTGGATCTGGTGATTGTGTGCATCTTTCGGCAACCTTCATCGACTGGAAGAGGCTCTTGACATTGAGGAAGCTTCCACGACTCCGGTGTGCGACCTAAATCAACAAAAAGACTGGATCTGGGAGGTTTTTGTGCATCTTCTTGGCTTGGCCGAGGAAAACTTCTTCGGAAAATTAATCCCATTAGACAATTTTTCTCAGGCAAGTAATCGAGGGATTTCATCCCTGCACATGTCCTTTAGGTCCTAGGATTTTTGTGAATTTTTCCTCGTGTCTTGGAACCTCCAACTGTCCTTGTGTATTGCATTCAGTTTGTGTTTTCTGTAGACAAGAACCTGATGGCAAGCTTGCTTCCTGAGTTGGCAACAACATCGTGTGCCGTTAACTCCGGTTGGCGGCAACCCCTTTGCCGTCAAGTTCTTCAAGTTTTACAGAATGGCTATTTTAATCTCTGTGGTATGTTTGTCGGATTTCTGGGTATATGTGCGCATGTTGTAAAAATTATATGTGGTCAGGTACAGTCAATAGGTCATGTCATGAGGATATGTCGAATTTCTGTATACAGTTCTATTTATTAAAATTCCTGTAACTGGACATTGAGTATGATTTGACCTTGATATATCCTGAATAAAACTATCCATTATGTATTAGGGTTTCATAAATTTTTCATGATCTTATGATGACTGCTTTCAGGTTTTGGAACTGTTAGGTACGACTGTTTTATTGTGAATCATGTTTAAATGAGTTTATTAATAAATATGTAAGTGACCTATTTTAATTGGTAAATTTTGCTTTACTATTTCGAAAAATCTGAAAATTTAGCTATGTGACATTTGATCTGTGTGAAGCTTGTGATAAAAATTTTGTTATGTTTTGATAACAGTAAGTACTGTCATTAGTTTAATAAGACATGTGACCATGATAAACACGTTTAAGTTTAATCATGTGGAATACAACGATTAGCAGCATGATTAGAACTATGTTATGAGTTATTTTGTCATTGTGAGACAGTAACATCATGTCCTATGAACTGAAGCATGTGTGCTTATTTAAAATGCATGTAAATGTGTTAAACAATGCATGTGAATTATGTAAACAATGTGATAAAGTGTGAATGTGTAAAATTGTGCCGAGATTGACACTGCTACCATAGAGGGCTGTGGAGCCGTACTGTATTAAAGTCCCTATGCGAAGGCTCAATGTGTGTGATATCCTATGGGCATTAAGATGAAATCCTGGAGGTGGACAAGTACCACTGATTAGGGTGGAGAGGGCTTCTCCCGGTTCTGCGTAGTTAACCAAGATTCGTCATTGTGTTACCTAGGTGACGGGTATGTGTATGTGATGTGTGTCCTTCTTATGGTGGTTTGGACTATGTGTCACGACAAATAAATCGCGAAGTGTGAAAATGTGACAATGTGAATATGTGAATGTTAAAATGTGCAAATGTGAAACGTGAACATGTAAAAGTGAAATGTAAATATGTTAGTATGTGAAAAGATGTGAGTTCATGAGAATGTGATTTATTCATATTAAAACAGCAAGTTAAATGCATGGATAAGTGTTATAATTGCATGAGAAATGATTAGATATCATGATAGGTATGTTATTCACCATGTACATAATTGCATGTTTTAATTGCGTATAATTGTGAAATGATTTCAATGAAATTTGAACATTTGAATCATGTTGGATATAATGTGTAGAAAGCATTCTATAGGTTTTCATGTTTGATTGTTTAAGTGATGTGAAGTATGTACCATGTGGTTTCCTTCTTGTTTAAAAGATAGCATGTATATGTGACATATGTAAGGATGTATCTTTGGATTGCTTGCTGAGTCTTTTAGAAGACTCATTCTTGCTTTGGCGTATAGGTGAGATAGGTGCCTCCATTCCTGAGGAGGACATAGTGAGGAGCGACTCTGAGCGCAAGGAGTAGCTTCACGTGTGGACTTTGCTACATTGTCACATTTTATTTCATAGTATGTAATCAAATGTGATGAACAATGTAATTTATTGGAGTTGTATTAATGTGGACATTGGTATTTCTTTTATTGCTATATAGACTGTGGATTATGTGATGGTGATGGAATGAGAATAATTATTTACTTCCGATGTAATCTTTTGATATTTGTGTACATCTCAATCTATTATTTAGTGTTGGGTAAATGTCCCACTGTAACGGTGTTCTTTGTACTGACGTGGATTGGTATAATCGTACCAGTATAAGGAGGGTCGTTACACTTTACATCTTGCAATGGATCAGATTCAGATAGTTTAGAAGATGCTTTTAATGAATTATACAGTAAATATAAAGATGTTTGTAAACTTTTAAAAATAGCTAAAAAAATTATGCATGTCTTGAAATAACAAACTCAGATCTAAAATCTGAAACTGAACAATTGGAATAACAAAATTCTGAACTGAAAAGAAGAAATGAACAGCTATGCGAAGATATAAAGACTAAAAATGAAAAGATATCAAACTTAGAAAATCAGGAAACCACTAGCAAACTTAAAAGTGAAATTAACACACTAACAAAAGATAACTAATATTTAACAGCCACAATTGAAAATTTCACAAATGAAAAATCTTCCCTAATATTAAAAGGAGCAAGAAGATCAGGTAGGAAAAAGTATGGTTTATGATACACTCCACCAGATAATGAAGAAACTGTCATTCATCCTAAAATTTATCCAACTCCAAAATTCATAGTTGAACAAAATCCTAACTATAAATCAAATAACAATAAGAACCATAAACCAAATAGGATAATAAATAATATCCCTTGCTGTACCCATTGTAATAAATTAGGTCACACTAAAATAACTTGTACAACTAAATACTTCAAATGGATTTCGAAAAGAAACTGTGAAGAAGTTAACCAACCAGAACCCAAAAGAATTTGGGTACATAAATCTCACTGATTTATTGCAGGAAAGCCTTAGAGTATCAAAGTGGTACCTGGACAGCGGGTGCTCAAGGCATATGACAGGTAACAAGAAACTGTTCTCACATATCAAATTGAAGAAGGTACAGTAACCTATGGTGATAATGGAAAAGGGTCAGTAATTGGTTGCAGATGCATTGGAAGCCAAGATAGATTCCTGATAGAAGATCTTCTATGCGTCAAAGGACTCAAGCATAATCTAATCAGCATTAGTCAGCTATGCGACAAGGGTCACCAGATCAAGTTTCAGGAATCTACGTGTTTGATCAGCAAGGATGGTGCAACTATCTTTGAAGCCAACATAGAAAAGAATTTATATGTATTGCATCTAGAAGAGTTGAAGGAACCAGACATTTGCCTAGCAACAAGTAAAGAGCAGAATGTTATAGTTGATGATTATTCAAGATTTACATGGATATCATTTCTTGAGCATAAAGATGACACATTTGAGAGTTTTGTGAAGTTTAGTAAACTTGTTCGGAAAGATAAGAAGTACAACATCATCAGTATCCATTCAGATCATGGAGGAGAGTTTCAGAACAATAGATTTGCAAAATTTTATGATGATCTAAGAATTGAATATAATTTCTCAGCACCAAGAACACCACAACAAAATGGAGTAGCTGAGAGGAAAAATAGAACCTTGTTGGATATGGCCAGGGCTATGCTATCTGAGTACAACCTTCCAAGATATTTTTGGGCAGAAGCCATAAATACAGCCTGGTACATCATAAATAGCGTCATGATCAAGCCAATTCTTAAGAAGACTGCATCTGAGCTGTACAAGCTAAAGAAGCCCAAGATCAGCCATCTCAGAACATTTGGATGCCCATGCTTCATTCACAACAATGGTAAGAGAGACATAGGTAAGTTGGATCCTAAATCCGATGAAGGCATCTTTATGGGGTACACTTCTAAACCTAAAGGCTATAGAGTTTTTAATAAAAGGAGTTTATTAATTGAACAAACTGTGCATGTTATATTTGATGAATATAACCCTTCCTTGAGAAAAGATAGTAGTAGTGATGATGAAGATGCAGATAATCTTTCCAAGAAGCTGAAAGAAACAACAATCAAAGAAGATGAAGATCAACCCTTGGAAGAACTGCAATAGAAGTGTATCATTCGTGATGATCTTCCAAATTAATGGAGGTACAAAAAGGATCACCTAATTGACAACATCATTGGAGATCCATCAATTGGGGTAAGAACTAGAGGTAATACCATTCCCTGTGATTATTTAGCATTTGTTTCCCAAATAGAGCCAAAACAGTCAATGAAGCACTGTCTGATGAATCTTGGATTCTAGCCAAGCAAGATGAACTTAATCAGTTCAGGAGAAATCAGGTTTGGTCCTTTGTTTCGAGACCATCAGATCATCATGGGATTGGCACCAAATGGGTGTTCAGAAACAAATTGGATGAAACTGGTGTTATAAATAGAAACAAGGCTAGACTGGTTGCTCAAGGCTATTCCCAAGAGGAAGGCATAGATTTTGATGAAACCTATGCACCAGTGGCTAGACTAGAGGCTATTCGAATATTACTTGCTTATGCATCTACATTAGATTTAAAACTTTTTCAAATGGATGTTAAATTAGCATTTTTGAACGGCTATATAAAGAAGGAAGTCTATGTGGAAAAGCCTCCTGATTTTCATGACTAAGATTTTCCAAATCATGTTTTCAAATTGCATAATTATATGGTTTAAAACAAACACCTAGAGCATGGCATGAAAGACTTAGTGCATTCTTACTAAATCATGGTTTTATTAGAGGACAGGTAGATAGCACATTGTTCATTAAATCAAATGTCAAAAATATATTACTTGTGCAAATTTATGTAAATTATATTATATTTAGATCTACTGATGAATATTTGTGCAAGTATTTTGAGAAGCTCATGCAGGGAGAATTTGAGATGAGCATGATGGGAGAACTCAACTACTTCCTTGGATTACAAATCAAGCAAAGCAATGAAGGTACACATATTTGTCAAGCAAAATACACCAAGGAACTGTTGAAGAAACTCGGATTTGATAATGCTAAACCACTGTCCACTCCAATGAGCACATCCACTAGAATAGACAGTGATCAGGAAGGTAAGAAAGTTGATCAAAAGCTTTATAGAGGCATGATTGGTTCATTGCTTTATCTAACAGCTAGTATGCCTGATAGTTTATTTAGTGTATGCATGTGTACAAGATATCAATCTGATCCTAAAGAATCTCATTTAATATTTGTTAAAAGGATCTTTAGATATTTAGCTAGGACTCATAACTTAGGTCTATGGTATCCTAAATCTCGTAAAATTAGTTTAATTGATTATTCAGATACTGACTATGTTGTATGCAAAGTAGATAGAAAAAGCACCAGCGGTGGTTGTCAATTTCTTATAGGATGCTTGATTTCCTGGTCTTCAAAGAAGCAAAATTCAACAGTACTATCAACAATTGAAGCTAAATATGTAGCTTCTGGGAGCTATTGCACTCCACTCCTATGGGTCAAACAACAGCTTGAAGACTATGGATTGCACATCAAGACCATCCCGCTGTTGTGCAACAACACAAGTGCAATAAATCTCACAAAAAATCCAGTAGTACACTCCATGACGAAACTTATAGAGGTCAGATATGATTTTATTAGAGATCATGTAGCTAATGATAATATCAATATTTCATTTGTAGATACCCAAAATCAGTTAGTAAATATCTTTACAAAAGCCTTACCTAAAGAGACATTTACGTCTCTTAGAAGGGAACTAGTCATGTGCAATTTGTAACAGATATATTTGTACGTAACTGAAATAATATAATAAATTTCAGGATAAGACTTATCCTTCCCCGCTAAATTTAAGTAAATCCATTACTATTTGTGTTATCCTCTCCTATTTTGTTGTTATCCGCATTTATTGCTCTGCCGTTTCAAAAAGCACATTTATGTCCCTCCGTTATGATCATAATCCTTCCCTCACCGATTCACTTTCTCTCTCTCTTATCTCTTTCGACTTGAAAGCTTGTAAAACCCTCATCGACTTCGGCATCCCTCTCTGTGTTTTCGAAGAATACCTTACTTCCCACTCAAGGTTCTATTCCTCCTTCTCCCACGATCCTCCAGAACCCTACCTTGCTTAATTCCATGGCTGCTTTTGGGAGCTCCGGCAGCGTAGGTGGCTACAACGTTGCCTTGCTTAAGGCCGGTCAACAGGAGAGATTCTCATCCGTGAAGATCAAGCTCCGTGGGAACAAAGCAGTGGACATAGATGATCTAGAAAAGCATGGTATGCACAATGTAGTCGAAGCTCTTCAGAGGTTGAAGTGGACATGCATTTGCACTGTTTCAGAACCTAGCTTTCTGCACTTGGCGAAGGCTTTCCATACTTGTTTGAAGATAGAGGAAGATGGGTCTCTCACCTCCATAGTCAAAGGTACATCCATTCACATCACTTATGATCCGTTGGAGAGATTATTTGGAGTCTCTACAGTCGAGCACAGTTTTGTGGAGTCTGTGGATATTCATGCCAAGGGCTAGGAATTATTAGAACGGAATATAAATTGAAGGATGGAAAAATCGACATTAACCATTTCAATGCTTTCAACAGAGTTTTGCACTTTATAGTTTGTCAGATCTTAGTGCCTAAAAGTGCTACTTTTTCATCATGCACTAAGGGAGATGCAGACATGATGTTCTGGGCCGTTCAGAAACAAGACATCAACATGGCTGAAGTTATAATAGAGAGGATGAAGTCTATTGCAGAAGCTATTTGGGATAGGAAGAACAAATTGGCAGTGTCCCTTCCCTATGCTCACTTACTTACAAAGATTTTCAGTCACATTAACATGAGAAAGGCTTATTGCACTTGCATATTACACTTCAAGTGCAATATGACTAGGCAACAAGCCCATGTGGCATCCAACAATTGGATTGCCACTTCCTCACTCCTCATGTGAGGGGTGCCATATGGGCTATTGTCTAGTCATATTGCACATCAAGTGCAATATGCAAGTGCAATAAACCTTTCTCCATTAACATTGACCTGAAGGGAGAATTAATGGAGAAGATGGGTCAGCCCAACCGATCTAGAAATTTGAAGAAGAGTGGATTTTCACTTGTTGCAAATATGTTGATCAGGACCTCAGTGGCAGAAGGTGAAGCCAGTATTGGAGAAGCTCCTAAAGATCCACAAGTTCAAGAAGTAGAGGTTGTTGTTAGAGAAGATGAGCCTCCTGTATCTGAAAGAAGAATTGAGAATATTGCACCAGAGTACATTGTGCCTATTGGGCAATCGACTGAAGAAGTTATTCCTCTAGTAGTCCCTGCACCTGTTATTATTGAAGAACCAATTTCTGAAAGTGCTGCTCATATTGAGGGGGAGCATGAAGATATTCACATTGAAGAAACCCCCAATGTTCCTGAAGTAGGAATTGCAATGAAGGAGAGCCATGAAGACATAGTTGCAGAGGTTGTGGCACCAGGCCACATTGAAGATGTTCAAATGACATATGCTCCTGCTCAGGGGGAGCCAGATATTTAGGGGGAGCCTACTTCTAGTGCCCCCACAGACTAGTTTCAGGAAGGTCTGGTTGAGAGTACCTCAGATGAAGATGTTGAGTCAGTTATTGGCTTAGGCGTTGTTTGGAACCGTGGGGGAGAGAGATCTTCACCTGCAAAATCTCTGACGAAATGGCAACATTTCCAAACGTTCTGGCACAATTTGGGTGTGCATGCAGATGTATTTTTGGCTTAAAGAGATAGATACACTTAGTACCTTCGGCCTCTGCTCTTTGCGCAAAAGCGGCCCGGATGTCGCTTTTTCACAGATTTTGGAACAGGCAATGGTCGGTAGGGTGTTTAGACGAATGCATTTTACTTCATTAACATTTTTTTAAGATTAAAATTTTTTTAAGATTAAAATTTGTTATTGGTGTGGGTAACGATGCAAAATTTTTACATCAATAATAGGCACATTGGACGATGCACAAATCTCCTGTCTCGACAGCTTTTGCAGAAGTAGCCAATTTTCTAAATTTTAGATATTTAAAAGCAGTGACAAACGGTGCCTTAGGAGCAAAAGGAAAAAGTGTTGCCCCAACAATTCCCTTGCTCACCAGGAAGGCACACTACAGATCCTTCAAGAAGAAGTTTCATGTTCATTTGTAGCTTGTAATTCCTAGATTGAATGCTCATGGGGAAATCTTGTGCACTTTGCAATCAGATGTCACATCTATATTCCTTAGTCAGAGAACTGAAGCCAAAGAAATTGGAGCAGTCAAATATGAGCTCCAGGAGATGAGAAGTGAGCTGGGCAGCTTGAAGCAGTTGATGGCAGATTTATCAGATTTTATGAGGGTGCATTTATCAACTCAAGCCCCTCATGTTTCAACTCAGTCTGCTCCAGAGGTGAATGCAGGGCCATCAGGGCCTTCTAAACCAGTGGAGAAAGTTGCAGGGCCATCAGGGCCATCTCTTGGGGAATTAGGGCCACCAGGGCCATCTGTGGAAGTTGTTGGGCCATCAAGGCCATCTATTGCAGATTCAAGGCCACCAGGGCCATCCTTGGAAGAGTTAGGGCCATTTGTACTTGAAGAAGTTGAAGCTGGGCCATCAGGGCCATCAGAGCAAGTGGCATCAGTGGCAGGGCCAACCGGGCCTCAAGTTTCAGTAGAGGAAGCTGATGTGCCCCCAGGGTCTTCTGACCCTCCCTGTCTTCAGACTCCAGCCCCTTCCTCTCCACATACATCCTTCACCGCCCCACCTGCACCTGAACCCTTTAAGAAACCCCTTCCAAAACATATCTCTTCTCCTACTCCTTTCCCTACTGCCTCCTCTTCCTCTCCTATTCCTTCCTCCTCCATTCCTCCTACAACTTCTGAGGCACCTCTTGCCTCCTCCTCTTTTGCTGGTCCCTCATCAGCTGGTCCCTCCTCTGCTAGACCATCTACTCAACTTCCTCCTACTTCATCTTTTACCTCTCTTCATCCACCTACTCCACCCTCCTTCATCACTATCATTCCTAAGCGTGCTAGTATGGTTCACCATATTATGCAAAACATCAAGGATGAGTTTGAAGAAGCAATCCTCCGCACAGTTCTTGTTGCCTCCACCCACATTCACAGGACTGATTCCCAACCTTCCTCCAGTCCTGCCTCTAAGAAAAGAAAGACCTCCTCAGCTTTCGTTTTCCCTTCCCATCAAACTCTCTTTCCTCCTCTATGGTATTCTCTTTCTATTGTCAACAGAAGGAAAACCTTATATGCTGAATATCTCCAAAAGTGCACTTTGCAGCCACTTTTGTTCTTCATTTCCTTAACCTTTCTAAACATCTAAATATCATTCCTCCTACTTCTGCTTTTCCTAAGGCTGAACAAGCAAAAATCCTATCTACTGCTGAGTCCAAGACTGAGGAACAGTGGGCTAGGGCCAACAAATCACTCTACAAAACATTTGAGGTCTCTAGGGCCAATATATTTCCACCCTCAGACCATCTCCTCATCTTATCTGAGTGGTTTGTCTGCCAGCATAGAACCTCTTGGGGTCCCTTCATTCAGAAGGAGATCAAATTGATCAGGCACTTTTAGATGTACCAAGACTACTGCTTTGTCAATCGCCTACCAGAAGTTCAGCTTAGACAGTTCAAGGCAGCCATAGCTCTACTCCGCACAGAAAATCTAGTCAACACCCCTCTTCAAGTTGACTTTGCTACTCTGAGGATCCCTGAGATTGCTTTTCTCCCCAACCTTCACTTTCTCCTTATGGAATCTGAGGTGGTCCTATAATTTTTGAAAGATTTTCCAGAGTCATGGTCAGGATCTTTGTTCAACAGGGAGCTCCTTTTGCATTCCATAGATTCCTCTTCAGGGAATATTAGAGAGGGTTTATCAAGTCATCAGTTCTAGCTCCACTCCTTGCAGAGGCTGAGAGATTTGTCAACACTTACTGGTGCAAAGCCTATCTTGAGGCTCCACTTCAACTTAAGAATCTGAATTCCTCCCTGAGCAAGTCTAATCAACTGACTCTCTCTCCAGAAAAATTCATGGACCTCAACTCCATAAATCTGGTTTCAGATCCCTATTCCACCTGGATTGATAGGTACAAGATCTTTGTAGCCTTGTGGAAGGATTTACTTGCTCACAAGCTCCATTATCCTCTTTCCATTGATAAATTCCTTCAGCATGCAAGTTTTGGCACCACAACTCTCTACAAGTCTGTCCTCAGCAATCAGGACTACACCAAGTTCATAGAAAAGCAGAGACTACTCCACATCAAGAGACTTAGTCCAGAGATGGGGCCATCTTATGATATTAGTTGGGGTGTTTTTAGAAATCTCTTTGAAGAGCAGAAGTCTAAGCTTGGTAGCTCATTACTCGCCATGCTTCTTGTTTGTCACCTGCCTTCTGCATGCCTACCCCCACTAATGAATAAAATTCCCTTCTTGGCACCATTTATCTTTGTCTCTCTGCATTTTTATCTTCTGCATATCTAATTCTTTTTGCTTAATGACAAAAAGGGGGAGAAATCTATTGTGAAATACATACCTTAAATATTTTTCACAAATTTATTTCAGCCTTTTATATGTAGGCAACTCTTTATGTTTTGTCATCACCAAAAAGGGGGAGATTGATGATCAATCCATCTCCATATAATTTATTATTAATTATATGTATTTTTAGTGATTAACAAAACCCTGAAAAGTATTATCTAACAAACATTTTCTGAAGTTTATCCAGGCAGTAATTCAATGAAAATCTGTAAGTTATCTTCACTCAGTGTCATTTGAAGCTTATTGCATATATCTTATCCAAGTCTACATCGACTTCCATATAATAGCTCACAACGATTTTATTAGAAGAACATTGATTTCATCTCTACATCGGTTTCACTTAAACAACGACTTCCTTAGTAAAACATCGATTTCATTCTAGCATCGACTTCATAAGTAAAACAATGATTTCTGTCATACAACGACTTCATAGTTAGAACATCGATTTCGTTGCTACAACGACTTCGCTTCACTTAAACATTGATTTTATTGCTACAACAATTTCGCCTCACTTAAACAACGATTTGGTTGCTACATCGACTTCGCTTCACTTAAACATCAATTTGGTTGCTACATCAATTTCGTTTTATTCAAACATCGATTTAGTTGCTACATCGACTTCGTTTTGTTGCACATATACCAACCCCAGAAGGAGGGGTAAATGGATTGCTAAAAATTCTTCTTTGAAAAATACCTGTAAATAAAAATGCTTGACAACAACCACTACGTTGGACAGTTAGTGCGGAATAAAGAAAGACAAGCAATCACACATAGACACAGGGAATTATCCTGGTTCGGATCTCCTATCCCAAGGAGTCCTACGTCCAGTCCCCAAGCAATCACTTGAGATTTCACTATACAAGGGTACAGTCCCCCTTAAGGACACTTAAACATCCAGCCGTAGTTGGCCTTCTCTTCTCAACCAGAAGAGGAAGAACACACTTGTACCTACATGTCTTCCTTCTTACCAAAGGGAAACAACCACCTGTTCAACAACAGGTCTTCTCTTCACAACTGAAGAGGATCAACCACAAAAGTGAGTTGAAGGAGGGAGGCCCTAAGACCAAGCTTATTAGCACTTGCTTGATCTGAGGTGAGGTCTGAGAGGCACAAGATGATTACAAGGAGATTCCTCTCAGATCTACGCAAGCTCTTAAAAAATAATACACTATTCTCACAGAGAGCTAAGAGCTACAGAAAGATTTGATTGGATGAACTGGCTCTTCTTTTCCTTCAGATGACTGAGTCTTCAAGCTTTTCCAAGGATTGAAAGATTTGAATACTCTAGTTGTTTGGTTATCATTCTTTGAGTCACAAGTCTTCTATTTATCTCCTTTGAAATATCTTGACCGTTGTAGAATCCATTGAAATATCTGTTGTCTCACAGCTTTATGCACGTTAGAGAGATTGGTCTAAAGCATGTGTTGGATTGAAATGGAAAACAAACAGTCCTAGAGGGGGGTGAATAGGACTTTTTATCTTTAAAAATTTCTTCTGAAAAATGCAACACTAAATGGATATGTTAGTACTTAGTGTGATGTGTGTGATTCAAGTGTAAACTAGGCGGAAACAATCACACAAAGAAATGCACAAGGATTTTATCCTGGTTCGGTCCTTCCCACATAGAAGTCCTACATCCAGTCCTCAAGTCAACCACTTGAGATTTCCACTAACTGCCAACAAATTGGCCTTCTCTCACCTTTGAGAGGAATTACAAACCCACTTGCTCCCAAGCAAGTCTTCCCTAAACAGGGGTACAAAGACTGCCTTTCACAAGGCCTTCCCTTCACAGGAGGGGCAATGCAGAACTACCTTCTGCAGAGATTACAAAGGAAGAAGAATTAAAACACTTGCGTGTTTACCTCAAATCTGAGCACAAACACACACTGACTTCAGTAGGATTAAAAGATCAAGAACTGAAAATAAATCCTATCTGAAGAAACAAGGGTGGACTTGAAGAAAATATGGTAATCATAATTTCCACCCAACACAGAGCTTCAGAAGAAATTTTCTTAAGTGGAGCTCTCCAACTGTTCCTAGCAGGAAGGCTTGAGAGAGAGCTTTGAATGATTCAAATGAAGCTTTTCAGGAGAATTGGCTTGTATGCACTTCTGTGTATCTGGTATGTGTATATTGTAGTCTCTCTATTGAGCTTCTTTTATAATATTCAAAATATAGCGGTTTGAAGAAGATAGCCATTGGAGCTTGGTGATTGTTTGCAATTTAGCCGTTTGAGGAGAGTTTCTGGGATCCTTTGGATCTTGAAGACTTCGTCCAGGAGATCTTGAAACTTGAATCTTCCCAAGGTCTTCAGAAGAGGAGCAGTTGCCCACAGCTAGAAGATAATCTCTTGTAGAGCTGGCCTGAGAGAAATACATGCTAAACATATGCTCCAATTAATGCCTGTTACAAGGACAAGACAAAGAGAAACGTATCTCCATACCTTTGTGGTAGGTGGGTCATTTTTAGTACAAAAGAAAGTATGGAACCTAGTATCCCTCAAACCTTTCAGAAAAGAAAAGCAGACAGATAGATTATGCTGAAAAGGTGAAGCATGGGTCTGTCAGTGGTAGGTGAGACAGTCAGATGCCATGCACATGAGATATTCATAAATGCTTTGTGTCTTATGAGTCTAATAAACTGAAGCAAGGACATCAAGACTTATAGAGCTCAGAAAAAAGCATTTTAGAAAAGGTTTTGCACAAGATGAATATTTTAAATACAATATGTCATGTCCTGTCAAGGAATATAATAATATTCTGAGGTTTCAGTAAGATACAATAAACATCTTACAAAGAAGTTATGCCTAGGATATTTAAGAATCAAAATAGATTTGATAGTCTTTTATATTTCAAGACAGAACTGACAGTGAGGTAAAAAGTACAAGCACAAAACTGACAGTGAAGTTGAATGCATAAGAACGGATAATTCGATTGAAGAAATAGGAATGATTCGACTTCAGTAGAGAAAAGATCAAGTGATTCGACTTCAGAGAAGACAAGGTAATTCGACTACAACAGTCGAATACTATGTATCGATTTATAAGGTATTCGGTTGTGGCAGTCGAAGATATCAGTCGAATCAAGTGTAATAAAACATTCGGCTGTATGAGCTGAAGGTAGCAGTCGAATGGAGTGCTAAGGATTTATGAAGCATTCGACTGAACCAGTCGTAGTCATCACTCGAATACAGAGTAAGGAAACATTCAGCTGTATGAGTCAAATGTTATGCAAAGTTGTGGACTTGGAAACTTTTCAAGACTTTTGACTGAGTTTCTGAAGGTGTCGGATTTTGCAGTCGTAGGCATCAGTCGAATTCAGTAGGCTATAGAAGTAGTCTGTGGCCTTAGAAATTTTTCAGTGTTCATGAATTTTATCTGTATAGAATTTTGTGGTATATCTACTTTGAAAAACATTTATTTAAAGATTTGTCATAGCAAAAACATTGTTTATAAATATTAAGAAAATCTCTAAATTTCTTAAGGGTAGTTGCTCAACAATTCTCCCCCTTTTTGTTAATGACAAAAATATTTAAATAGGCTAGCAAATAAACTTCTTCTACCTTTTCTCCAATAAGCTTTTACTATGCCTTTTCTCCCCCTTTGTGGAATTAACATAAAGGATAGCAAAACACAAGATAATGCAAAGGCAGAAGTGAGATATTTCATATATATAAAAAAAATACAAAGTTCAGGACCTAACTGAACGGGGTAGATACAGGGATTGAGGGATCATAGCTAAGAAGGGTTAGATGAGCTCCCAAAGCTTCATCTCATTCTTGGTAAAAGAGTTGTCAAACAAGCTAGAATCAACATTGTAAGTTGGATTGGTGGATGGTAATTTCTTAACGGATTTGACGTAGCGCCTCCGGTACCATCCAACTTTATTATAATATCTGTCATTGTCTATTCTTAGCTTGAGGGGAAGAAATGCTTTAGTTGCAGCTAGATGGAGAAACTCATCGAGAGTGATATTCCAGTAAAGACCATTTGACACAGCTGCATCTTTGGCTTGATAGTAAATAAGATATCTCTGTGCCCATCTATGACCTATGTGCTTTTTCAAATCCATGAGACTCTTAGAGTGAAATTCATCAGGGGAGAGTTTCATCTTCTGACACTGAGAGTTGTAGGAGGGATAAGCTACTGCCCATTGCTCAGGAGTGAATCTCTCAGATTCAGTAAAGCTTAATTGAATGTCAAGAAGGTGATGAGAGTTCTTGGACAGTTGAAGAAATATAAACCTTTGGAAGCTCAACTTGGACTTGTACTTGATTTTGAATCTAGTGGCAATTTTGATGAATCTATTGAATACTGCTTCAGCAAAGGTTCCTCTATAGGAGACTGCGCCTATGAGGGGAGGATGGAGTCCAGAGGGCAATGTCACTGTCATAGAAGGGACAATTTCCCTTTGACCTCTTAACAGATTTTCATATTGCCCCTTGGATACATCAGGCAAACCTAATTTGAATCTTTCAAAATTGAAAGTCCTCATTTCTGTTTATGTGGCCTGATATGCCTTGAGATGGGTTGCAAACAGTGCATGGAACCTTAGAGAAAGATGGTGTTCAACAGTCAAGAAATGGTTCCTGGATTGGTTTTCTTGAAATCTGGCTGCCTCTGCTGGATAGAGATCAACAAATTCTTTGGGTGTGAGGCAGTGACTCTTCTGAGAATTAAGCTGAAGATATGGAATGGAAAGTTGTGAGGTTTTCAGCAAAATAGGAAGCCAATGTTCAAAAGTGAACCATGGCATCCCATGGACTTCAAGAAATGCTCTAATGGAAAGATATTCTCTGAACAGGTAACAGGTTCATGTTTTGTTCAGAGTGATAAACAAAAGCATACCAAAAAGGTGGAAGTAATAAGGAGGGTTTGTCTCCTAATTTAGGTCCACTAGAAGCTGAAAGCTGGATACTAGGAAGTATCTCAACTAGTTGAAGAAAGGTTTTCTTGGAGTCAGCTTTGGAAGCAGTGAGAAGAGAAGAAAAGTAGTGTGGGGGTTGAGTGGAGAGATTTAGAGTGATCTCCTTAAGAGGTTTGGCTTGATGTTTCATAGGATAGATAGAGAACTGGACATTGTGATAAAATGGATCTATGGGAATAGCTGCAGGAGGAGGATCCGGAGAAGTGGAGTGTGAAGGCTGTGCAGGAATTGATGTTGAGGGTGCAGAAGTTTGAGGTGCAACTGGAGTGGACTCAAGATGAGGGTTAACAGGTGGAGCAAGTGGAGGATTAGGGCTGGAAGGAGGAAGAGGGAAGACAGGGTTACCCTTTTTGACTAGTCTTCTCCTTACTTTCCTTTTGAAGGTTTGGAGGTTCTGAGAGGACTCAAGGGTTCTCTTGGCCTTGGATTCCTTCTGGGATTTCAGACATTCATGCCTGGATCCTTCTACAGTTGCTGCCACTTCTTTTGGCTGCTTCTCAAGTACTGGCTCTTGCTTCTGCACATCTTGAGACTGATAAGCTACTACTGCTAACTCGGCTTCTTGGTCTTGAACTTGCTGCTACATAGAAAGCTACTCATCTTTCTGTTGGGATTCATCCACCAAAGGCTGCTGCTCAGCCTGACTCTTAGATTCCTTTTCAATGTCAACTGGTTGCTCAATAACTGGGTCTTTAGGTGCAGGAACTTAAGGATCTACTTGTTGTTCTTGTTCTTGAGCAGGGATTTCTTCTTCTTGCTGCTATGAGGAGGCAGGCCCTGATGGCCTAGAAGTGCCCTGTTGGCACACTAACTGAAGCAATAGATCTTTCATTTGCTTAACCTCATCAGACAAGCTGTCAAACTTGGCATCAATCAATTCTACTTGCATTTGGAGAACAGAAAGGTTCTCATGCTGACTTCTTATCAAATCCAAGATAGTGTTAAGACTATTGCTGCTCTCCCCCTGAGACCTTGGTCGGGTCTCCAACTGAGTAGGAGAGAAGTGAGGCTCTCTCTCTTCAAAGGTCTGCTCCAAGGGGGTGAAAGTTGGAACATCTTCAGATGCTACTCCTTTGCCTCGAATGTCTCTTAGATCTTCACTGATAGTGTCTTCAGGAGCATCTTGCACTGGAAGGGAGGAGAAAACATTGAACTGATCTTCTTGCTCAAGGATCTGAGCTGAGGCTTCATATCTGATTTGAACTGCAGGGGCTTCTAATCTTTCTTCTAATGCTGGAACTTCATGTGTGAGTAGAGAAACAAGAGGTTCATCAGGAAAATTTCATGCTCACACTCTGGCACAGAGTCCTTGAACCACAAATTTTGGTTCTTGCCAACTAAGGAATAGTGACTTCTTCTTAATGTGAAAATGCCAATTTTCTCTTTGGTTCCTACCAACAACTCTCCAGATAGATCTACTGAGAATCTTTTGAAAATGAGAGTGAGCAGAGATCCATAGGGAAGGGATTCCTGCAGGTCTTTGGAAGCAATCATTTTCTCTAATATTACAGCTGGCAAATTTACTTGGTGCCTCTGAACTTCCCAAAATAAAAGATTTCCATCTCTTGCAGTAATAGAGGAGTGAGTTCCTGCTCTAGGAGTCACAATGTTGGTGATCACTGAGTGGATTAGTCTCTTTTCAGCAGACAACTCATTCACTTGGAGTCCCCTTTTGCTGATAGTCCCCAGACTGCCAATAATCCCCAATTTCTGCTTTTCTAAGGAATGAACTCACTAAGCCTGTGTCCAGAACTTGGACAATCCAGCTTGGACAGAAACTTGGACAATCCAACTCTCTCAACCAACAACTCTTCTGAAAGGTGATCTTTGTACCTTTGACATATCCTACCACAGTATTTCCAGATGAAACTTGTAGTGAGGCATAGAATGATCTAATTGCATTTGCTACAAAGGGCTCGGAAATCTGACAGAGCTTGGTCCATCCCATAGTATTCAGGGTCTCTTCTACACAAGAAAGGTTTCCACTCAGATGGGAAAACTCAACAGCCTTTCCAGGACAGATTGGTATCTTGGCCAAGCGTTGGAGTTGATCAGGGGTCAATTGGGCAGACTCTGGAACCCTAGATGAAGCCATCTAGAAGATAGGAACAGAAAAGGCTCAGGGAATCATCAAATGAGAGAGAGAAATACACAGGAGAGATGAAAGAACCTACCTTTCTTCCGGAGAGATGAGGTTCTTGATGGTTCCTGGGAGTCCTTTGCCGGAGAACAGTGAAGGCGCGAAGAGCAGAAGAGGACAGATTTTGAAAGGGTGTCTTCGAAAGGGAGAAGGGATTTGCTTATATGGAAAGAGAAAAGTAACTGGCCCTAGATTTCAGGATGAACGGTCGGAGTTACGTGATTCGACCGTTAAGACATGAAGGGACGCGTCTTAATGAGGTGTCAGTTACATAATTTTAAATATTAAGCACCTTTTCACGACTTCTTAGAGAGTCGAATTATGTATTCGACTACATCAGTTGAATGCATTGTTACTTTATCAATCGAATGTAACAATAATACATGAGTCGAATGCATGAGTCAAATGTCTGAGACTTAGAAATTTTTCAGGATGATTTTTCACAGACAATTCATACAACAGTATTTTGGCATACAATTCAAGTAGAATTTTGATTTGGTAATTTTAATCAGGGTTGCACATACATATTTCTCTTCTAATAGATGTGAATCTATCCTCAGGAAGAGGTTTTGTAAAAATATCTGCAAGTTGATTTTCTGTAGAAACAAATTCAAGTGAAATATTTCCATTACTTACATGGTCCCTGATGAAGTGATGTCTAACCTCAATATGCTTCGTTCTTGAGTGCTGGATTGGATTCTTGGTCAAATTTATTGCACTTGTGTTGTCACAAAGCATTGGAATTTCTTGGAGCTGATGACCATAGTCTTCCAATTGATGCTTGATCCATAAGATTTGAGTACAACAACTTCCAGCTGCAATGTATTCAGCTTCTGTGGTGGATAAAGCTACAGAGTTTTGCTTCCTGGAAGACCAAGATATCAAGCACCCTGCAAGAATTTGACAAGTGCCACTGGTGCTTTTCCTATTTAATTTGCATCCAGCATAGTCAGCATCACTATAACCAATTAACTTGAAATCTGAGCATCTGGGATACCATAGACCTAAATTACTAGTATTTATAAGATATCTAAAAACTGCATGAACATGTGATTCTTTGGATCAGCTTGGAATCTTGCACATAGACAAACACTGAACATTATATCTGGTCTACTGGCAGTGAGATAGAGCAGTGATCCTATCATTCCTCTGTAGAGCTTCTGATCTACCTTTTTACCAAGAGGATCACTATCTAACTTAATGCCTGAGCTCATGGTGTTCCTAAAGGCTTACACTTGTCAAACCATACTTAGAAAGTAAATCTGAAATATATTTGGTTTGACAAATGTGAGTTCCTTCCTTAGTCTGCTTGATTTGCAATATAAGAAAATAATTAAGTTCACCCATCATGCTCATTTCAAATTCACTTTGCATTAAATTTTCAAAGAATTTGCAGAGTGATTCATTAGTAGAACCAAAGATAATGTCATCAACATAAATTTGTACAATTAAGATTCCATCTGAAAATTTCTTTATAAATAAAGTGCTATCTACTTTACCTCTTACAAAATCATGTGATATAAGATAAGCACTTAATCTTTCATACCAAGCTCTTGGAGCTTGTTTCAGACCATACAGTGCTTTCTTTAAACGGAAAACATGATTGGGATACTTAGTATCTTCAAAACCAGGTGGTTGCTCAACATACACTTCCTCTTTAATAAAACCATTCAGAAAAGCACTTTTAACATCCATCTGAAATAAATTAATATTAAGAGAACAAGCATATGCCAATAAAATTCTAATTGCCTCTAATATAGCTACTGGAGCATAGGTTTCATCGAAGTCTATGCCTTCCTCTTGGGAATATCCTTGAGCAACAAGTCTGGCCTTGTTTCTAGTAATCACCCCTGATTCATCCATCTTGTTTCTGAAAACACATCTGGTTCCAATAACTGGATGGTCAGTAGGTCTAGGTACAAGAGTCCAAACCTCACTGCGTTGGAACTAATTAAGTTCCTCTTGCATAGCAAGGATCCAAGATTCATCTCCCAGAACATCATTGATTGTCTTAGGCTCTATTTGAGAAACTAAAGTAGAAAAGTCACAAGGAATTTGCATACCTCTTGTTCTTACTCTATCTTGAGGATCACCTATAATATTTTCTCTTGGATGATCTCGGTGATACCTTATTTCTAGGTAGCCCTTCTTGTGGTTCTTCTAGTTGTTGAAGATCTTCTAATGGGGGATCTTCTATTTCTTCATCTTACCTTCTTCTTCAAGAGAGGTCTTTTCTAAATCCCTGCAAAGATCATCAACACATTCTTCTTCTTCTTCTATCCTTTGATAGAAGGGTTAGTTTCATCAAATAGTATATGCACAGATTGTTCTATGGTTAATGTCCTTCTATTGAACACTTTATAACCTCTAGGTTTTGAAATATATCCTAACAGGAAACCTTCATCACTCTTAGCATCTAATTTTCCTAAATGTCCTTACCATTATTTAAAATAAAACACTTACAGCCAAAAGGTCTGAGATGACTGATGTTGGGCTTCTTTCCTTTGTATAGTTCATAAGGAGTCTTCTTTAGAATAGGTCTGATCATGCATCTGTTGATAATATAGCAGGCTGAATTAACTGCCTCTGCCCAAAAATATTTTGGTAAATTATACTCATTCAGCATTGTTCTGGCCATATCCAGCAGTGTCCTATTCTTTCTTTCTGCTACTCCATTCTGTTGAGGTGTTCTAGGTGCTGAAAAATTGTTTTCAATTCCTTTTTCTTCACAGAATTCCATGAATTCTTCATTCTTGAATTCACCTCCATGATTAGATCTAATGCTTGTAATCTGAAATTTCTAATTTTTCTGAACTATCTTACTGAATTTTAGAAATGCTTGAAATGCTTCAGATTTTGCTTCTAGAAAGGATACCCAAGTGTACCTTGAGTAGTCATCAACTAATACATAGCCATAGATTTTTCCTCCAAGACTAACTATCCTCATAGGTCCAAACAGATCTATGTGAATTAATTCCAAAGGCTTGGAAGTTGTAACAATTGTCTTGGACTGAAATGAAGTCTTGGTCTGTTTTCTTTTGCACAAGCTGAGCATACTCCATATTTCTTGATTTTCATTCTAGGAAGACCTTCAACCAGATCATGCTTTATTAATTTCTTGATCACTGAGGTGCTTGCATGACCTAGCCTTCTGTGCCACAACTCAGACTCTTCACTTTGGTTGTTGGAAGACACAAATTTACATCTCTTAATTCTGCTAACTGTAGAGTGTACAGATTCTTTACCCTTTGAGCTTCAAAAACTATCTTGTTATCTTTCTGGATGATACACTTATCATTCTGAAAATTCACTATATGCCCTTTGTCACATAGCTGACTAATGCTAATTAAGTTATGCTTTAGTCCTTCTACATACATAACATCTTCAATCAGATTCTTTTCCTTAGTACCAACTATTCCACATCCTAGTACTTTTCCTTTTCCATTGTCACCATAAGTTACTTGACCAACTTCACTTCTAAATGTTGTAAATAGCTTTCTATCTCCTATCATGTGCCTTGAGCATCCACTATCCAGATACCATTTGGGTGCCCTCAGCCGACCCTCCAAACAAAGCTAAACTGTAACTTTTGGTACCCAAATTTTCTTGGGTCCTTGATGGTTAGTTTTAGGAATCCATCTCAAGTGCCAAGTGGTACATGTGCTAACAGTGTGTCCTAATTGGTTACAATGAGTACAACACAGATAAAAAGTATTTCTCTTATGTGTATTATTGCTGAATTTCTGTTTTTGTTTGTAAACATGCTGGTTTACCTTTTTAGGATTTTTGATTTCTTTTTCTACTACAAACTTAGGAGTTGGATATACTTGACGTCGAATAATTTCTTCTTCGTTTGGTGGAGGTGTATATCCTAATCCATACTTCTTCTTTCCTGACCTAGCTCCTTTGATTCTAACAAATAATGAGGTTTTGCAGTTGGAAATTTTCTCAATAGTGGCTTTTAGATAATTGTTTTCTTCTTGCAATTTTTCTTCATCTTTAAGTTCCTTAATATTTGATTCAATTTCCAAAATTTTGCTATTTTTATTTTTTAAGTCTTCGCACAGTAATTCATTAGTTCTTTTATTTCACTTAAACTTTTGTTTAATCTTTCTGTTTCATTTTAAGAAAGGTGTTAACTTTTTCTTGGTTCAGTAGATTTAGTTTAACTATTTTATTTGTTTTACTACTCTCTTATATTTTCATAAAGTTCATTAAATCATCTTCAAGACTATCAGAATCGGATTCAGAACATGAAGTGAATGAAGTTTCTGAAGTTACCTATTATAGTCCTGCCATGAGGGCTAGATTTGCCTTTTCTTCTTCTTCTGATTCTGAACTAGAGGATTCTGAACTGGTTCCTTCTTCATTGTCCCATCTTGCTGCCATAGCCTTCTTTTTGAACTTTCTGAACTTCTTTTCTTTGTCTTTCTTCTTATATGATTTTTCAGCTTGATCCTTCTTCTTAAGCTTGGGACATTCAGACTTAGAGTGTCCTGGCTGATTGCACTCATAGCAAGTAGGTTCTTTCTTCTTTTCTTTCTTGAAGAACCTCTTCGACCCAAACTTCTTTTTCTTTGCCAGAATTCTCTGCAGCTTTCTTGAGAGTATTGCCTCATCATCACTGTCATCCGATTTTTCTTTGGAATCTTCAGATGAGGAGGAATCTGCAATCTTCAAAGCATTTGACATTTTATTTTTCGAAGAATTTTTAGAGAATCTTTCCATATTAACTTCATGAGCCATAAGGGATCCTATTAATTTATCAATAGATAATTGTGTTAAGTCATGGGCTTCCTCTATGGCTGTAACTTTAGGGGTCCATACATTAGTTAGAGATCTTAGGATTTTTCTAACTGTTTCTTCATTAGTTAGGACTTTTCCCAAGGAACTTAGTCCGACAATTATGTTTGAAAATCTGTTATACATTTGAGTTATATTTTCATTAGGAAGCATTTTGAATTGTTCATATTAGGATACAAGTATATCTATTCTTGTTTGTTTAACCCTATCTGTACCTTCATAGGTTACTTGAAGTTTATCCCACATTTCCTTAGTTGTTTTACATGCTGAAAGTCTATTAAATTCTCTTTTAGACAAAGCACAACAAAGATAATTTTTTGCCTTGTAATTTAAAGACATATTTCTTTTGTCTACAATGGAAAGACCAGAGGAAGAAGCTTCACCAATAATTTGAAAGTCACCTTATTCTATTACCTGCCATAAGTCGAAGTCAGTGCCTCTGATGAAGCACTCCATTCGCATCTTCCAGTATTGGTAATCTTCACCATCAAAGAATGGTGGTCTTGTGATAGATTGGCCTTCATAGTTGTGAGCTTCGGATGCCATTTCTTCTCAAATCACTTAGATTCTTCTGAGAAGACCTCACTCTGATACCACTTGTTGGATTGAAATGGCAAACAAACAGTCCTAGAGGGGGTGAATAGGACTTTTTATCTTTAAAAATTTCTTCTGAAAAACACAAAACTAAATGGATATGTTAGTACTTAGTGTGATGTGTGTGATTCAAATGTAAACTAGGCGGAAACAATCACACAAAGAAATGCACAAGGATTTTATCCTGGTTCGGCCCTTCCCACATGGAAGTCCTACATCCAGTCCTCAAGTCAACCACTTGAGATTTCCACTAACTGCCAACAAATTGGCCTTCTCTCACCTTTGAGAGGAATTACAAACCCACTTGCTCCCAAGCAAGTCTTCCCTAAACAGGGGTACAAAGACTGCCTTTCACAAGGCCTTCCCTTCACAGGAGGGGCAATGCAGAACTACCTTCTGCAGAGATTACAAAGGAAGAAGAATTAAAACACTTGTGTGTTTACCTCAAATCTGAGCACAAACACACACTGACTTCAGTAGGATTAAAAGATCAAGAAATGAAACTAAATCCTATCTGAAGCAACAAGGGTGGACTTGAAGAAAATATGACAATCACAATTTCCACCCAACACAGAACTTCAGAAGAAATTTTTCTGAAGTGGAGCTCTCCAACTGTTGCTAGCAGGAAGGCTTGAGAGAGAGCTTTGAATGATTCGAATGAAGCTTTTCAGGAGAATTGGCTTGTATGCACTTCTGTGTATCTGGTGTGTGTGTATATTGTAGTCTCTCTATTGAGCTTCTTTTATAATCTTCAAAATATAGTTGTTTGAAGAAGATAGCCATTAGAGCTTGGTGACTGTTTGCAATTTAGCCGTTTGAGGAGAGTTTCATGGATCCTTTGGATCTTGAAGACTTTGTCTAGGAGATCTTGAAACTTGCATCTTCCCAAGGTCTTCAGAAGAGGAGCAGTTGCCCACAGCTAGAAGATAAGCTCTTGTAGAGCTGGTCTGAGAGAAATACATGCTAAACATATGCTCCAATTAATGCCTGTTACAAGGACAAGACAAAGAGAAACGTATCTCCATACCTTTGTGGTAGGTGGGTCATTTTTAGTACAAAAGAAAGTATGGAACCTAGTATCCCTCAAACCTTTCAGAAAAGAAAAGCAGACAGATAGATTATGCTGAAAAGGTGAAGCATGGGTCTGTCAGTGGTAGGTGAGACAGTCAGATGCCATGCACATGAGATATTCATAAATGCTTTGTGTCTTATGAGTCTAATAAACTGAAGCAAGGACATTAAGACTTATAGAGCTCAGAAAAAAGCATTTTAGAAAAAGTTTTGCACAAGATGAATATTTTAAATACAATATGTCATGTCCTGTCAAAGGAATATAATAATATTCTGAGGTTTCAGTAAGATACAATAAACATCTTACAAAGAAGTTATGCCTAGGATATTTAAGAATCAAAATAGATTTGATAGTCTTTTATATTTCAAGACAGAACTGACAGTGAGGTAAAAAGTACAAGCACAAAACTGACAGTGAAGTCGAATGCATAAGAACGGATAATTCGATTGAAGAAATAGGAATGATTCGACTTCAGTAGAGAAAAGATCAAGTGATTCGACTTCAGAGTAGACAAGGTAATTCGACTACAACAGTGGAATACTATGTATCGATTTATAAGGTATTTGGCTGTGGCAGTCAAAGATATCAGTCGAATCAAGTGTAAGAAAACATTCGGCTGTATGAGCTGAAGGTAGCAGTCGAATGGAGTGCTAAGGATTTATGAAGCATTCGATTGAACCAATTGGAGTCATCAGTTGAATACAGAGTAATGAAGCATTCGGCTGTATGAGTCGAATGTTATGCAAAGTTGTGGACTTGGAAAATTTTCAAGACTTTTGACTGAGTTTCTGAAGGAGTTGGATTTTGCAGTCGAAGGCATCAGTCGAATTCAGTAGGCTATAGAAGTAGTCTGTGGCCTTAGAAATTTTTCAGTGTTCATGAATTTTATCTGTGTAGAATTTTGTGGTATATCTACTTTGAAAAACATATATTTAAAGATTTGTCATAGCAAAAACATTGTTTATAAATATTAAGAAAATCTCTAAATTTCTTAGGGGTACTTGCTCAACAGCATGGAGTAGGTGAGCCTATAGCCATAAATGCTTGGATTGATCTTTACGCCTTCAGGAAAAGATTTTTTGAATCTTTTATCCTTTTGATAAGTTGATAGATCCATCTTTGACGTGCTTTACTACAAAAGCCTTGTATGCAAGAAACGCTGATACCTAGACAACTTCTTTTTGTCTACGTTGTCAATCAACATTGGTAGTCGTGCAGTATGAAGGTATGCTAAACAAGAAAGGTTATTCTGACATCACACAAATCAAGACTCTATGCGATAAATGAAGTAAGCAAGAATATTTCATGTGGAAATATTGTACTACCAAAATAAATGATCAAGATCTTAGGATACAACATGATGTGTGGGAAGGTATTTGAAATCCACAGAGTCTTAAGTATATACATATTTAAGTATTCTAAGAAGATAAAGCAAGACTGTACAAGATCTATATAAAGAGCATTCTATATAGAAATGATATTTATATCAAATTGATGATATAATCATGTGAGAATGTAATCCATGTTGAAACCAAGTCGATGTGAATATAGTCCATGAAATCGATGTTCTGTACAAAGTTATTACTTAACAGAAATCGATGAGTAGATGAAATCGTTATTTCAATAATGAAATTGTTGTGAGACCTAAATCGTTGTTCAAGTGAAGACAAATCGTTGTTTGCGACCAAATCGTTGTTTGTGATCAAATCGTTATTTAAGTTCAAGCGAATCGTTGTTTTCGATCAAATCGTTGTTTAAGTTCCAGCGAATCATTGTTTTCGTTCAAATCATTGTTTAAGTTAAAGCAAATCATTGTTTTCGAGCAAATCATTATTTTCAAGCGAATCATTGTTAAGTACAAGCGAATCGTTACATAGACCAAATCGTTGTTTGAGTTAAAGTGAATCGTTATTTTACTTATGAAATCGTTGTAGCGATAGAAATCGTTGTTTTACTTATCAAATCATTGTAGCGATGGAAATTGTTGTTTCACTTATGAATCATTGTAGCGATGAAAATCATTGTATCACTTATGAAATCGTTGTAGCGGTGGAAATCGTTGTTTTACTTATGAAATCATTGTAGTGATGGAAATCGTTGTAGCGATGGAAATCATTGTTTCACTTATGAAATCGTTGTAGTGATGGAAATCGTTGTAGCGATGGAAATCGTTGTTTTACTTATGAAATCATTGTATAAAGGAAGTCGATGTGTACTTAGAAGAAATGCATGTTCTGAACTTTGAATGACAGTGTCTGAGAGTAACTTACAGATTTTGCTTGAATTATTTCTTGTGGATAAACTTAAAAAGAATTTGTTAAGAAATATTAATTGAGATTTTGTTAATCACAAAAAATTGCATATAATGAATAAAATTATATGGAGATGGATTGATCATCATGTTTTACTTAAACATCGATTTCGGTAGAACAACGACTTCATATGAAACGACGAGTTCATGTCTACAACGATTTTACTTAAACATTGATTTTGTTGCTACATCAACTTCGTTTCACTTAAACATCGATTTCGGTAGAACAACAACTTCATATGAAACAACGACTTCATGTCTACAACGATCTCACTTAAACATTGATTTCAGTAGAACATCGACTTCATGTGAAACAACGATTTCGTCTCTACAATGACTTCACTTATAACATCGATTTAAGTAGAACATCTACTTCATGTGAAACAACGACTTTACCTGAACAACGACTTTGTTTCAAATAACGATTTAATCTGCACATCAATTTCAGTACAACAACGACTTCTGTTAAACAACGACTTTGTACAGAACATCGATTTCATTCATGGATTATGTTCACATCGACTTGGTTTCAACATGGATTACATTTTCACATGTTTTATGATTATATCATCGATTTGATATCAACATCGACTCTCTCTGTACACAGACTATCTTCATATATCAACTCTCTATTAAAAATTATGTTTTAGATAGTTATTGAATATTCTTATTTAAATTCCTTTTTAAGTATTCATTCCACATGATATTCAAATACATTTTCAAATCTATGTGGATTTCAAATCTTCTCGCGTATCATGCTGAATCCTATAGTCTTCGACATTTATTATGATGGAACAAATCTCTGCACGATATATCTTTGCTTATATCACTTGTGTCACATAAAGTCACGCTTTATGTGATGATAGAATTGCATTTCCTTTTTGATGTATCTTTATATAGCACGACTACTAATGTTGACTGACAGTTTAGACAACGGTAAGTTGTCTATGTGTCAGCATTTATTGTGTGGAGGGTTTCCGGTAGAATTGCACGTTACAAAGATGGACCAATCAACCTGACAGATGCTAGAAGATTCAGACAATCTTCCTTTATGTGTGAATGTCTTCTCCAGCATTAATGGCTGCAGGTTTTCTTGCTCCACTCTTCGGACCATTCACTTCAACGTGAATGAAGATGTGAGATAACGGATACTTCAACGATCAAATTATTTCAAAGAAGATAAATAGAAGACTGGTGACTCCATGCAAGTTCTCAAGCTTGTATTCTTAAGATCTTAGAAGAAAGGAAGAGCTCGCTCGTTCATTCAACCTTATGTATCTCTTAGCGCTCCACAACAAATTGCCTAGCCTTTGAGAGCTTGAGTAGATCTGAGAGAGAGTCCATTGCTAATAATCTTTGTCTCTCATATTTTGCCTCAGATCAAGCAGTGTGTATAAGCTTGGTCTTGGGGCCTTCCATTTTTACTCATTCATTTTGAGTGATCCTCTTCGGGTGTGATCAGAGGACCTAATGCATCAGGTGGTTCAGTGCCTCATCTGGTAGAGAAGAGTAGGCCAGCTGTGGTTGGATGTGTAAGTGTCCTTAAGGGGGACCGAACCCTTACTTAGTGAAATCCCAAGTTGTTGCTTGGGGACTGGACGTAGGACTCCTTGGGATAGGAGATCCGAACCAGGATAAAATTTCATATTGTCTGTATGCTTGTTCTCTTTGTCTTTATTTAACACTAACTCTAACTTTCAAACTTAGTGTTTTTCTGTCAAGCGTTTTATTTACAGAAATTATTCTAAAAGAAATTTTAGCAATACATTCACCCCCCCTGGGCTTGCTATCTGGGCAATAAGTGGTATCAGAGCCAAGTCTCTTCGAGTAAGTAGATCTCATGATCTGAAGAGCAAAGATAAATGGCAGCTCAAGGTCATGCAGAAGGTCAGTCCATCAACAGACCTCCTCTATTCGACGGTGAAGACTACAACTACTAGAAGACAAAGATGGAATTCTTCCTTCAAGGTCTCGATTTTCAGCTTTGGTCAATTGTCAAAGAAGGAGACCTCTTGGTAACCAACTGTAAAGACAAATGGACAAATGAAGACAAAAAGAAACTATCTTAAAACAACAAAGCTAAAAGTATACTGTGTTGTTCACTAAGTAAGAAAGAATTCAACAGGATATCAGCTTGTAAGTCAGCTATGGAAATGTGGGAAAAGTTGAGGCTCACATATGAAGGAACTGACAAGGTAAAGGAAATATGAATAGATATTTTGGTAGCTCAATATGAAAGATTTCAAATGTAGTCTAGAGAGTCCATCTCTCAAATATACAGTCGATTTACAGACATCACCAATGGTCTGGCTGGGCTTGGAAAGACTTATGAAATTGGAGACATGGTAAGAAAAATACTAAGATCCCTACCAACTTCTTGGACTCCAAAGGTAACAACAATAGAAGAAGCTAATGATCTTAAAAGAATGTCACTTGAAAAACTCATCAGGTCGTTAACGGATCATGAAATAAATATGAAAAGGCTGGGAGAATCCTCCAGCAAGAAGAAGCACAGCAATACTCTCAAGGACACAAAAGACACTTCTGATGGCGAAACTGAAAGTGATAAAAGTAATGAGAGCAGTGAATGATGAAGAAGAGTTCCTCTCTAGAAGACTGCAGTGCATACTAGCCAAAAAGAAATATCAGTCAGGAAGAAGGTATTTCAAGAAAGGTAGAGACTTCAAAAGATCTGAAGGCAAAGAAGTCAAGAGATCTGAACCAATATGGTACGAGTGCAAGAAGCCTGGGCACATCAAGGCTGAGTGTCCAAAACTAAAGAAGATAGAGTTTAAGAAGAAGGACAACATGAAGAAATTCAAAAAGTACAAGAAGAAATCCGTGGCTGCTGTATGGAACAACAAAAGTGACTCAGACAATGAGTCAAGCTCCAGCGAAGAAGAAGAAGAAAAGGCCAACCTGACCTTCATGGCAAATATTGATGATAAGGTAACTTCTGACTCATCCTTTACATCTTGCAATGAATTAGATTCAGATAGTTTAGATGATGCTTTTAATGAATTATACAATAAATATAAAGATGTTTGTAAACTTTCAAAAATAGCTAAGAAAAATTATGCATGTCTTGAAATAACAAACTCATATCAAAAATCTGAAACTGAACAATTAGAAAAATAAAATTCTGAACTAAAAAGAAGAAATGAACTGCTATGTGAAGATATAGAGACTAAAAATGAAAAGATATCAAACTTAAAAAATCAGGAAACCACAAGCAAACTTAAAAGTGAAATTAACATGCTAACAAAAGATAATGAATATTTAACAGCCACAATTGAAAATTCACAAATGGAAAATCTTCCTTAATATTAAAAGGAGCAAGAAGACCAGGTAGGAAAAAGTATGGCTTAGGATATACTCCACCAGATAATAAAGAAACTATCATTCATCCTAAAATTTATCCAACTCCAAAATTCATAGTTGAACAAAATCCTAACTATAAATCAAATAACAATAAGAACCATAAACCAAGCAGGATAATAAATAATATCTCTTGTTGTACCCATTGTATTAAATTAGGTCACACTAAAATAACATGTACAACCAAACACTTAAAGTGGATTCCGAAAGGAAACTGTGAAGAAGCTAACCAACCAGGACCCAAAAGAATTTAGGTACCTAAATGTCACGCCCCCGAATTTAGTAGCGGAATCTAATCGGGAACGCGATGGACAAGCAAGCATTTAGAAGTCATAAGCAAACGACTAATATCTATAGGGCCCATAATTCAATAATCAAACTCTTTTATTCATCATAAGCAATTATTACAATCTCCAATGTCAAAATAAGAACAACTCTCTACTACTAATCTATTCTATCTCTCAAAGAAAGATAAGTTTACAATAATGACCAATCTCTCACTAACTAACTAAACAATGACTCTCTATGGTGTATGTCACGCTCGGTGCACAAGTCCCATCATCAAACGTACTCCTCATCTTCACTACCTGAAATGTTAAGAGGCAAGTATGAGCAAACTAGCCCAGTATGATTTACATCTCGATGTACGGGCAATGATATAAGTGATTAATGCTTTAAGAACTAGACATGCACAAGTGACAAGCTAAATCATAAGCACGATAAAATCGGTGACAAAGTGCTTGCAAGATATCATGCATACAGGAACGTGTCAAGACAATAGAAATAGGATGTCAATGTGTAGGGTGCTTTTCACGAGATGAGCAAGTACTTTGTAACATTCAAGTAATAACAAGTAACATTAATTGAGAAATAACAGTCCAATAGGAGAGCATGGGCCGTAGCCATTCAATAATAGGATAGTAGCAGTTTAGTAACAGTCATTGGTAGTCAGAACAGTGGCAATACAGTAACAGTGTAGGATGTCTAAATTAACAAACTAACAGTAACAGTATAACAGTCAGATGTCTAGCTAAATCATAACAGTCAGAACCGGTGCAAATGCAGACACCGTCATTAGCCCCTGCAGGTATTTTCGGGTGGCTCTCTGCCCCCAGGACTAGATTGGAGCCCCTCGGACACTCTCCGTGCCCTCAGTAGTATGCATTCAAGTCCAGTAGAGTCGCAAGACCCGTTATAGTGCTAGACAATTAAGAATAGTACAAGACAGTAGGAGCCACAACAACTCAAAGGATCCCAAGAGAGTACTTTCAAGAGTTCAAGAATGTCATGTCAGGATGTTCAAGAACATTAGTACGATCATGTCATGAGACAATGTTCACTAGTAGTTTAAGACTATCATATTAAGAGTGAGTTCAAGAGCTTGTATCACGAACAAGATTGTCAAGAGATTAATGACTATCAAGTCAATAACGATGGTTCGGAGTGTCGTAGTGTCATGTCCATAATGATTTCAAGCATAACAAGTCAGGTGAACAAGATTTCATGATAACAATGATCAAGAGAGAATTTCGATAGCATAATGGTACTTTTGATTTTAATTCTATTAATAACTTGTTTTCATGTGTCATTGTTGATAGCTTCGAGAACTTCAAGATGAGGGAGAGAGATAGAGAGGTTCACACTAACATCGGGAAACTTCAAGGTACAACCTGCTCGTCGGCCATGTGGGAATCCATGGTCAGAGGAGACTTACGGATGCCTTGGTCAAGAGTTCACTAGTCCGGCAGAAGGAATATCTGATGGAGAGTTCACCACAAGCCAAGAAGGGGCTTTCCTATCGTGCTAGAGTGTATGCGTATGCCGCGCGTGAGAATCGCTCGAGTGCATCGGTGTGAATCCGATTATGGAAACTATGTTTATGGAAACTTCATTTATGGAAAGTATCATGAGTGCTAAATCAGAAAATACTAATCATGCATGACCAATTTTAGCAAGTTTTCATGTGCTTATTTTAGCAAGTTTGATAACAAGGCAAGAAAGAGAGAATAATTGGCAAGTAGAGAGCATGCTCAATCACTTAAGATCAATTAGAATCATGTGAAAATCCTTAACACTTTATTCATGGGTTGATTAATGCATGATAATACCTTGTAGAACCTTTCTATAATAGATCAAAACTCACACATATGAAGAATGGCGTAAAATGACGAAAACCGGGACATATGCCTTTTATAAACCAGATGTAGTCCCAACCCTTCCACTTCTAGGGTTATAACTCACTGATTTCTTATGCACATCTGACACATGAATATACCATATTGAAGCCCTATGAATAAGGAATCCAACAAAAAAAATGGCTCGTCAATCCGAGGTCTATAGAAAACGTTATAGCCATTTAAGCGAATACTGCACAGCGGCCAAGTCGCGACACGAAACATGTCGCATTCTGAACACGACAGAACGATATGTCGCCTTCTGGACAGGGGTTTTGGGTTGCCAAATGCACCCAGTTTGACTCCTACTTGGACTGGATTGATATAGGGCACTTCTAAGGCTTATAACTCGCTGTATAGAGTATGAAAAATTGTGAAACTAAGTGCATTGGATTGCTATCTCACTAAGCTAACTACTGTAATGAGGAATTGGAAAACCAATCACATTTACTCGGTCAACTTGGCTATGTGGAACATACCATAGAAAATTGACACAGTAGAGAAGTTTGTGTCACTGATTTCTACACACACTATGAAATAGAGTGATTTCAGTCTTGTTTGAAAGTAGACTCAAAGGGGAACATTATTCATGTTGAGTGCTTGATCTGAAAACGACTCAGACGAGAGGTAGAAGACTCTTAAGATAGTGTAAGGGTTTTATCAGGCAGAAAAATGGCTATGATGATACAAGATTTATTTTGATGACACAACATGACATAAATTGGGGAAAATAGTATATACATGATCTAAACATATGTATGCAAGCATGCACAAGTTTAATTAGAGTTTGGCCCAGAGAAGACCTACCTTTTGGTTGGAAGAAATGTCATCCTCTAGAAAACCCTAGTTTTGACCAGTCGTCGGAGAACGCTTAATACTCACGAACTACTTGGTAGAAATTGGGTGAAATGGTGTCATAAGAAACTAGACTCGAAGATCTTTCTAGGGATGTATGGCTTGTACAGTTTGGTTGACGTTTCACTAACCTTTGGCGATGATCTTGAAGTGACTCAAGTGCAGGTCGCAGATGAAGAAGAGCACGAGTTGCTTCTTCTCAAGCCTTCCTCCTTGCATTTCCCAGCCTCCAGAGCCTCCAAGAACGACCTCAGCAACCCTAGGGGTCGACCCATAGGAGAGAGAGGGCTTATTTAAAGGGGTGTGGGTCTTTAGTTGCCTAATTTAAATTAGGAAACTCATGGGTACGAATTTGGTATGTCATTCCCACAATGGAGGATTTCTCTCCTCAATTCGTGGTAGGAGTCTGATGGAAACCCCCCTTAGCTGGTAACCATGAGTTTGGGCTTGGTTTGAAGTCAAATGGTGGTCTATTGGGTGATAATTTACCCAATCATGGTTCATTAGTGAGAATTTTTGAATTTTGGATTATTTCCTAGCATGAATTTATTTGTGGCCCAAAAGACTTCCTTTGGTCTATTTCCTTCATTGGATTGTCAATACCACTTGTTTGAAGTCCAACCATAATTTTTATTCCATTTTTGGACTACATTAAATATATGTGATAAAGATTTTTCGACTTATTTCCTAATTACGATAATAAGTCACAAAACACCTTAATCTCGGCCAATCAGATTTTTCTTTGCACGAATTTCTTCATGAGTCATTTGGGAGTATTATTTAGAGTTGAACTATCATTTTTATAGAATTTTTTTGTGTGTTTTTGTACACATGATAGTGACACGTACGTTTTTACTATTATTAAATTATTCTTTCTAATTTTCTCATAATAAAATTTTCGGGGTGCTACACTAAATCTCATTGATTTATTACAGGGAAGCCTTAGAGCATCAAAGTGGTACCTAGACAGCGGGTGCTCAAGACATATGACAGGTAAAAAGAAACTATTCTCATATATCAAAAATGAAGAAGGTACAGTATAACCTATGGTGATAATGGAAAAGGGTCAGTAATTGGTTGCGGATCCATTGGAAGCCAAGATAGAATCCTGATAGAAGATGTTCTATGCATCAAAGAACTCAAGCACAATCTAATCAGCATCAGTCAGCTGTGCGACATGGGTCACCAGATCAAGTTTCAGGAATCTAAGTGTTTGATCATCAAGGATGGTGCAACTATCTTTGAAGCTAGCAAAGAAAAGAATTTATATGTACTGAATCTAGAAGAGTTGAAGGAACAAGACATTTGCCTAGCAGTAAGTAAAGAGTAGAATGTTGAACTGTGGCACAGAAGGTTAGGTCATTGCAGCTTGGATGGAATAAGAAAACTCATCAAACATGGTCTAGTGGAAGGTCTGCCAAAGATAAACTCAAGACTAGACAACATTTGTGAACCGTGTGCAAAAGGAAAACATGCAAGATCCTCCATCAAATCCAAGATAGTAGTCACTACCACCAAACCATTAGAACTGCTTCATATGGACTTATTTGGACCAATGAGAACTACTAGCCTGGGAGGAAAGAACTTTAGATTTGTTATAGTTGATGATTATTCAAGATTTACATGGATATCATTTCTTGAGCATAAAGATGACACATTTTGGAGTTTTGTGAAGTTCAGTAAACTTGTTCAGAAAGATAAGAAGTACAACATCATCAGTATCCGTTTAGATCATGGATGAGAGTTTCAAAACGAAAGATTTGCAAAATTTTGTGATGATCTGGGAATTGAACATAATTTCTCAGCACCAAGAACATCACAACAAAATGGAGTAGCTGAGAGGAAAAATAGAACTTTGATGGATATGGCCAGGACTATGCTATCTGAGTACAACCTTCCAAGATATTTCTGGGCAGAAGCCATAAATACAGCCTGTTACATTATAAATAGAGTCATGATCAGGCCAATTCTGAAGAAGACTGCATCTGAGCTATACAAGCAAAAGAAACCCAAGATCAGCCATCTCAGAACATTTGGATGCCCATGCTTCATTCACAACAATGGTAAGAGAGACATAAGTAAGTTGGATCCTAAATCCGATGAAGGCATCTTTATAGGGTACACATCTAAACCTAAAGGCTATAGAGTTTTTAATAAAAGGAGTTTATTAATTGAACAAATTGTGCATGTTATATTCGATGAATCTAACCCTTCCTTGAGAAAGGATAGTAGTAGTGATGATGAAGATGCAGATAATCTAACCAAGAAGCTGAAAGAAACAACCATCAAAGAAGATGAAGATCCACCGTTAGAAGAACTGCAACAGAAGGATATCATTCATGATGATCTTCCAAAGGAATGGAGGTACAAAAAGGATCACCCAACTGTCAACATCATTGGAGATCCATCAATTAGGGTAAGAACTAGAGGTAATACCATTCCCTGTGATTATTTAGCATTTGTTTCCCAAATAGAGCATAAGATAGTCAATGAAGCACTGTCTGATGAATCTTGGATTCTAGCCATGCAAGATGAACTTATTAGTTCAGGAGAAATCATGTTTGGTCCCTTGTTCCGAGACCATCAGATCATCCTGTGATTGGCACCAAATGGGTGTTCAGGAACAAATTGGATGAAGCTGGTGTTATCACTAGAAACAAGACTAGACTGGTTGCTCAAGGCTATTCCCAAGAGGAAGGTATAGATTTTGATGAAACCTATGCACCAATGGGTAGACTATAGGCTATTCGAATATTACTTGCTTATGCATCTACATTAGATTTAAAACTTTTTCAAATGGATGTTAAATCAGCATTTTTGAATGGCTATATAAAGAAGGAAGTCTATGTGGAACCGCCTCCTGATTTTGATGACTTAGATTTTCCAAATCATATTTTCATATTGCATAAAGCATTATCTGGTTTAAAACAAGCACCTAGAGCATGGTATGAAAGACTTAGTGCATTCTTACTAAATCATGGTTTTATTAGAGAACAGGTAGATAGCACATTGCTTATTAAATCAAATGTCAAAAATATATTACATGTGCAAATTTATGTAGATGATGTTATATTTGGATCTACTGATGAATCTTTGTGCAAGTATTTTGAGAAACTCATGCAGGGAGAATTTGGGATGAGCATGATGGGAGAACTAAACTACTTCCTTGGATTACAAATCAAGCAAAGCGATGAAGGTACACACATTTTTCAAGCAAAATACACCAAGGAACTGTTGAAGAAATTTGGATTTGATAATGCTAAACCACTGTCCACTCCAATGAGCACATCCACCAGGTTAGACAGTGATCAGGAAGGTAAGAAAGTTGATCAAAAGCTTTATAGACGTATGATTGGTTCATTGCTTTATCTAACGGCTAGTAGGCCTGATATTTTATTTAGTGTATGCATGTGTGCAAGATACCAATCTGATCCTAAAGAATCTCATTTAATATCTATTAAAAGGATCTTTAGATACATAGCTAAGACTCATAACTTAGGTCTATGGTATCCTAAACCTTGTGAAACTAGTTTAATTGGTTATTCGGATGCTGACTATGCTGGATGTAAAGTAGATAGAAAAAGCACTAGTGGTGGTTGTCAATTTCTTGCAGGATGCTTGATTTCCTAGTCTTCAAAGAAGCAAAATTCAGTAGCACTATCAATAGCTGAAGCTAAATATGTAGCTGCTGGGAGCTGTTGCACTCCACTCCTATGGATCAAACAACAGCTTGAAGACTATGGATTGCACATCAAGACCATCCCGCTGCTGTGCGACAACACAAGTGTAATAAATCTCACAAAAAATACATTACAACGCCCTAGGACAAAATATAGAGGTCAGATATCATTTTATTTGAGATCATGTAGCTAGTGGTAATATCAATATTTCATTTATAGATACCCAAAATTAGTTAGCAGATATCTTTACAAAAGCCTTACCTGAAGAGAGATTTACATCTCTTAGAAGGGAACTAGGCATGTGCAATTTGTAACAGATATATCTGTATGTAATTTAAATAATATAATAAATTTCAAGACAAGACTTATCCTTCCCTGCTAAATTTAAGTAAATCCATTACTATTTTATCGTTATCCGCATTTATTGCTCTGCCATTTCAAAAAGTGCCTTTATGTGATCCCTCTGTTACGACCATAATCATTCCCTCACCGATTCTCTTTCTCTCTCTCTTATCTCTTTCAACTTGAAAGCCTGTGAAACCCTCATCGACTTCGGCATCCCTCTCTGTGTTTTCATAGAAAACCTTACTTCCCGCTCAAATTTCTTGAGGGGTTCTATTCCTCTTTCTCAACGATCCTCTAGAACCCTACCTTGCTCGATTCCATGGCCGCTTCTGGGAGCTTCGGCAGCGTAGGTGGCTACAGCGTTGCCTTCCTTACGGCCGATCAATAGGAGAGATTCTCAGCCATGAAGATCAAGCTATGTGGGAACAAAGCAGTGGACATAGATGATCTGGAGAAGCATGGTATGCACAATGTAGTCGAAGCTCTTCAGAGGTTGAAGTGGTTAGGCATTTGCACTGTTTCAGAACCTAGCTTTCCGCACCTGGTGAAGGCTTTCTATATCTGTTTGAAGATAGAGGAAGATGGGTCTCTCACCTCCACAGTCAATGGTACATCCATTCACATCACTCATGATCTGTTGGAGAGATTTTTTAGAGTGTCTACAATCGGGCACAGTTTGGTGGAGTCAGTGGATATTCATTCCAAGGGACTTGGGATTATTGGAACTGAATATAAATTGAAGGATGGGAAAATCAACATTAACCAGTTCAATGCTTTCAACAGAATTCTACAATTTATAGTTTGTCAGATCTTAGTGCCTAGAAGTGCCACTTTTTCATCATGCACTAAGGGAGATGCAGACATGATGTTCTGGGTCATTCATAAATAAGACATCAACATGGCTCAGGTTATAATAGAGAGGATGAAGTCTGCTGCAGAAGCTATTTGGGACAGTAAGAACAAATTGGCAGTGTCCCTTCCCTATGCCCACTTACTTACAAGGATTTTCAGTCACATTAACATTGACCTGAAGGGAGAAATAAAGGAGAAGATGGGTCAGCCCATCCGGTCTAGAAATTTGAAGAGTGGATTTTCACTTGTTGGAAATATGTCGATCAAGACCTCTACGGTAGAAGGTGAAGCCATTATTGGAGAAGCTCCTGAAGATCCACAAGTTCAAGAAGTAGAGGCTGCTATTAGAGAAGATGAGCCTCCTGCATCTGAAAGAAGAATTAAGGATATTGCACCAGAATACATTGTGCCTATTGGGCAATCGGCTAAAGAAGTTTTTCCTCCTATAGTCCCTACACCTGCAATTATTGAAGAATCAGTTGCTGAAGGTGCTGCTCATATTGAGGGGGAGCATGAAGATATTCACATTGAAGAAACCCCCAATATTCCTGAAGTAGAAATTGCAATGAAGAAGAGCCATGAAGACATAGTTGCAGATGTTGTGGCACCAGGCCACATTGAAGATGTTCAAATGACAGATGCTCCTGCTCAGGGGGAACCAGATATTTAGGGGGAGCCTACTGCTAGTGCCCCCATAGATCAGTTTTAGGAAGGTCTGGTTGAGAGTACCCCAGATGAAGATGTTGAGCAAGTTATAGGCTCAGGAGCAAAAGGAAAAAGTGTTGCCCCAGGAATTCCCTTGCTCACCATGAAGGCACACCACAGATCCTTGAAGAAGAAGTTTCATGTTCATTTGGAGCCTACAATTGCTAGATTGAATGCTCATGGGGAAATCTTGTGCTCTTTGCAATCAGATGTAACATCTATATTCCTTAGTCAGAGCACTGAAGCCAAAGAAATTGGAGCAGTCAAATCTGAGCTCCAGGAGATGAGAAGTGAGCTGGGCAGCTTGATGCAGTTGATGGCAGATTTATCAGATTTTGTGTGGGTGCATTTATCAACTCAAGCCCCTCATGTTTCAACTCAGTCTGCACCAGAGGTGAATGCAGGGCCATAAGGGTCTTCTAAACTAGTGGAGAAAGTTGCAGGGCCGTCAGGGCCATTTCTTAAGGAATCAGGGCCACCAGGGCCATCTGTGGAAGTTGCTAGGCCATTAGGGCCATCTATTGTAGAATCAGGGCCACCAGGGCCATCCTTGGAAGAGTTAGGGCCATCAGGGCCATTTGTACTTGAAGAAGTTGGAGTTGTCCCTTCAGAGCCATCAGAGCAAGTGGCATCAGTGGCAGGGCCAACCGGGCCTCAAGTTTCAGTAGAGGAAGCTTCTGTGCCCCCAGGGCCTTCTGACCCTCCCTGTCTTCAGACTCCAGCCCCTTCCTCTCCACATACATCCTTCACTGCCCCACCTGCACCTAAACCTTCCAAGAAAACCCTTCCAAAACATATCTCTTCTCCTACTCCTTTCCCTATTGCCTCCTCTTCCTCTCCTATTCCTTCCTCCTCCATTCCTCCTACAACTTCTGAGGCACCTCCTGCCTCCTCCTCTTCTGCTAGTCCCTCATCAGCTGGTCCCTCCTCTGCTGGACCATCTACTCAACCTCCTCCTATTTCATCTTTCGCCTCTCTTCATCCACCTACTCCACTTTCCTTCATCACTATCAGTCTTGAGGGTGCTAGTATAGTTCACCATACTATGCAAGACATCAAGGATGAGGTTGAAGAAGCCATCCTCCACACATTTCTTGCTATCTCTGTCCACATTCACTGGACTGATTCTCAACCTTCCTCCAGTCCTACCTCTAAGAAAAGAAAGACCTCTTTATCTCTTGTTTTCCTTCCCATCAAATTCTCTTTCCTCCTCTGTGGTATTCTCTTTCTATTGTCAACAGAAGGAAAACCTTATATGCTGAATATCTCCAAAAGTGCACTTTTGCAGGCACTTTTGGTCTTACTTTTCTTAACCTTTATGAACATCTAAATATCATTCTTCCTACTTCTACTCTTCCTAAGGCTGAATAAGCAAAAATCCTATCTACTGCTAAGTCCAAGACTGAGCAATAGTGGGCCAGGGCCAACAAATCACTCTACAGAAAATTTGAGGTCTCCAGGGCCAATATATTTCCACCCTCAGACCATCTCCTTACCTTGCCTGAGTGGTTTGTCTGCCAGCATAGAACTTCTTGGGGTCCCTTCATTCAGAAGGAGATCAAATTGATCAGGCACTTTCAAATGTACTAAGACTACTGCTTTGTCAATCGCCTGCCAGAAGTTCAGCTTGGCCAGTTCAGGGCAGCCATAGCTCTACTCTGCACAAAAAATCCAGTCAACACCCCTCTTCAGGTTGACTTTGCCACTATGAGGATGCCTGAGATTGCTTTTCTCCCCAAACTTCACTTTCTCCTTAAGGAATCTGAGGTGAGTCCTATAATTTTTGAAAGATTTGCCAGAGTCATGGCCCGAATCTTTGTTCAGCAGGGTGCTACTCTTGCATTACATAGATTCCTCTTCAGGGAATATCAGAGAGGGTTTATCAAGTCATCAAATCTAGCTCCACTCCTTGCAGAGGCTGAGAGATTTGTCAACACTGACTGGCGCAAAGCCTATCCTGAGGCTGCACTTCAACTTAAGAATCTGAATTCCTCCCTGAGCAAGTCTAATCAGCTGACTCTCTCTCTAGAAAAATTCATGGACCTCAACTCCATAAATCTGGTTTCAGATCCCTATTCCACCTGGATTGAGAGGTACAAGGTCTTTGTAGCCTTGCGGAAGGATTTACTTGCTCACAAGCTCCATTATCCTCTTTCCATTGATAAATTCCTTCACCATGCCAGTTTTTGCACCACAAATCTCTACAAGTCCATCCTCAGCAATCAGGATTACACCAAGTTCATAGAAGAGCAGAGACTACTCCACATCAAGAGACTTAGTCTAGAGATGGGGCCATCTTATGATATTGGTTGGCGTGTTTTTAGAAATCTCTTTGAAGAGCAGGAAGTCAAAGCTTGGTAGCTCATTACTCGCCATGCTTCTCGTTTGTCACCTACCTTCTACATGCCTACCACCACTAATGAATAAAATTCTCTTCTTGGCACCATTTATCTTTGTCTCTCTCCATTTTTATCTTCTGCATATCTAATTCTTTTTGCTTAGTAACAAAAAGGGGGAGAAATCTATTATGAAACACATACCTTAAAAATTTTCCGTAAATTTATTTCAGCCTTTTATATGTATGCAACTCTTTATGTTTTGTCATCACCAAAAAGGGGGAGATTGATGATCAGTCCATCTCCATATAATTTATTATTAATTATATATTTTTGGTGATTAACAAAACCCTGAAAAGTATTATCTAACAAACATTTTCTGAAGTTTATCTAGGCAGTAATTCAATCAAAATCTGTAAGTTATCTTCACTCACTATCATTTGAAGCTTATTGCATATATTTTGTCTAAGTCTACATCGACTTCCATATAACAACTCACAACAATTTCTTTAGAAGAACATCAATTTCATCTCTACATCGGTTTCACTTAAACAATGACTTTCTTAGTAAAACATCGATTTTATTATAGCATCGACTTTATAAGTAAAACAACGATTTCTGTCTGACGACTTCATAGTTAGAACATCGATTTCATTTCTACAATGACTTCGCTTTACTTAAACATCGATTTCGTTGCTACAATGATTTCGCCTCACTCAAACAACGATTTGGTTGCTACATCGACTTTGCTTCACTTAAACATCGATTTGGTTGCTACATCGATTTCATTGATACATCGACTTTGTTTTACTTAAACAACGACTTCATATGAAACAACGACTTCATGTCTACAATGATTTTACTTAAACCTCAATTTCGTTGCTACATCGACTTCGTTTCACTTAAACATCGATTTCGGTAGAACAACGACTTCATATGAAACAACAACTTCATGTCTACAACGATCTCACTTAAACATCGATTTCAGTAGAACATCGAATTCATGAGAAACAATGATTTTGTCTCTACAACGACTTCACTTAAAACATCGATTTCAGTAGAACATCGGCTTCAAGTGAAACAACGACTTTACCTGAACAATGACTTCATTTTAAACAACGATTTAATCTGCACATCGATTTCAGTACAACAATGACTTCTGTTAAACAACGACTTTGTACAGAACATCGATTTCATTCATGGATTATGTTTACATCGACTTGATTTCAACATGGATTATATTTTCACATGTTTTTTTATTATATCATCGATTTGATATCAACATCGACTCTCTCTATACACAGACTGTCTTCATATATCAACTCTCTATTAAAAATTATGTTTTAGATAATTATTGAATATTCTTATTTAAATTCCTTTTTAAGTATTCATTCCACATGATATTCAAATACATTTTCAAATCTCTGTGGATTTCAAATCTTCCCGTGTATCATGCTGAATCCTGCAGTCTTTGACATTTATTATGATGGAACAAATCTATGCACGATATATCTTTGCTTATATCACTTGTGTCACATAAAGTCACGTTTTATATGATGACAGAATGTCATTTCCTTTTTGATGTATCTTCATATAGCACGACTACTAATGTTGACTGACAGTTTAGACAAAGGTAAGTTGTCTATGTGTCAGCATTTATTGTGTGTAGGGTTTTCGGTAGAATCGTACGTTACAAAGTTGGACCAGTCAACCTGATAGATGCTAGAATATTCAGACAATCTTCCTTTATGTGTGAATATTTTCGCCAACATTAATGGCTGCAGGTTTTCTAGCTCCACACTTCAGACCATTCACTCCAACGTGCATGAAGATGTGAGACAATAGATACTTCAACGGTCAAATTATTTCAAAGAAGATAAATAGAAGACTGGTGACTCCATGCAAGATAGTCCTTTCTGAAAAACTTCTGAATCTTGTATTCTGAAGATCTTAGAAGAAAAGAAGAGCTCGCTCGTTCATTCAACCTTTTGTAGCTCTTAGCTCTCCACAGCAAATTGCCTATCCTTTGAGAGCTTGAGTAGATCTGAGAGATAGTCCATTGCTGATAATCTTTGTCTCTCAGATTTTGCCTCAGATCAAGCAGTGTGTATAAGCTTGGTCTTGGTGCCTTCCATTTTTACTCATTTGTGTTGAGTGATCCTCTTCGGGTGTGAAGAGAAGACCTGTTGCATCAGGTGGTTCAGTGCCTCTTCTGGTAGAGAAGAGAAGGCCAGCTGCAGCTAGATGTGTAAGTGTCCTTAAGGGGGACTGTACCCTTACTTACTGAAATCCCAAGTTGTTGCTTGGGAACTGGACGTAAGACTTCTTGGGATATGAGATCCGAACCCGGATAAAATTTGCTGTTGTCTATATGCTTGTTCTCTGTCTTTATTTAACACTAACTCTAACTATCAAACTTAGTGTTTTTCTGTCAAGCGTTTTATTTACAGAAATTATTCTAAAATAAATTTTAGCAATCCATTCACCCCCCCCCCTGGGCTTGCTATCTGGGCAACACAACTAACAGCCGCTGACATATGTTATATATGTCAACGGCTGCAATCTATTGAGATATCAAATATATGTCATCGACTGTTAACTGCTGACATATGGTTTATATGTCAACGATTGATGGTAGCCACTGACAAATATTAGTCAACAAAAAATTTGTCAACAACTTTATCAACGACTTTATGACCGCTGACATAAGTCTATGTCAACAACTATCCGTCTTTTGTCAACGGTTGTAAGCCGCTGACATATATCCTATTTCTTGTAGTGATGGGACTTCTATATTGATTAATTTGATGGTATCTCTATTTTGACCCTATTTTGACTTCAACTTAAACCCTCTTTACTTCTTATATTTAGGTCGGATTCCCATGGTCCATGTGAACTTTTACTTTGAATATCTCCTTAGATTTATAGCAGCAAATATTGGTCCAATTTTGAGCAATCCATGATAGCATAGTTGATCTCACGCAGATACAGGAAGTCTTGGCATGTATAGAGTTAGATATCAAAAAGCTTAGGGCTAACGTATATGGATTGTCTATGAAAAAGATGGTTTTTGACAAAAGGTTAACCATCACAAGGCACCCTCATTTTGTGCTTTTTTCCATAAACTAGGTCAAATTGACAGTGATTGTAATCGCAAGGAAAGATGTCTTCTTTAGGAGGAGGGGGCGAAGGAGAAGCAAAAGCACACAAGCAGTTTAATAGACGATAAAGAAAAACACAAGAAGAAAAGAAGCTTGGTAAGCCAACTTGGCAAAGAACCGATGATGGGTAACTAGTAATGATTAGTGAACGCTAGTGGAGACACGACTGGGGTTTCTCCTTTGTCTAGGGAGGCATGGGATGTAGACTGTATTGTTGCACCGATGAAGAAACTTCTCCGGCCACTTTGGCCACACTGATGGTTGATATAGTTGAGACGCCTACTCCCTCAGCGATGCAGGGGTCAGCCCTACTAGAAGCTATGGCCACCAGCTGTACATCTTTGCCTCTTACTTTTGTTGCCGGTGGATCTTCATCCGCAATGGCAGTTCCCTCACCAATTGTTCTCTCGGATATTTCGTTGACACCTTGTGTGTCCGGATTGCTCGGCTGGATTCAATAGTCAAATGATAACAAGAAATCTATCCCAATGGCTGCGGAAATCTCACGACCCTTTGATGGAGTTTTATCAATGCAAACCATAGTTGCGGACTCCTTCCATAGATTGCAGAGTCCAAGTTGATTGCGATGAAGGTGGGACTCAAATTGGTGACTGTGGCCGGTAGCACTAGGCCCATTAGCTAAGGAGGACTCGACACATGTAGACCAGCATCACCACGTGGTTGCTCATGATATTTCTTGAAGGACATCATCCTGGTCATCCAAAAATGCATTGCATAAATCACCTATTGGAATATAACACCACTCACACAACCAATTCATCATCCAGTAGCTGAAAATTACAACACATCCGAATTGAAAAAGGAATGTTAGAATTTATTTAGCGATCACACGTGTTTGTTCTCCTAATCCATTACATCTAACCCCTTCCCCTGCTACTATATTCTCTCTAGCTTTAGTTACAAAAGAAAATGTTTAAGCTAGATAGATGATGCATGCATTGTTTGGTTGTAGAGCTTTGCTAAAGTGGAGAGAATTTTGGGATCTAAGATGCCTGACAAAGAAACAAATGACGATGATATTAAGCATTGCTCACGACCACCAAGCCTTCGTTCTCGAGCTATTTTTCGACATACATACTCTTAGGATCAGTTATCTACGGAGTTCTAAAAATTTCTCTTTCGTTGAGTCAGAATTTCATTCTCTATGATTTAATCTTTTATCTTAGACTTTCTCTCCTTGTTATGGTCTTCTTCCTTGGCCTATGCCAACTAGTTGTATAGGGCTTTAACCCCCTATTTTCAGTTTTATGATATAATGAAATGGGCTGACTCTAGCGGTTTAATTTAAGAAAATGGCACGTCTTGCAATATGGGCTGGTCTGCATACTTGGAGACCCTATCGTGTTATAGCAAATCAGTTCATAGTTCATATTTATATACCCATGTATCTACAGATCCATTTTATGTATCTATCTGTTTATAATGTACACAATGATGTTGGGATTAAAATATTGTATGTAATTAAAATCTTTTTTACATAAGACGTTCTTACATGAAAATAGTAAATATATTCTTGTTGTTAAAATATTATTAAAAATATCAGTCTTAAATGAGAAAAGTTGTGAATATTACATGAAGTTCGCCACACATCCATTTAAACATTAGTTAATATAACTCATAAAGAATTGACCCCTTTTGGGCAGAGAGAGAGAGAGAGAGGGAGAGAGAGAGATGACGGGGATTTGGGGCAGCCGGAGAGGGGGCGGCGGAGGGGTTGGAGAGGGTGTTGGGGGACATCCGGCCTGGCCGGGGAAGATGACTAGCAGGTGGGGGCGAGGGGCATCCGACGGTGGGAGGAGGTGGTCCGCAACGGTGTCCGGCGTCATAGGGGGACTCGGGGGTAAACAATAGCTTCCATCATGTACTGAAGAAGGGGGCTCTCCGATGGGTGGCACAGGAGCTGGGTGCGTGGTGGCTGAGGGGAGCGGATGAGATCTGATGCCGCAGGTCACCTTGGGATCGAAGAGTTTTGGAATTGGGCCAAAGCGATCATGGTGGACCATTAAAAAAATATATAATAGACCGGTACCTCATGTCTTCAACGCAAATGAATCTACAGTTAAAAAACAGAACTTAATAGATAACAAATTAACTACGGCCCCACTTTGTGAATGGGGAAATTATATTTCCTTACAATTTTGGGGTTATTTTTGACTTCTAAATAAGCACCCTTAATCACTGTCCACAAATGTTAATCGTGGCTTCCACAATTGGGAGTACTTTTGGATCTTCCTATATCGACTAGGGAGGGGACGACACAACTTCCGGATGTCTTTTATATGCATTTTTGACACTGTTTCTTGATTCCAACCAAAAAAAGCGCATCTAACGTGAATTAAAACAATCCGTACATGAGTCTAACCAACAACAAATGTTTGTCTCTCGTTGGTGAGGAACTCTGTGCACCATCTAGCTTAAGTGGCCACAATACAATACGAACAAGCATATCCAAAATGGTTTATTGGTTTCGTACAAGCATGATCTTGACTATGTTTGGTATTTGATAGGCGGAGATAGAGTGGGGTTTATCTCAAAATTTTGAGATATAACCCACTCTATCTCCAGCTATCCAAATACCAAACATTTAAGAATCTAATTGCGAAATGCATGCATGACATAATGCACTTCTACTCAAAACTGACACAAATGTGAAATGTAGAGGGCAATTACATTTCACGATTACAGTGCCTTCGTGAAATTTCGAAGACATGCCTTCTGTAAGAAAGTCCGTAAAGTACGTATAGCATCTTAATAAGAAGAATATTGCCAACTAGTTTTTTAGTGGAAATTTCTTTATTATATTATCATTTAAAGTTTCTTATATTTTTGCTCGTATTGAAATTTAAACCTTAGACCTTACAACTTGGCGTCCGTTGAAGGTTAACCACTAGGCCACTATTTGAAGAATGCTAACTTCATTTACCCAAATCCAAAATTTCAGTTGTTCAATTTCAGATCTAATAGCAGAGAAAGGAAAGGTGTGTGATTTTTTTATTGTTTGACAATGAAAGGATTACTATTATACTAGCCAAACTAAATTATATAGGATAAATGAGCCAAAAAAAAGAAAATTATAACATACATAGAAACCAACTAAAGGAAACACACAGGAAGTGTAAAAAGGTAACAACAAAGTTAAGTGGTAATCCCTCCATGATGTGTACAAATGAACGTACCCATCACCCAGAAGGCCGTTGAAATTTCAAAGCCGATGATGTCAATACAAAGTCCAAGCCTGCTCAGATGAATAAAGGCTGTGCCACATTCTTACTAGCAGAATTGAAGAGGAAGCAAAGACACAATAATTGAACGGTGTGCGGATATATGCACCAGAAATAGAGCTAATTCATCTTCCCTAACTTTTGAATTGGGAGACCCCAGAGGCTTAATTACAGGCTGCAATAAGAAAACTTCACAGAACACTCAGGTAGACCTCGCAACGACTAGTTGGTCATGGACCAAGGGAATAAAGGAAGAAAGAAAGAACAAATTAGAAAGCCGCAAGGCCCGCAAACTGAGTGGGTGGGGAGACAGAGGGGAGAGGACAATGCCAGCCGAGAAGAGGTTTGGGGGGGGGGGGGGGGGGGTGGGAATTGAGAAAAAAGAGAGAGATAAGATTCTTGTGAGCACATATTGCTTTCCGAAAAACCATAATAAGTATTTCTCTAAGAAAAAAAGAATAATAATTTTATATTGGAAGATCTCAAAGGGATAGTACGTTAACAGCATCCCCCTTGGGCAACGCGGGAAGGCTTTTGGCTAGTTTTTGGAGGGTGGGATTTTTCTTTCTCTCGAGTATCCTCTCTTCATGCTGACTGCGCCACAAGAGGGAAGCTATTGCTACTGTTGCTGGACTGCCATAAAGTGTTGCAACGAGGAGCTCCTAAGAACACCCGGCTTACCACCTTGAAGTCATACCAATTAGCAGTGTTCTTTTCATTTTCTTTTCAACAGTTGTCCATTGATTTAGACAAGTTTGCTACTCACCTTCTTGCGTGGTTGTCTTTGATTTTCCCCCACAATGACAAACTTGTTTTCAGATTTCATACTGTCCTAAAGGTAGAGAGTTATTGCATTTTTCAAAGTGTTAGTCTTATTATCTTCTAAATCAGCGTTTGTATTTTCAGCACTCTTTTCTTTTCCCTCATTATATCATGCTTAGGCCATCTCCGAGCTGGGTGTGCTTTTCCTTGATTAAGAATCGGGTGGATAGAATTCTGGTTTTACTCAAACAGAAGTGGGCTATAATTTCAAATTATTGAAGTTCTATTTAGGATTGAGGTCTCGAGCTTTCTAGGATAGGGTTGAGGTCTGCTTCCAAATTGCTTGTCAAACGTTAATGTTTTAAGGTATGCATTATCTGATTTTCAAGGTTTAAGTTAGAATAAAAGTGGTTGCAGATTTTAGACCTAGAGTCATGCTTTCAGTCTTAAGCTTCTTTTGAGTCTTGAGATTTGGTTCAAACATGTGTTAGAATAGCTTCTATCTTTACATCTTCATCCTTTCATTTGTCCTAACATTTTCATTGCTGATTAGAGGGCTAGTTGAGTTTATTTCAGATTGTGCGTTGTCTATCTTTACGATCCAAGTGTGTTAAATCTCTCCGAGTCTAGGATTTTCAAATCAGATTCTTCATAGTCTGTAAGCGGATTTGACCCGAGCTTAATTGCCACTATTCTATTCATGCTCGTTCATTTTGTGCAGTTCAAAATTTAAATTTAGTAGACATTATGCTAAACGACACATAATTTTTGGGATAGTTAGAAAATCTCAACTTCTTTGTATGTATTTAGGATCCGCATAAAATTTTATATAAGAAATATTTTCAAGAAAATTTTCATACAATGACCTATTTGGTACCCTGCAAAACTAATCTATGGAAATCTTTTACCTAAAATTCATAGATTTTGGCATCATTGATGAGACTTCGTAAGTCATTTTCTTTGATATTTCTTTTATGTAAGATTTTCATTAGTGAGATTATTATCTTTGCTCTCATTTCAAATGTCCAATGCTCAAAGATCGGCACCCGATGCTTACGCTTGGCGTCTGATGATCAACGCTTAGAGTCTTGTGGTCAACAATAGTTGACAGCAACAGGCAGCGACGGTGGTGGCCAGTGGTGATCGGGGGCCAGTGGCGGCCGATGGCGATCGACAATTGGCAACCAGTCCAACACCCAACAGCCAGTTCCTGACAGTCAGCGATTGACATCCAGTGTCTGACAGATAGTAGCAGTGGCAGTCAATGATGACTGGCGACTGGCGTCCGGTGCCCAAAGGCTAATGATGGCCAGTCCCCAGGGCTGTCACCAAGTGACTAGTGCCCGACACTTGAAGGCCACAGCCATTCTCCAGCGGCTAGCGCCTGATGCCTAGTGGCTAGGAGCCTGCGATCGACAGCGATGTTGGTGATCGATGGCGGCCGACGTCTAGTGATAGCACTAGCTGTCATGCCCCGCCAATTTAGCAGCGGAATAAATCGGGGAGACGGGAATGAACAACGTGTATGGTAATGACAATAACACGTAGTCATAAATATCAGAGCATCTAATGAACAAAATTGTAATAAACTCTTCATTTTATTGATAATTCACCTAAACTATTACAACCACTAATCGAGCCAAACGTAGGGCTCAATGACTTCATTACATTGAAAAAGATAACTAAGCAAATATCTAACTAGACTCTATGATACTAAGGTCATCCATCGCTATGACTCCAGGTCGCTCTCACTCCAGTCTATTCCCGTTGGTGAGTGTAGGTTCATCATCCGACTTACCTAAAAACACAATAACAAATAACGAAGGGTGAGCGATAACGCTCAGTAGGACTTAATATCTCGTGTAAACAGCATGCTTTAGTGATTAATGTCTTGTAAAGCAGATTAACTAGAGAGAACGATCAAGTATAGCCAACAAAGTAATAGCACATACAAAAAGAGAACGATAATACATTCAACAAAGATATTGCAAAACTAGGACGATAAATGACTGGCCATGTAACGAGATAGCGTGTAAGAAGATAGCATGTATGGTTGCACAATGGTGCACTAGAAAAATACGGCAGTAGTCACTCTAGGACAGTACCCATTCAGTAACAGTCAAGGATAGCACAGTAATCGCACAGTACGTCTGAACTCCTCAGACTAATAGTATAACAGTCAGATGTCTAGCCAACTTAGAACAGTTAGTCAGAACCGGTGCAATGCAGAACACCGTCAATAGCCCCTACAAGTATTTTCGGGTGACTCTCTGCCCCCAGGACTAGATTGGAGCCCCTCGGACACTCTCCGTGCCCTGCACAGTATGCATTTGAGTCAGTAGATCGAGTCACAGGACCCATATTATAGCGCTAGACAGTCATGTATAGTACAAGCAAATAGGAGCCACAACAGCTCAAGAGTCTCAAGAGAGTACTAGATGAATAGACGAGATAGTAGAGTGAATGTGAAAAGATGAGAGTACAAGGATAGTAGATGAAATAGGGGTATAATCGTAAAAACAACGTTAAACCACGATGGTAAGAGTTGCACAGCACCAGGTCGTGTACCAGAAGTCTGGTAGAAAAAGTCACCACCGCCCACTAGCCGTGCTACGAACACTGGCTAGATGGTCCGGCGTGATCACAAGATAAGAGAGAATTTACTAAGGCCGGTTGGATCGTACTGATCCTTAGGGCGTAATGGGTTTTAAGGGTACAACTAGCTGGTCGGAAATGGATGTGCGCCAAAGCCAAGAAGACTTATGGAGGCCTTGGCAAGGAGTCCCTGGTTCAGTGGAGAGTATTCCCGATGGAGAGGTGGTCCAAGCCAAGAAAAAAGTGCGTAACGAAACATTGTCCATCTTGCCTCGAGTGCTCGAAGGTAGAGGGACGCGATAATGGTATACAAAGCACGCGATTAAAACGAGAACAAGTGTCATTTAACAAACTAGATAAATTAGTAATTAATTTCACTTAATTACCAGATACATTATTGCATAATTTAATAGAGTCTAATGGCAAATGTTTTTATTAAAGTGTGATCACGTGTAAATAATCATGAGAGGATGAGAGATTGTGCACATTTAATTTATTTTATGTAATTAATACAAAAGATTAATGTTCAGATCAATACTATGCTTAACAATGTTTAATTAAGTCTAAACAAAGGTTAGATGACATAAATAGTAGGGGTATAAGGGAAAATACCAATTCTGGCCGAAAATCTGAAGACGCGACGGGGTTACCCATCGCAATCAAGTCGCGACGGGGGTCCAAGTGAGACAGCGAGAGAACGCGTCGGGGGAGCCTGTCACGACCTAGACCTAGTGACCAATCTGTTATGTACTAGAGGTGTTCAGAAATAAATTGAATGAAAATGGACATGTTGTTAGGAAGAGCGCAGCGGAAACGCGATCCCTCAGGAATGTATCGTTGCCGGCCGTCGGAATCGAACTAAAGCGGTAAACCACGCACAGGCAGATCTCATCTTTACCTTTGCGGGGTTGCGTAAATCCCGAATCCGGGGAGGAGGTGGCGCAGGAGGCGCCGGTGCTTCAAGCCGTTCAAGTGTCCGGCCTCTAGACGTATCCACGCGAGCTCCGGACGCAGACGGGATCTCCTCGTTCTCCACGCGTCTCCCGGATCTCAGCTCCACCATGTGCCGGAGAGAGGAGAGAGAGGGTGGGGGGCGCCCTGGGAGAGAGAGAGGAGGGGGCGGCCAGGGTTAAGCCTGGAGCTTGGCCCAGGGTTTAACTCTCAGCGTATATTTATAGACACCGCGGTTTTTCATAAAAACCCAGTCATTGTCTATAAAGAACACCTTGCCCAGTCTGCTCGGAACTCTTATGCGTGTGACCCTCTAGGCCCAACTGCTAGTCCAGTTTTCAGCCCATTAAGCTCAATAACTCTTTATTGACTTATGGTAATTAATTAACATCTCATATTAATTAATTACACAATCAATTATCGTCTCACGATAATTGACCGGGCTTCCAATCAAGTTGGGTGCCAAGCAACACCACTTGATCCTGGAAAGCATTGGGGTTCAGCAACCCATTCAAGGAACCTTTTGTATCATCAGTTACCACGTGACTATAATCCTTCGCTCGTACAATGCTCCCGAGTGCACTTAGGGTATGGTCAACTGTCAAACCCTAATTGCACACTCACTCGGTTTAGATGCCGCATAACTATATCAGAAAACTCCTTTTCTGATAAGTAGTCTTGCCCTGCCAGGGACTATCAGGCATCCTTCCGTAGAGCATTCACTCTCCTATTACCGAGAGCGAGCGATCCCATATTGACCACACAATCACCTTCGAAGGTATTCCGCTAGATCCGAACACTTAACTGATTAAGACCTCATGGCTAGAGATCTATAAGTCAAGGTCAAAACCCAGAAGTCCACCAACAAGGTGTCCTTGGTGTCTCAGGTCTAAGGACCAATCACGCCACTGTGACAATGAATCTAGCTGGTTGACAGTTAGGTAACATTACCATCCAGCGATTCATAACGGATCAGTTCAGTGAACTCATTCTCTAATGAGCACCTACAGATTCACCTTAGTGTCCCCACACAAGTGACTATGAGACCAGCCACCCTCATCATATGAGCAGGTGCAACCTGTACTAGCCTAACCGGATATCCGATGTCCTTCTCGGATATCCTCCGACTAGGAACAATTAAGAATATACGTTTAAAGGATATTAATCTCATTGTTATGATCTCATCATAATTAATATCCATTGCGCATATTCATGGACTTCATAATGAAACGATAAACGAATTACACATAACGAATATAAAAGCCTTATTATTATTATCAAAGAACAAGATTGTACAAGTTATGATTGGCTTGAGGACATCCATAACTAACAATCTCCCACTTGGACTAAAGCAATCACCTTTAAGTCTTAAACCCATGACTCAGGTGGCGCTCAAACACAATTTGAGACAGAGGCTTCGTCAATGGATCTGCAATGTTGTCGACTGAAGGAACTCTTCCCACCAGTACATCTCCTCTAGTGATTATCTCCCTGATCAGGTGAAATCGCCTCAGAATGTGCTTCGACTTCTGATGAGACCGCGGCTCTTTCGCTTGCGCAATGGCCCCATTGTTGTCACACAGCAATGGGATTGGATCAGAGTCACCTGGCACCACACCAAGGTCGGTGATGAACTTCTTCATCCACACTGCCTCCTTGGCGGCTTCAGCTGCAGCAATGTACTCAGCTTCTGTCGTCGAGTCTGCAGTGGTTTCTTGCTTGGAACTCTTCCAGCTCACTGCACCCCCGTTCAAAGTGAACACAAATCCAGATGTAGACTTGCTATCATCTGGGTCTGACTGGAAACTCGAGTCAGTATATGCCCGAAGTTTCAAGTCCCCTCCTCCATAGACCAGAAATATATCCTTAGTCCTTCTCAAGTACTTAAGGATACATTTCACAGCCATCCAGTGTGTTTCACCTGGATTTGCCTGATATCTGCTCGTAACACTTAGAGCAAATGCCACATCAGGTCTTGTACATAGCATGGCATACATGATAGACCCTATAGCCGAGGCATAGGGGACTCTATCCATGGCTGCCCTCTCTTCAGGAGTCTTAGGAGACTGCTCCTTAGAGAGAATAATCCCATGTCTCATAGGTATGAGACCTCTCTTGGAATTTTCCATGCCAAACTTTTGACAATGGTATCTATGTACATGGATTGGGTCAAGCCAAGCATCCTCTTAGATCTATCTCTATAGATACGTATTCCTAATACGTAGGATGCTTCTCCCAAATCCTTCATGGAGAAGTTCTTTGACAACCAAACCTTTACTGATGATAGCATCCCTACATCATTCCCAATGAGTAAGATGTCATCAACGTAAAGTACGAGAAAAGTGATAGCACTCCCACTGATTTTCTTATACACACATGGTTCATCTTCATTCTTAATGAAGTCATAAGATTTGATAGCCTCATCAAACCTTATGTTCCAACTACGAGAAGCTTGCTTCAATCCATAGATGGATCTTTGAAGCTTGCATACTTTGTCTGGACACTCTTTGGATGTAAAACCCTCAGGTTGTATCATATACACTTCCTCCTCAATGTTTCCATTAAGGAAAGCGGTTTTTACATCCATCTGCCAGATCTCGTAATCAAAGTATGCAGCAATGGCAAGAAGAATTCTGATCGACTTTATCATAGCAACTGGTGAGAAAGTTTCGTCATAGTCAATTCCTTGCCTTTGACGATACCCCTTTGCCACCAACCTTGCCTTATAAGTGTCGATCTGTCCATCTGCACCGATCTTTCTCTTAAAGATCCACTTGCACCCAATAGGTACAATACCTTCGGGCAAGTCTACCAAATTCCAAACTTGGTTGGTGTACATGGACTGCATCTCAGAATTCATGGCATCTCGCCATTTCCCTGACTGAGGACAATCAACAGCCTCTTGGTAGGTCTTTGGATCATCATCCTCATTATAAGACATGCCTTCACTGATATGTCCAACATATCTTTCAGGCTGTCTAGGTACTCTACCAGACCTACGCTGAATGTGTGTATATTCCTGAACAGGTTCCGGAACCGATGTTTCACCTGGTGGACTTTGCACAATTTGTGGATCTAGAACCTCTTCTGGATCTACTTTACTCCCACTGTCCTCTTGGGTAAGGTACTCCTCTTTCAAGAAGACAGCTCTCCTGGCGACAAACACTCTTTGTTTACCAGGATGGTAAAAGTAGTACCCAAACGTTTCTTTTGGGTATCCAACAAACCTGCACTTATCGGTTCTGGATTCCAGTTTATCTGGGTCATGTCTCCTCACGTGGGCAGGACAGCCCCAGATTTTAACATGTTTAAAATCAGGCTTTCTAGCCTTCCATATCTCATATGGAGTGGAAGACACAGATTTACTGGGAACCCTGTTCAGCAGATATGCCGCTGACTCTAGCGCATATCCCCATAAGGAAACTGGTAACTGTGAACGGCTCATCATGGATCGCACCATGTCCAACAAGGTACGATTTCTCCTTTCCGATACACCATTCATCTGTGGTGTATAGGGAGGAGTCCATTGAGAAAGGATACCATTGTCCTTTAAGAATTGTGTGAACTCTGTATTAAGTATTCACCTCCTCGGTCTGACCGTAGGATTTTAATACTCTTTCCAGTTTGTTTCTCAACTTCATTCTTAAATTCTTGGAATTTCCCAAAGGCTTCAGATTTGTACTTCATTAAGTAAACAAATCCGAACCTTGAGTAGTCATCCGTGAATGTAATGAAGTATGAGTAGCCACCCTTGGCTTGGGTAGACATTGGACCACATACATCTGAATGTATTAGTTCCAATATGTCCTTGGCCCTATCTCCATGTCCACTAAATGGAGATTTGGTCAACTTACCATTAAACAGGATTCACAAGTTGCATATGATTCATAATCAAATGGATCTAAGTATCCATTCTTATGCAACTTTTGAAGCCTAGTCTCGCCAATGTGACCAAGCCTACAATGCCATAAGTAGGCAGTGTTCACACCATTCTTACTTCTCTTAGGAGAAACATCAACATGGAGATTTTCATAAGAGACATCAAGCAGATACAAACCATTCACCAAACTTGCTAAAGCAACTAGTTTATTTCTCAAATAAACTGAACAACTATTGTTCTCAATGGTAAACATGTATCCAATTCTGTCTAAACAAGAAACATAAATAATGTTCTTAATAATGCTAGGCACAAAGTAGCAATCATCTAATGAAAGTAAATCTCCTGAGAGTAACTTGAGCTTCACTGTCCCCACAGTATGTGCAGCAACACTTGTGCCGTTTACAAGCATCAAGTTCACCTCGCCCTTGCTCAGCTTCCTTATACTTGTCAACATCTGCACATCATTGCAGACATGAGAAGCACATCCAGTGTCTAAAACCCAAGATGTGGAATCTCTAATAGAGAAGTGAAGATCTATCATATAGATACCTGAAGCTTCGCCAAGCTTCTACTTCTCCTGAGCCTTCAATGCAACGTAGTCCTTGCAATTTCTTTTCCAGTGCCCCTTTTTTCTTGCAGTGGAAGCACTCGCCCTTTTCTTCTCCTTTGCCTGTGTCCTTCTTTTGTTTTTGCTTGGACTGCTTCTTTGCATTGCCTTTCTTAAAGGCTTGCACTGCTCTCCTCTTCCTGTTGGACCTTCCAACCATGAGAACAGCGGGCTTTTCCTTCTTAAGGTTGCCCTCAGCAGTCTTCAGCATGTTTAGCATCTCAGCTAAACTCACCTTCCAGGACATAGGCAATGCGCTCAGACCTGAGGACAATCTTCAGGTTCTTGAGCCATTCCGAGTAGTTCGGGCCTGTCAATTTGTTGGCATCCAGTATGCCACAGAGTGGGTTACCTGACGACATTTTTGCCTATAAAGGAAATGTAAACACAATTAGCAGATGTTCATAATAATAATTAAATCTAGATTAGAACTTTAATCAAGATTAGCTCCCACTATTTTCCGGCAGACTGTATAACCCTCAGATATAAAGAATGGGAGACACCGACGGTCTCCTAGTGGGGATCGGAATCTCACAGACTCATAGCATGATCTTGTGGATAGCACAACAAACCATACTATGATCTGAAAGCGGTCAACCCTTGACACTTGCAACTCTTGCAATATCCGATCTTATTTTGGCCCCTGAATTTTAATGACCTTGTGGATAGCACAACAAGTCATTAAATCCAGTCTAAGCAGTACCATCATTACGTAACGAGCATAGATTTGGATGTAGCCCTTGTGGATAGCACAACAAAGCTACACCGGTCCTCTATCCCGTTTAAGACATCACTATGCCATAGTTTTAGTCTGTCATCAGATTTGGCAAGCCTTGTGGATAGCACAACAAACTTGCCCGATCTAATGGCAATCCTAAAACTATAATGATGGAGGGCCACGTAATTCATTCTCAATGATTACGCTACGGCTTAAAATTTAAACGAGGAGGGATTTTGACATATTTTATCTTGGTCTCTATATCTGCGTGCTATTGATATATAGAATTTGGAATATCATATATTTAATTATATATATCAAAGCACATTCCACACATATCATATATATGAAGAAAAACGATAGATGATCATGGACTTTAACCTAGAGTGGCATTACCAGAGCCAGTTGGTAATCCACAAAATGGTGAACAAATGGCAGCCCCGCATCTGATGCTTTAGCTTGATGTAACTTTATCTCCAGCAAGGTCCTGCATGGTACTCTCATCCATCTCCGCCAATCCGCTTCTTAAATTACAAGTAATATTTAAATTGGGCTCGCATGCCCATAAATGTACATCAGATAATAATAAGAAACCTTGAACAAGTCAAGGGGAGTACATAATAAGAGGGAGATAGAATGTACAACCCGGATTCAATGGAGGGAGAGAGGGAGGCACGCAGTCCTCATAAATTACATCATTTGCCATTAACCATAACAATCATCACATGATATCTAAGTCCATGACCATCCATCCACACACATCACATGCATCAACAAGCAATTATCACATAATTACTTCTGAAATATTTTACTTCAAAAATATAATAATTATACTTTGAAAACCATTTAACTAAGCAATTTAGCTAACATGGATATCATCTAATCAACATTAGATAAACGTCATTCACCGTTACTGCATGAAGTCGCCAAGATGTACAGTTAATTAATTTAAAAATCACATTTCTAAATCAATTAACAAGTCTTAATTAGATTAGAGGAAATAACTAAAATGGTTTCATATTTCCTTTAAACTAATTAAGTAATGTGTCATTTATATGAAAATAATTTACAAGAGTTAAAACAATTTTAAAACTCAAAAATCATTTTTCATAATTTTCTGGGATTTTAAAACATTTTTTCTGAATTTTAAACAATTTAAAAACATTTTAAAATTTGAAAAAGGGGAGGGGTGGACCGGATCCGGTCCAATCGGATCCGGTGGGGCGCGCGGGCCACCCGCGCGGGTGGCTCGGGCCCCGCCCTGGGTCCGGGTGACTTGTCCGGACCCAGGGCCCGCGGGGGCGACCCGCGGGGTCGCCCCCTCCGCCTGCCTGGGTTCGCCCGAGGGGCGAACCCTAGGCCGCCGCCGCCCCTTCGCGCAGGGCCGCGGCTGTCTATTGTTGACATATCAAGAATATGTCAACAGATTAATCTAGCAGCTGACAAAAGTTTGTTTTTTTAAAACAAAAATTCCCCATTGACATCTTCGTCAGCACTACTTCTTTCCACTTCCCAGCCTGCTTTCTCTCCCCCCCCCCCCACCCCACCGTCACGACGGTTTCCCTCACCTCTCCTCCACCCAACCTTTGCATCTTCGCCAAGGTAGCCCCAAAACATCTTTAACTTGTCATCTTTGATAGCAGCTCCGTGGGGCAGCAGCGTAATTGTCACTTCTCAGAAGAAGGGGGCGTCGGGGCTGTCCTTGCTGTTGTTATGTTGAGTCCCCCAGGCAGTGGACGGGTAGGCAGAGGAGGCAGTGGTAGTGGACGTGGCGCCATTGTCATCGTCCCCGACCATCGAAGGCCAGGCGGAAGGGGGGCACCTTGGGCGGTGGCACCGACCGAGGGATGATCTAGATGACGGCCTGCATCTTGGGGTAGTCGCTGGGGATAGGATGGCTATAAGCAAATCCCAAAAGGACCAACTGCTGGGCCTCCTCGGTGGAGAATTTGTCGCCTAGTTGGCGGTCCACAGTGTCGAGGATGTAGTAACCTGGATTTTTCAAAAAAACTAATAATAAATAATAATAATAATAATAAAAGTAATTATAAAATCAAAGAAAAGAGAATTAAATAAAACCCATCAAATGAAAATAAGTAATGGGCTTTATTAAATAGACCCATTAGAAATTAGTGGGCTAAAATAGAGATTTTAAAAAGGGGAATAATAGAGAAATACCCAAAATTCGTAACTAAAATATTACTAAAATATTACTAAAATAGAAAAAGATATTTAATACATTAAATAGCTAGTTTGAGTTAGAATTGGATTCCTAAACCTACCCTAATTGATTGGCCACGAAATCCCCTCTCTCCCAACCCAAATAGGAGATCTCTTGCTTAAAAAGGGGAGAGGAAAATAGAAAATTTGGAATTTAATAAGAGTTAAACTTAAACTAGGAAAGGGAATAGGGAGAAGCTTAAATACTTCTCTTAAACCCTCTTGGCCGGCCCTAGCTCGTGCCAAGAGACTCCTGGACCAGGAGGAGAGGCCAAGAGGGGGAGAATTTGTGGAGAAGAGGGATCTCTCAAGTTCTTCCCCGAGTTCTTCAAGTTAACCCTAGAAGAAGAAAACAACCAAAGGTAGGCATTCTCACGAACATAAACTATGAAACTTTTTTATGTAGGATGTCTCGTCTATCAGGAACAACAACCCTTTTGGTTTCATATTTTTCAATCGAGCAAATCTTTAGTTCTCAATTTTCCAAGTTCTGTGAACTCCATGACCCCGACCCTTCATCTTTATTCTTGTTCTTCATGTATACTTAAGTCTAGGCCACGAAAGTTTTACTGGATGTTCTGATGCGTGTTACCTTTCCTTCGCCCCTGGAAGCCCTAATTTTCATCTACTCCAATGGGCGAATTAATTCTTTTACTCCAATTGATTCATGTTCCATGTTCTTCCTGTTTAACTTGACTAAAGCATGTCGAAACCTTTATAGTTTTCAAATTCTTATAAACTGCATGTACCCTGGCCTATCTAGAGTCGTTTAGATTTGGTTTTGCAATTTTTCATGCACTGTACGATTTGTTCTCAATTTCTAAAGCCTCCTGTATCAATTGGTTTAAGTTTGGCCCGCAGTCCAAGGTCCTGTCTGAATCTTGTCAGACTCAGGCACCGACCACCAGAACGCGACGGCCCGATAGGCCGCGTTCTGGAGTTGGATTGCGACAGTCGTCCCGTCGCGTTCTGAACGTGACAGGATCAACGTCGTGATCCATATGCATGTCCTATCGCGTGCCTCACATGACTCTATCACGTTCTCAGCGCCGGTTCTGAACACCCCGTCGCGATCCATGCAAGGCTCTGTCGCGTTCTATCCTGAACCCGTCGCAACCCTTTCATGGGTGCGTCGCGTTCACAGGTTTTTGCAGAAAACCCCTTGTTTTGCATATACTCAAATTGCTACTTGCTTATACTCTTAATTCTCAGTTATACCACAGTAAATGCACTTAATATAAATTGAACTTTTATATGTGATTTAAAATACATACACACGGCTAATTTCCATCCAAGATTTCATGACACATGCACACACTTTGAACCATCCAAATATGGCTTAATTGGCATAATCTATCTGGTAATTTATGCAATTAAATTGCCTTATTTATAAATTAACTTGTTCTCGATTTTTGTGTTATTTTGAAACACCGATCTCGACGCTCCACTGTTCTAGAACTCCTCTAGAACGTCGAGCACTTGTTTCCATAATTACCCTCTTTCTTGACTTGGATGAACTCTCCGACGGATACTCCTTCTGCTGAACTAGTGAGTCTTTGTTCAAGGCCTCCGTAAGTCTCCTCTGTCCATGGATTCCCACATGGTCGACGAGCCGGTTGTACTCTAACGCATATGAAACCCTTTAGGGATCAATACGATCCAATCGGCTATTAGAAGTTCACTCTCGCCTTGAATCACGCCGGACCTCTGGGCTTGTGCATAACAAGGCCAGTGGTAGGGTCGTGAATTCCACCTGACTGCCAATACCGAGTGTGCGTGTTGTGCAACTGTTATTATCGCATGTTTACTCGATGTGTTAGATACAATGTCCACTAGCTCTCATCTACACTCTATTCGCTCATCTATTCACGTTCACTCTACTATCTCGTCTATTCATCTAGTGCACTTATCTATTCTTGGTACTCTATATTGGCCATTGACTGATTGTCTAAAAGATAAACAATATAACCAATGCTTGGCAAAATATAAAGGGCCCGATCTGGTCCTGGGATGTGCGCCCGAAAGTGCTAGTGCCCATGGGAGTTCAATGATCAGAGTGTTTGGCATTACACTCAAGTGCTATCTATCTCGACTATCTAAATGACAATCAAAAAGTGCTATATTCTCTTGTTGTCCATTGACAACAAAGTGCTATACTATACTAGTAGTGCTATTGCTATACTTGTGCTATTGTGCTATGGCCATCCTGCTATTGTTGTGCTATTCCCGACACCTGTGCTATTTTTGGAAAGTCTATATTTGGAAAGTTGTACTATTTCATTCACGTTCTATCTTCCTATCTTTTACTTGACTCTCTCGCTCTATCATTAGTTACTCTGCCTTTAATGCATTAACTATTTAAAGTCTGCTTGACTATTGAGATTTAAGTCCTACTGGGCGATGTTCGGTCGCCCTGTGTTATTTGTCGTTGTGTTCTCAGGTGAGATCGAGGATAAACCATACACTCAAGAGGACGGGAACGACCTGGAGTGATGTCATGAGTACCTTAGCATCCTATGGCTATGTTTAGCGTTGTAGTAGTTAGGCATTGAAGTTTAGTCTTTTGCCTTCTTTCAATGTAATTGGGCCCTATAGATTGGCTCTGATATTAGTGGTTGTAACTAGGCATTGGAAAGTATTAATGAAATGAATTTTCTTTAGTATTATTCATTACGAAATGGTTTGATGTCTAGTATTCGCTCTATACCCTTTACTTGCAACTGCCTCACGTTCCGATATTCCGCATCGGGGCGTGACAGTTTTGTGGTATCAGAGCCTAGGTTATTCTTAAGTATAGGATGATCTAGGTTAACCTGTCTCGACTAGAGTCAATTATCCACCTATGTGAGTTGAGGTTAGAGCTAAGGGTAACTAGCTAAAATAAACTCACACACGCACAGATTAAATTTCACATCAGTATCATAACAGTAAGTTATTTTTGTAGGAACTAAGCAACAAAGATGACTGTTGAACGTGCTCAAATGAGGGGCATGCAACAAACCATCCAAGAGTTGACTCGTGCCATCATGCAAGCTACCCAAGGCGGGGGTAATCGTGTTGGTGCAGGCGATCTGCATCGTAACTTTAGAAGTCTAAACCCACCTAGGTTCAGTGGATCCACGGATCTCGATGAAGCCGAGCACTGGATGAAGGAAACGGAAAGAATTTTCTGTGTAATGCAATGTGCAGCAGGAGATAAGCTGCTACTGGCCACATTCCAACTGGAGAAGGACGCCCGCGCCTGGTGGGAGTCAGTGGAAGCTACTAGGGAGAATGGGCAATTCACCTGGAATGAGTTCAAAGAAGCTTTCAACTCCAAATACTTCTCCGAGCATGTCCAAGAAAGGAAGGCTGCGGAATTCGCTGCTCTGAAACAGCGGAGATTGACTGTCTCCGAATATGAAGCACAATTCTCTAGACTGGCAAGGTATGCTGAGCACTTGGTGAACACAGAGAGAATGAAGGCTAAGCGTTTCCTCAACGGCCTTAAGCCTCAATACATTACCCAACTGGCACCTCTCGACCTCTAGACCTACGCCGAGATGGTGAATAAGGCTCAGTTACTGGAAGATGCTACAGACTTCACCGACCGTATCAAAGGGAAGTTCGTGAAAAGGAATTGACCCTTGGTCAATCATATGCTAAGCCGAACAACGGCAAGAAACGTCCCTTCAACATCACGGAGGGACCTAGCCAAGAAAGGAAACCCAAGGCCCTTATACCCAACACTCCAGCCAAGAGCAACTGCAAGCATTGTGACAAGCCTGGTCACATCGCGGACGAGTGCTGGAGGAAATCCGACGCGTGCCTACACTGTGGGAGCCGCGAGCACCGCAATCCCGAGTGCCCGCTACTGAAGGACAATGAGAAGCACCCTAATGCGCCTAAGAGACAGGGAAGACTACAAGCCCTACATGAAGAGGAACCTGCTATGGAAGGAGGCGTGGTAGAAGGTACTCTACAAGTTTTCTCCTTATCAGCATTTGTTCTTTTCAATACTAGAGCTACTCATTCTTTTATATCTCAACACTTTGCTGGTACCCTAATTGCAAAACCTATATCCATGGGTTGTGAGTTCTTTGTCACAACACCACTAGGAGAAAAGGAGAAACTGAACAAGTATTTCCCATCTGCCGACGTAATGATCGGAGACCATAACCTAAAAGCCGACCTGGTGTGTATGTCCATGAAAGGCTATGATGTAATTTTGGGAGCCGACTGGTTGTCCACATATGGGGCAAGTGTTGACTGTAAGAAAGGGAAGGTTACCTTTAGTGACTTTCCTAAATTAGAATTCTCTGGAATCAGACAAAAGAGACAGATGTCTCTAATCTCCACCATAAAAGCTCACAACATGATAAGAAAAGGTTGTATTTCTTTCCTAGCAGCCGTAGTTGTGGAAAAGAAGGGTTCTAAGATAGAAGACATCCATATAGTCTAGGATTTCCCCGATGTGTTTCCTGAAGATCTGCCAGGGATTCCCCCGGAACATGATGTCAACTTCGCCATCGAGCTGATCCCTAGAGCTTCCCCGGTATCACGTCAACCATACCGGATGTCCCCTGCCGAGTTAAAGGAATTGAAGGCGCAATTGATCGACTTGCTGGAAAAAGGGTTCATCAGACCAGGTACCTGCCCATGGGGAGCACCCGTGCTGTTCGTCAAAAAGAAGGATGGATCGATGAGGCTCTATATCGACTATCGACAACTCAATCAACTCACCATCAAGAACAAGTACCAACTGCCCAGGGTCGATGAACTATTCGACCAAATATCGAGAGCTCAATATTTCTCCAAGATCGACCTTCGATCTGGCTATCATCAAATGAGGATCAAGGATGACGATATTTTCAAAACAGCTTTCAGGAGCAAGTATGGACACTACAAATTTGTCGTTATGCCTTTTGGTCTAACCAATGCTCCTGCAGTCTTCATGCAGCTCATGAACAGCATATATCATCCATACCTCGACAAGTTCGTGGTCGTCTTTATCGACGACATCCTCATATATTCGAGGACCAAAGAAGAGCATGAAGACCATCTAAAGATAGCACTACAAGTCTTGCGAGACAACAAGCTATATGAAATACTAAGCAAGTGTGACTTCTGGCTCGAAGAAGTGTCTTTCTTAGGCCATGTTATCTCAAAGGACGGCATCTCCGTTGATCCCTCCAAAGTGGAAGTTGTACTCAATTGGGAGAGACCAACCAACATCGTCGAGATCAGAAGCTTCTTAGGACTGGCTGGTTACTACCGGCGGTTCATCAAGAACTTCTCCAGGATCACCGTTCCTCTCACACGTCTGACACGAAAGGAGAACCCATCCTCTTGGAGTAAAGAGTGTGAGAAAAGTTTCCAAACTCTCAAAGACTGTCTTACCTCAGCACATGTTCTTGCTCTGCCAATAGAGGGAGAGGGTTTATCTGTCTACACCGATGCCTCAAGAATTGGGTTAGGGTGTGTACTCATGCAAAAGGAGAAGGTCATCGCCTATTCTTCAAGACAACTGAAGGCACATTATGTCAACTACCCTGTACATGATCTCGAGCTAGCTGATGTGGTCTTCGCCTTGAAGATTTGGAGACATTATCTATATGGCGAGCAATTCACTGTCTACTCAAACCATAAAAGTCTGAAGTATTTATTCTCTCAGAAGGAACTCAACATGAGACAAAGGAGATGTCTGGAATACTTGAAAGATTTCGACTTCCACATCCAATACCATCCTGGCAAGGGAAATGTCATGGTTGACGCTCTTAGTAGAAAGCCGAAGGCATCTGTTTCGAGTCTAGTCCTTGGCGAGATGCAACTACTAGAACAATTCGCAAGGTTAGACTTAACCATTGAACATAGTGATGATTGAGTCTTGGTTGCTAATATCAAGATTCAATCCGACATGCTGGAAGAGATCAAAGCCTAACAAGACAATGATCCGTTCTTAGTTCACACCAAGGAAACTCTAGCCGAAAGGCCAAACTTTGCTTTTACTTAAACATCGATTTTGTCCAAACATCGACTTCATGTAAACATCGATTTTCTTTAGACTCAGATCTTTTAAATATGTTTGGCGCCTAATGAAAAGTCAAAAATGTCTCTGATAGAAGATTTTCTTTTATCTCTCTAGATTTCTTCCCTCCTGTCAAATAGAAAGGTGGTCACTTACTACTTTTGGGAGAAAACAAGAAGCATAGAGGTATGTGAGCTTTTTGACAGAAACACTGTTTTAGCTAAACAATTTCTTCTATGCTTACAGACCTCATAGACCACCAAGTGGCTGACAATCTCAAGAAGAAAAAGAATAGAAAGATCAGCAACGACTAGAAGAGCTCCAACAGATCTCTTCAACAGATCTATTCAAAAGTCTCTCATATAAAAAATGAAGCAAGGCTGAAGAAAAGAAAGAGAGCTTTCCTGAAGATCTTTGAAGGAGTGTACAACCAGTGAGGAACCTCTAACGCCACATACACTCAAAGAAAGCGAGAAGAGCTTGAGTCAAATCAAGATAAGCATTTCATAGCAGAAGTCTTCAACCTTTCAAGCCTTCCTCTCTTCACTCTCTCTGTGATCGTTGTAATTTTGGGGGAGAGAGTCTTTTAGCTGAGAGTTTCCTTTAGTTGGTGTTCATCTATTCCAACTCTCAGTCGTGTTCTTTATTTTCTAAGAAAGATCTTTGTCCAGCTGTAGGACTGTATACAGTGTAGAACCTAGCTAGGGGTTTGTGTCTAGCAGAACCGCACTGGGGTTTGTACCAAGAGGTTGGCTTCTTGACCTGTAAAAGAAGTGGGCTGCCTTCTTGCTTGGGAAAGAGAAGAAGACCAGCTGGGGTGCTGGGTGTTGTATTGTCCTTGAGGGGGACTGTACCCTTGGTTAGTAAAATCTCAAGAGGTTGCTTGGGTACTGGACGTAGGACTTCCATGTGGGAAGGGCCGAACCAGAATAAATCTCTTGTGTTATTTGTGCGATTGTTTATTTGCTTCCGCACTGCTACTCTTTATCACACTAAACTAACCAAACTTTCATGTGTTTAAGTTTCTGTGTTTTAGATTTTAGAAAACCTATTCACCCCCCCATCTAGGTTAGCTTGCTGCCGTATCAAAGAAGGGCCAACAAGTGGTATCAGAGCGGGTCTCTGAACATTCAAAGAAGATCCAATGATCTTAGAGCAAAGATCCATGGTAGCTCAAGGATTTGCTGAAGGACAATCAGTCACCAGACCTCCATTCTTCGATGGAAAAGATTATCAATATTGGAAGATGAAGATGGAATGCTTCATTCGAGGCACAGACTTTGATCTATGACAGGTAATAGAGGTAGGTGATTATATTGTTACTCTTGCTGCTGGTACTACTGCCATTACAACAACTGATAAGAATAAACTATCTTTAAACTTTAAGGCTAAAAACTACTTATGTTGTGCCTTATCTAAAAATGAATTCAGTAGAGTATCTGCTTGTAAATATGCAAAAGAAATGTGGGATAAACTGTAAATAGCTTATGAAGGAACAGATAAAGTAAAACAAACTAGGATAGATATTCTTGTCTCACAATATGAGCAATATAAAATGCTTCCATACGAAAATATTACTACTATGTATAATAGATTTTTCAAGCACAGTAGTAGGCTTAAATTCTCTTGGTAAAACTCTGTCTAATGAGGAAACCGTTAGAAAGATACTTAGGTCTTTACCTCTTTCATGGACACCTAAAGTAACTTCTATTGAAGAAGCCCATGACTTAACCAAACTTTCTATTAATAACTTATTAGGTTCTCTCATGGCACATGAAATTAATATGGAGCGACTATCTGAAAGCTCATCAAAGAAAAAATGTACTAATGCTCTTAAAGTTGCAGCTGCTTCTTCCACTTCTTCTTCCTCTAGTTCTAAAAATGCAAATTCTGAAGACAGTGACGTAGATGATGTACTGTCCAAGCTTCAGAAAATTCTCAAGAAGAAGAAAAATGGATCAAGAAGGATCCAAAGGAAAGAGAAAAAGGAAAAAGAACCACTCTGCTATGAATGCAAAAAACCTGGACATCTGAGACCAGATTGTCCAAAACTAAAGAAGACTGGTCAAACAAAAAAGTCCAAGAAGCAGCACAAGAAGTTCAAAAGAAAAGTCATGGCTGCTGCTTGGGAAAATGAAGAGGCCACAACTTCAGAATTATCAAGCTCTGAATCGGAAAAAGAGCAGGTAAGTCTAGCCCTCATGGTAAGACTAGAGGAGGTACATTCTAACTCATCCTTTGATTCTTACACAGATTTAGAATCTGAAGATTTAGAACAAGTGTTTAATGAACTTTATGATAAACACAAGGTTGTTGTAAAAGAATTAAAAATTATCAAGAGCACCTTACTTGTTTGGAAGACACTCATTCTGATCTTAAATCAGAAATAGAACAATTGGAAAAACAATTGAAGGAAAGTAAAGATAATAATTCTCTTTTGAATGAAAATTTATGGAGCAAGGATAATGAAAAATTATAGTTAGAAAAAAAATTGAAAACTCTAACTGAAGAAAATCTTTATTTAAGAGAATTAGTTAGGAAGCTGACGAAAGGGAAAACATCTCTAGCTTTATGTTTAAAAGGATCAAAATCAGGAAACAATAAACAAGGTCTTGGATACATACCTCCAGAAAAAGGGAAGAAGTCCATAATTCTAGAAAATTATCCCTTACCAAAATTTGTAAAAGAAACCAAAATGCCTTAGAAAAGGCACCTGAAATAAACAAGCTTTATCAAAAGAAAAAGGTTTCTAAAAATAGTGACCTAAATAGGCATCACAAAGACAATCAGAACTGTAGAACAAACTATATTCATTGTTGTTCTCATTGCAATAAACTAGGACACACTGTAAACGCCTGCACAACAAGGCACTTAGTTTGGATTCCTAAAGGTTATTTTCATGCATCTAACCATCAAGGACCCAAAAAGATTTAGGTACCTACTTCTGAATAGTTTATTTGCAGGATAGCCTTAAAGCATCAGGAACAAAGGGTGCTCAAGGCACTGATGACTGCCAGCTCTTCATCCAACTCATATCTGAAGAGGGAGTAGTCATTAATTTAGTTTTAAATTTTAATATTACTAACAATTATTTGCAAGTCTCATTCAGGTGGAGTCTCTCATTCAGGGGGAGCACAGACTAAGGGCGAGCTATTCATTAATGTTAATCATTGTTGAACCCCTCAATGGTAACAAATTTTCTCAAAAGGGGAGAGAATGCATGGTAAGATTCTTCCTTTTTGGTTAATAACAAAAAGGGGGAGAGTATGCATGGTATGCATTATCTGTGAATTTTCTATGTTTTGTCAGAAAATTCTCATAAATTTTGTCATCACCAAAAAGGGGGAGATTGTTGAACCACTCCTATATTTTACCCTTATATTTTGGTGATAAAAAATTTATGATTAATTAAATATTATTTAATATATTTAATATCATGTTTTCCTAATAAATATAAATTTATGGAATTATCGTTGTGTGTTGTGCGCTAAAATGATAAATCGATGTTTATTCAATATACATCGATTTCTGTTCAAAGTGCCACATCAATTTCACTAACAACGATTTGATAAGTTACACAATGATTTGATCGTGTAACGATTCATTAAGTGAAACAACGATTTGGTCGCCACAACGATTTGATAAGTGAGAACAACGATTTGCTCTCAGAACGATTTGGTTTTCATAACGATTTCATAAGTGAGAACAACGATTTGCTCTCATAACGATTTGGTTTTCATAACGATTTCATAAGTGAGAACGACGATTTGCTCTCATAACATTTTGGTTCTCATAACGATTTCATAAGTTAGAAATAACGATTTGATTCTCACATCGATTTGAACGCCATAACGATTTGATCACCACATCGATCTCTCTCTCACATCGATTTCCTAAATAAGAACATCGATTTGACCAAAACATCGATTTGATAAGTTTTTATAACGATTTAAACGCCATAACGGTTTGATAAGTTTCATAAAATTTGGTTGCCACATCGACTCGATAAGTAGTAAGCTGAAGGCATCTTAGTAGAAAGCCGAAGGCATCTGTTTTGAGTCTAGTCCTTGGCGAGTTGCAACTACTAGAACAATTCGCAAGGTTAGACTTAACCATTGAACATAGTGATGATCGAGTCTTGGTTGTTAATATCAAGATTCAATCCGACTTGCTGGAAGAGATCAAAGCCCAACAAGACAATGATCTGTTCTTAGTTCGCACCAAGGAAACTCTAGCCGAAAGGCCGAACTTTGCTTTTACTTAAACATCGATTTTGTCCAAACATCGACTTCATGTAAACATCGATTTTCTTTAGACTCAGATCTTTCAAATATGTTTGGCACCTAATGAAAAGTCAAAAATGTCTCTGACAGAAGATTTTCTTTTATCTCTCTAGATCTCTTCCTCCTGTCAAATAGAAAGGTGGTCACTTACTACTTCTGGGAGAAAACAAGAAGCATAGAGGTATGTAAGCTTTTCGACAGAAACACTGTTTTAGCTAAACAATTTCTTCTATGCTTACAGACCTCATAGACCACCAAGTGGCTGACAATCTGAAGAAGAAAAAGAATAGAAAGATCAGCAACGACTAGAAGAGCTCCAACGGATCTCTTCAACAGATCTATTCAAAAGTCTCTCATATAAAAAATGAAGCAAGGCTGAAGAAAAGGAAGAGAGCTTTCCTAAAGATCTTTGAAGGAGTGTACAACCAGTGAGGAACCTCTAACGCCACATACACTCAAAGAAAGAGAGAAGAGCTCGAGTCAAATCAAGGGAAGTCTTTCATAGCAGAAGTCTTCAACCTTTCAAGCCTTCCTCTCTTCACTCTCTTTGTGATCGTTGTAATTTTGGGGGAGAGAGTCTTTTAGCTGAGAGTTTCTTTTAGTTGGTGTTCATTTGTTCCAACTCTCAACCGTGTTCTTTCTTTTCTAAGAAAGATCTTTGTCCAGTTGTAGGACTGTATACAGTGTAGAACCTAGCTAGGGGTTTGTGCCTAGCAGAACCGCACTGGGGTTTGTACCAGGAGCTTGGCTTCTTGACCTGTAAAAGAAGTGGGCTACCTTCTTTCCCGGGAAAGAGAAGACCAACTGGGGTGTCACGCCCCGACGTGGAATATCGGAATGCGAGGCAGTTGCAAGTGAACGGTATAGAGCGAGTACTAGACATCAAACCATTGGACAAGAATAAATACTAAGGAAAATTTATTTCATTAAAAATCTTTCAAATGTCTAGTTACAGCCACTAATGCCAGAGCCATTCTATAGGGCCCAATTACATTGAAATAAGCAAAAGACTAACTAAGACTCTAACATAGTACTACGACGCTAGGGTACTCTTGACATCACTCATGGTCGTTCCCGTACTCTTGAGTGTATAGTTCATCCTTAGTCTCACCTGAGAACACAACGACAAATAACCCAGGGTGAGCGATAACGCCCAGTAGGACTTAAATCTCAGGCTCAAGCAGGCTTTAAATAATTAATGCATTAAAGGCAGAGTAACTAATGATAGAGCGAGAGAGAGTCAAGTAAAAGATAGCAGGATAGCATGTGAACGAAATAGCACAACTTCCCAATATAGCAAGAGTGTCGAGTGTAGCACAAAATAACAAGATGGCCATAGCACAAATAGCACAAAGTATAGAAAGAGCACAACGCGTATAGTATAGCACTTTTGTCAATAGACAACGAGAGAACATAACACTTTTTGATTGTCATATAGATAGTCGAGATAGATAGCACTCGAGTGTAATGTCAAACACTCTGATCATTTAACTTCAATGGGCACTAGCACTTTCGGGCGCACATCCCAGGACCAGACTGGGCCCTTTATATATTTTGTCAGGCATTGGTTATATTATTTATTTTTAGACAATCAGTCAATGGCCAATATAAAGTACCAAGAATAGATGAGAGCACTAGATGAATAGACGAGATAGTAGAGAGAACGTGAATAGATAAGCGAATAGAGTGTAGATGAGAGCTAGTGGACAACGCACGTAACGCGTCGAGTAAACAGGCGATAGTAATAGTTGCACAACACGCACACTTGGTGCTAGCAGACAGGTGGAACTCACGACCCTTCCACTGGCCATGTTAAGCATAGGTCCAGAGGTCCGGCGTGATTCAAGATAAGAGCAAACTTCTAATTGCTGTTTAGATCATGTTGATCCCTAAGGGTATCATAGGTATTAGGGTACAACCGGCTCGTCGACCATGTGGGAATCCATGGATAGAGGAGACTTACGGAGGCCTTGAACAAGGATTCACTAGTCCGGTAGAAGGAGTATCCGACGGAGAGTTCGTCCAAGTCAAGAAACAAGTGTGTAGAGAGAACAAGTGCTCGACGTTCTAGAGGAATTCTAGAACAGTGGAGCGTCGAGATCAGTATTTCCAAAACATCACGAGAAATGAAGACAAGTTCATTTAAAATAGGGCAATTTAATTACCTAAATTACCAGATATGTTATGTATCATGTTCATGTCAATTATGCCTTATATGGATGGTTCAAAGTGTGTGCTTTGTGTAAGGGAAATCATAGACATGACAAGAATCAAGTGTATGTCTTTTAAGCAATTATGCCAAGTATGATTATAATAGGTTATTTACTGGGGTGATGACTATTAACAGAAGTATAGACACTGTAAAGAGTTCGAGTATGAAGAATCAAGGGTTTTTCTATAAAAAGACCCAGATCGCGATGCACCCCCATGAGGGTAGCGACGGGGTCAGGGAAGATCGCAACAAGGGCTTGCATTGAACGTGACAGGTTGTTCAGAACAGGCACTGAGATCGCGGCGGCATTGCCTATCGCGTTCAGAACGTGACGGGTGATGCTGTCGCAACGAGACCACTGAACGCGGCCTATCGAGCCGTCGTGCTCACAGGGTCTGCGCCTGAGTCCGACAGGGAACAGACATGTCTTGGATTGCGGTCCAGACTTGCCCTTCTTCGACGTAGGGTGATTCAAAAATCAAGAACAAAAAGTACAGTCGATGAAAATTCATGGAATCAATTTTAAACTACTCTAGACATGCAAGAGTACTTCCCGTAAATAGGAATTTGTAAACAGTCATGGTTTCGGCATGGTTTAATCAGATCAAACATGGGGGATAGAATACTGGGAATAGTTGGGATCCAAGATTTAATTAGCAAGACATGGTGGATGGAATTTAGGACTTTTAGGGGCTAAAGATCCCTAATAGCTGTTAGTATCTCTAGTAAAATTTTTGTAGCACGAAGTCAAGTGTACATGGAGAACAAGAGCTAACAAGGGGTTCGGGGTCATGTAAGTTGCTGAACATGGAAAATCAAGAAGAATTATTGGCACGATGATAAATCACGAAACTTGAGGGGTTTGTTCCTATCACATGGAATAACCTAAGGTTGAAATCTTTTTAATTTTGCTCGTAAGAATGCCTACCTTTCATGTTTTTCCTCTTCTAGGGTTTGAAGATGAAAAACTCGGGAAGAAGCTTTAATAGATCTTCCTCTCCACGATTTCTCCTCCTCTTGGCTTCTCCTTCTGGTCCAACAACCTCTTGGCACGAGCTAGGGCTGGCCATTAGGGTTTTAGAGAAATATTTAAGCTCCCCCTAATTCCATTTCCTAGTTTAAGTCTAATACTCATTTAATTCCAAGTTTCCTATTTTCCTCTCCCCTTTTTAAGCAAGAGATCTCTTAATTGGGTTGAGACAGAGGGGATTTCGTGGCCAAGCAACTGGGGTAGGTTTAGGATTCCAAATCCAACTCAAACCACTTATTTTAATGCATTAAATACCCTCTTTTTATTTAAGTAAGATTTTAGTTACGAATTTATGGTGTTTTCCCATTATTCTTTTTTTTAATTCTTATTTTGGCCCACTAATTTCTAATGGGTCCATTTAATAAAGCCCATTACTTATTTTCATTTGATGGGTTTTATTTAATTCTCTTTTCTTTGATTTTCTTATTAATTTAATTAGTTTTCTTTTATTTGATTTTCCAATTGCCAAAATTTAAATATTATTTAGATTTTTATTTTTCGGAAAAATCCAGGTTGCTACATCCTCCCCCTCTTAAAAGAATTTGGTCCCCAAATTCATATGATCATATAGGAGATAATGTCTTACCGAAAAGATTGGGGTAGTTTCGTCTGATGATTCATTCCGGTTCCCATGTAGTTTCTTTCACTCCGCAGTTATTCCATAGAACCTTAACCACGTGGAAGGGACGGTTCCTGAGTTGTTGTACTTTCCGTTCTAATATCTTGAGTGGCCTTTCTTCATACGTCGTGTCCCTGTTCAAAACCAGCTTCTCATGACAAATGATATGCGTAGGATCATACACATATTTCTTGAGCATGGAGACATGGAACACATTGTGTACACATGCCAAATCCGGTGGCAACACCAGTCGGTATGCAACCTCACCAACCCTTTCGAGTACTTCAAAAGGACCGATGAATCGAGGGCTGAGCTTTCCTTTTTCACCAAATCTTTGAACGCCACGAGTGGGTGACACTTTTAGGAATACGTGGTCACCCACTTGAAACTCCAGATCTCGCTTCCTCTTGTCAGCATAGCTCTTCTGTCTGGATTGAGCAATCTTGAGCCGATCTCTAATCACTTGAATATCCTTGGTTGTACGTTGTACCATGTCTGGGCCTAGCCATTTCTATTCTCCAACCTCATTCCAGCATGCAGGAGATCTACAATTCCTTCCGTAGAGTGCTTCGAACGGTGCCATCTTGATGCTCGCCTGGTAACTGTTGTTATAAGCGAACTCAATAATGGATAGATGCTCGTTCCAATATCCTTGGAAGTCTATGGTGCAAGCTCTCAACATGTCTTCCACCATTTGGTTGGTTCTTTTAGTTTTCCCATCAGTTTGTGGATAGAATGCGGTACTAAAGTTGAGTTTAGTACCCAGTACACCTTGCAGTCCTTTCCAAAAATGAGATGTAAATCTCGAATCTCGATCCGAGACAATAGATGATGGAACTCCGTGCAGTCTTACTATCTCCTTGACATATAGGGCAGCTAGTACCTCCACCGACCACTTACTCTTTATAGGCAGAAAATGGGCGGATTTGGTTAGTCGGTCCACAATGACCCATATGGCGTCGAGTCCACCACGAGTCTTGGGTAAACCCATGATGAAGTACATGCCAATGCTTTCCCATTTCCATTCCGGAATATCCAGCGGTCTGATACACCAGCAGGGCGCATGTGTTTCGTTTTTACTTGTTGGCAAGTAAGGCAGTGAGCGGCATGTTCCGCTACCTCTCTCTTCATATTCAGCCACCAAAATGTTCTTTTCATGTCTTGATACATTTTGGTACCTCCTAGATAAATAGTGTACTTTGTCTTGTGAGCATCATCCATTAGCTTCCTCTTCAGTTCTTCATTATCAGGAACGCATGTCCTTCCTTGAAAGACAAGCCTTCCATCTTCGGTCGTAGCAAAGTCCGATCTTTCGGCTAGAGTTTCCTTAACGCGAACTAAGAATGGATCATCATCTTGTTGAGCTTTGATCTCCTCCAACAGATCAAATTGAATCTTGATATTGGCAACCAAGACTCGATCATCTCTATGTTCAATTTTTAAGTCTAACCTTGCGAATTGTTCCAGTTGTTGCATCTCGCCAAGGACTAGACTTGAAACAGAAGCCATCGACTTTCTACTAAGAGTATCAGCACGGCGTTACCCTTGCCTGGATGGTATTGGATGTTGAAGTCGAAATCCTTCAAATATTCTAGCCATCTTCTCTGTCTCATGTTGAGTTCTTTCTGGGAGAATAAATACTTCAGACTTTTATGGTCTGAGTAGACAGTGAACATTTCTCCGTAGAGGTAATGTCTCCAGATTTTCAAGGCAAAGACCATGGCAGCCAACTCAAGATCATGCACGGGGTAGTTGACTTCATGAGTCTTCAATTGTCGAGAAGAGTAGGCGATGACTTTCTCCTTTTGCATCAATACACACCCTAGCCCAATCCCTGAGGCATCGTTGTAGAAAGAGAAACCTTCTCCCTCTATTGGCAGAGCGAGAACAGGTGCGGAGATCAGGCAATCTTTAAGAGTTTGAAAACTTTTCTCATATTCTTTACTCCAGGAGTATAGATTCTCCTTTCGTGTTAGTCGTGTGAGAGGAACGGCGATCTTGGAGAAGTCCTTGATGAACCGCCTGTAGTAGCCAGCCAGCCCCAAGAAGCTTCTGATTTCTGTGACATTGGTTGGTCTCTCCCAATTAAGTATAGCTTCGACTTTGGAGGGATCAACGGAGATGCCGTCCTTCGAGAAGACATGGCCCAAGAAGGACAATTCTTCGAGCCAGAATTCACACTTGCTAAGCTTTGCGTTCAGTTTGTTGTCTCGCAGGACTTGCAGTGCAATCTTTAGGTGTTCTTCATGCTCTTCCTTGGTCTTCGAATATATGAGGATATCGTCGATGAAGACGACCACGAACTTGTCATGGTATGGCCGATATATGCCGTTCATGAGTTGCATAAAGGCTGCAGGAGTATTGGTTAGACCAAAAGGCATAACGACGAATTCATAATGTCCATACCTGCTCCTGAAACCCGTTTTGAAGATATCGTCATCCTTGATCCTCATTTGGTGATAGCCAGATCGAAGACGATCTTGGAGAAATATTGAGCTCCGGATATTTGGTATAATAGTTCATCGACCCTGGGCAATGGGTATTTGTTCTCGATGGTGAGCTGATTGAGTTGACGATAGTCGATGCATAGCCTCATCGATCCATCTTTCTTCTTGATGAATAGTACTGGTGCTCCCCATGGGGAAGTACTCGGTCTAATGATCCCCTTCTCTAATAGCTCCATCAGTTGTGCCTTCAGTTCCTTTAGCTCGGCAGGTGACATCCGGTACGGTTGACGTGATACTGGTGCGGCTCCAGGGATCAACTCAATGGCAAAGTTGACATCACGTTCAGGGGGAATCCCGAGTAGGTCTTCAGGGAACACATCTGGAAAATCCTGGACTATGTGGATGTTCTCTATTTTGGAACCATTCTTTTCAACTACCACGGCCGCAAGAAAAGCAATGCAACCATTTCTTATCATGTTATGGGCTTTTATGGCAGAGACTAGAGACATCCGTCTCTTATGTCTGATTCCAGTGAAAGACAACTTAGGGAATTCACTAAAGGTAACTTTCCCTTTCTTACAGTCGACACTTGCCCCATAAGCGGACAACCAGTCGGCTCCCAAGATTACATCATAGCCTTCCATGGGCATACATACCAGGTCGGCTTTTAGGTTATGGTCTCCGATCATTACATCGGCAGATGGAAAGTATTTGTTTAGTTTCTCCTTCTCTCCCAGTGGTGTTGTGACAGAAAATTCACAACCCATAGATATAGGTTTAGCATTCACAGTATCAACAAAGTTTTGAGATATAAATGAATGAGTGGCTCCAGTATCAAATAAAACAAATGCTGATAATGAGAAAACTTGAAGGGTACCATCTACCACGCCACCTTCCATAGCAGATTCCTCATCATGCAAGGCTTGCAGTCTTCCCTGTTTCTTAGGCGCATTAGGGCGCCTCTCATTATCTTTCAGTAGCGGACACTCGGGGATGCGGTGCTCGCAGCTTCCACAGCACAGACATGCGCCGGCTTTCCTCCAGCATTCATCAGCCGTGTGACCAGGCTTGTCACAGTGTTTGCAGTGGCTCTTTGCTGGAGTGTAAGGAACAATGGCCTTGGGTTTCCTTTCTTGGCTGGGTCCCTCCGCGATGTTGGAAGGATGCTTCTTGCCATTTGTTGGCTTAGCAGATGATGGTCTGGAAGTCATTTCCTTCTTCACGAACTTCCCTTTGATACGGTCACTGAAGTCCGTAGCATCTTCTAGTAGTTGGGCTTTCTTTACCATCTCGACATAAGTCTGGATGTCGAGAGGGGCCAGTTGTGTGATGTATTGTGGCTTGAGGCCGTTGAGAAAGTGCTTAGCCTTCATCCTCTTAGTGTTCACCAGATGTGCAGCATAGCACACCAGTCTTGAGAACTGGGCTTCATACTCGGCCACAGTCAGGCTTCTCTGTTTAAGAGCAGTGAATTCTGCAGCCTTCCTTTCTTGGACATGCTCGAAGAAGTACTTGGTGTTAAATGCTTCCTTGAATTCGGTCCAAGTGAATTGACCATTCTCCCTAGTAGCTTCCACTGACTCCCACCGAGTGTGGGCGTCCTTCTCCAGTTGGAAAGTAGCTAGTAGTAGCTTATCCCCCGCTGCACATTGCATAACACGGAAAATTCTTTTCGTTTCCTTCAGCCAGTGCTCGGCTTCATCTGGATCCGTGGATCTACTGAACCTAGGTGGGTTGAGACTCCTGAAGTTACGATGCAGCTCGGCTGCACTGCCACGGTTTCCGCCACCTTGGGTAGCTTGCATGATTGCACGAGTCAATTCTTGAATGGTCTGTTGCATGCCCCTCATTTGAGCACGTTCAGCAGCCATCTCGATTGCTTAGTTCCTACAAAAATAATTGTATTGCAATGATATTGATGTGAAATTTAATTCGTGTGTGTGTGAGTTCATTTTACCTAATTACCCCTGGTTCTAACCACATCTCACATAGGTAGGGTAATTGACTCTATTCAAGGCAGGTCTACCTAGATCATCCTATACTTAGAACAACCTAGGCTCTAATACCAGAAAACAGTCATGCCCCGACGCAGAATATCGAAACGCGAGGCAGTTGCAAGTGAACGGTATAGAGCGAGTACTAGACATCAAACCATTGGACAAGAATAAACACTAAGGCAAATTCATTTCATTAAAAATCTTTCAAATGTCTAGTTACAACCACTAATGTCAGAGCCATTCTATAGGGCCCAATTACATTGAAATAAGCAAAAGACTAACTAAGACTCTAACATAGTACTATGACGCTAGGGTACTCTTGACATCACTCGTGGTCGTTCCCGTCCTCTTGAGTGTATGGTTCATCCTCGGTCTCACCTGAGAACACAACGACAAATAACGTAGGCTGAGCGATAACGCCTAGTAGGACTTAAATCTCAGGCTCAAGCAGGCTTTAAATAATTAATGCATTAAAGGCAGAGTAACTAATGATAGAGCGAGAGAGAGTCAAGTAAAAGATAGCAAGATAGCACATGAACAAAATAGCACAACTTCCCAATATAGCAAGAGTGTCGAGTATAGCACAAAATAGCAAGATGGTCATAGCACAAATAGCACAAAGTATAGCAAGAGCACAACGCGTATAGTATAGCACTTTTATCAATAGACAACGAGAGAACATAGCACTTTTTGATTGTCATATAGATAGTCGAGATAGATAGCACTCGAGTGTAATGCCAAACACTCTGATCATTTAACTCTCATGGGCACTAGCACTTTCAGGCGCACATCCCAAGACCAGATCGGGCTCTTTATATATTTTGTCAGGCATTGGTTATATTGTTTAATTTAGACAATCAGTCAATGGCCAATATAGAGTACCAAGAATAGATGAGAGCACTAGATGAATAGACGAGATAGTAGAGAGAACGTGTGAGACCCTAAATTTTTTGGTCATTTTATATTGAGCATGCGATATTTATATGTCATAAATATAGTGTACGTATTAAAATTTTTGCATACTATAACTACAAATTGTTCATGTGCATATGTGTGTATCTATATTATTTTCGTGAATATAAGTAATTAGCCAATTTTGTATGTAAGGTATTTATTTAAATATTATGCATGATATATTAAAGTAATGTTACACATATAATGTGAAGTACTATCATGCATCTTGTAAGCATATATGATTTTACTTTTGTACATGTATTATAATTAAATGTATATATTATCTAATGGTTGAGATGCATATTGTGTTTAATTATTCCATGCATATTATACGTAGCTATGATGTGTATATATGTGCACGTACATATTAATCTTGTTCGAATTATATATCTATTTCTAAGCATGATAAATTGTTATGATGTGTGAACAATAATGTGAATCGTGTATGTATCTAAACGATGTAGGCATGTATATACATATATGTTTATCCTTATGTATGTTATAAGTATAATTACTCATGAGTATACGCATGTATACATATATCTATACGTCCATCTTGTGCAAATGATATTTGTTTATTATTAGCATGCTAAATTGTTTATAGTGTATATGGTACTTAATAGTATGGTGCATATAAAAATATATCAAAATATTATAAGCAAGTTATATTTATGTAAATTCATGCATGTTGTGCTAAATTATACTTTGTACGCGCATAGATGTATAAATCTAATGTTGTACCTATGATATTTACTTATTGCAATAATCATTAACTTGATTATGACATGTATGATATCTAAATAATAGAGTATGTATTACATTTATATATATATATTCGTGCATAATACATGCAACTATGGTGCATAAGTATACATATGTAGTCACTTCGTGCATATTATCTTTAATTGAGATTAGTACAAATTATACTTATAAATCATGTGTAATATATATAATTTATGTAATAAGTGTAAAAATATTTAATTATGCTCATACTATATTGTTGGAGCCTAAATGTATGTTTAAATTTGATGAAATTAGGTGTTTGGGCTGTCTGTCACAGTTGGCGGCCAACACTGTGCTACCAACTTGCAGGCCTTCTTGGCGTCCACATCCCTGGACGCCAAGGGACAGTGGGCGGCCACCCCCTGGACGCCAACCCCCTATTGGCGGCCAGCCCCTTGACGTCAACTGTGCAGTTGACTACAACTGATGTTGACGTCTATATCCTCCTGTGTAACAGTTCCAGATTTGTTAATGCTCGCATTATGGCCGGTTCCAGTTTAGGAAACACATCCTAAACCGTAGGAAACCTACCCAGAAGCGTACCCAACCCATCCAACCTTATAAAGACCCATCTTCTTGCAGCACCAAGCCTTTTTGGTCATTGTGAAACCCTAGCACTTTTTGTAAGAAAAGCTGAAGTTTCAAAGCTCTGATCCGGCGACTGGAGGATTTTCTGGGAGATCTACAACAACTGGAGCGTAGTCCAACTATCAAGGAGGCATCCCCAAACCCGAGGAACGACCTACAACAATTGGAGAACCAGATCAAAGGAGTTTTCGAGCACCCTCTTGCTTTGGCCGAGGAGGGCTTCAACGGAAAGATTTGATCTTATAGGATTTTATTAGAGGCAAGTAACCTATGTATATCAATCTTAGACATGTCCCCTAGGTCCTAGAATTTTTCTGGATTTTTTCTCGAGTCCTGGACCCTCCATTTTCCCCGTGCATGTGAGTGTTATCTGTGTTGATTGTTGTTTGGAAGTTGACGGAAACATCCCCTATCATCAAGTTATTGAGTTGACGGCAAGAGATGCCGCAGTTAACTCAGTTGGCGGCTAGGACTGTGCAGTTAAGTTCTTCAGTGTTCTAAAAAATGCTATTTGATCTTCTTTAATATATTTAAATGATTTCTGGGTATGTGTTCATGCTGTAACTTTTATGTGGGGTCAAAGATGATTAGTAGGTCATGTCGTGAGGATTTCATGAATTTTCTTGATTTATGTTAATTATGAAAATTCTGTAGATTGAATTATGAGCATAAAATAACCATGTTTAATGTGTGTAAATAGGTCAGATGTGAGTTAGGGCATGGTAAATTTTTCTGTGACGATGTCTTGATTGTATATATGCATTGACACTATTATATTAGACTGTTTTACTAGAATTTCTACTTTAGAGAAATTAGTGAGACATGCACCTGTAAATATATTTAATTGTTATAAATGCATTTCCTTTTCATAAAAATATAGAAAATTTAGAATGTGTTATGTTTAATGTATTTAACATTTGATAAAAATTTCATGAAGATCTGATGACAGTAAGTACTATTATGTTTTGAAATGAGAAAAATGGCCATGTTAAGTATGATAGAGTTAATTATATGTAAATCAAGAGTTAGCAGCATGTTAAAATCTTATTTTAAGTTATTTATCATTGTTTAACAGTAAGGTGAATTTCTATAAATGGAAAAGTGAATATTATATAAAGTGTGTGTGAAATTGGATGATAATATGTGTATTAGCATGAGTAAAATGTGATGAGAATGATAAAGTGGTTAATGTAATATTTATCCATGTGTGACACTGCTACCATAGGGGTCTGAGAGCTGTACCATAGAAAAGTCCATATGGAAGGCTCAACGTTATGAGATAAATCCTAAGCCTCAGTTTGGTAATAGGTTGGGGTTAGAGATAACTCCAACCCATGACTAAAGTTATGCAGGGTTAACTCACTTTTCAGTTTGTATTCTTATGTGTTAACTCAGTTTAACTACAGTGAGTTAACCCACTTTCTCTTTGATTTCTTTGGCAAGATAAAGTGAGTTAACCCACTATTAATCCACTTTCATATCAAAAAGTGACTTGAAAAGAGAAAGTAACAATTAATGTTGTGTTGGGAAAAGAGAAAGTAGCAAATAATGTTCTATACTGCTTGGGCAAAAAGGTAGTTAACTCAATAGGTTAACTCAAATCCACCTCCAGAGGTGGGTTGAAAAATTGTGAGTTAACTCACATCTGACCCACTTTTAATCTAACCTACTTGAGTTAACTTTTTTTTGTTACCAAACTACATTTTGAGTTAACTTGAGTTAACTTTATGTTAACTCGTTACCAAACTGAGGCTAAGGGCATTAGGATAAAATCCTGGAGGTGGACAAGTACCGCTGGTTAGGGTGGAGAGGGCTTCTCCCGGTTCTGCACAGTTACCTAGGTTTGTCACCGCATTACCTAAGTGACAAATATGTGAAAGTGAGTGCTAAATGTTAAGTGAAAAGCACTTAGTGCTAAAGTGATTGTTTTCCTCTACTTGGTAGTTAGGACTATGTGTCACTGCAATTTGAGAGATTAAATGTGATTAGAAGTGCAAAGTGATAAGTGAATGTGGCACGTGATAAGTACAATTGTTATGATAAGTGATAAACATGAATACATGAGTAAATGAAATGAAAGAAGTGTAAATTATCGGTAAGGAAGAGTAAAAGATAATGAGAGTGTAATCACATGTGAAAACCAATGTATTAATACATGCATATTTATTTTGTTGTTCGTGCATTAACATCATAATTGTAGAATTATGTTAATATCATGTCTAATATCATGTGATATAGTTTAATAATATCCATATAGTAGTGTGCAGGAATATGTGCATGTAAATATGTAAAGAAACGCAATGTCGAAAATTGAGTATGTAGAATTGACAAATGAATGAAATGGCATGAGAATAAGTGTAATTTCAGGTAATTAAGTTGATTCACGGCAAAACAGTAAGCTAAATGAGATTATGATTTTGATAAACACATAAAATAATGCCTAAGTCCATGATAGAATTGTTATTCATTTAGTATGTAGTTCCATGATCAATTTGTAGATGATTGCCATCCGATTTGAATGTATTTTAAATCTTCAATTCATGTTTAATAAAGGTGATATCATGGTGAATTATTTATATTAAAACAGCAAGTGAAATGTGTAAATAAATAAGGAAAAGTACATGTGAAATATAAATAGAGATCATGTTAGATTGCTATCTACTTTATGTATAATTGCATGATCTAATTGGTAGAGTTGTTCCACAATAAGAAAAATGTTGAGTAATAAATCATGTTATATGTTAGGTGTTTAAGAGTGCATATGTTCATACCATGTATGTATCAACATGATTATGCTAAATTATGTTAGAATGCTTAGTATCGTATTATGTAGATTACTAGAAAGCATGCGCAAGTGTTAAGAGAGTAGGATAAATTATACCTTAAAACAGCAAGTTAAATGTGTGATAAAAAGATATAAATGCATGAGAGATTGACTAGATATCATGCTAGGAATGTCTAATATCTTGTACTTAGCCTCATGTTTTAAAATGGTAAAATTGTATAATGATATGATGAAGATTTGAACCATGTGTCCTAGGATATATCATGTGTAGAAAACATGTGTAGGTGTATGTTATCTTTCATGATTTAACATGAGCAGTGTTAGATAGGAAGGAAATTGGATGACTTATGTATAGTTAACCATAAGAACCATATGTCATGTGTAATGTTGTGATTAGAGTACTGATGGTATGTGTTTTTCCTCATTGTTAGTGGCTTATTATGTATGATATTTTAGATTACTTGCTGAGTCTTGTAAGACTCACACTTGCTTCGACGTACAGGTGTGATAGGTTATCCAGTAGCTGAGGAGAGAATAGTGAAGATTGATATCACATACAAGGAATAGTACTTGAGGAGATTTTTTTTTGGTAGTTGCTTTAATTTATAGTTTGAATAATGTGATTCATATGGACAATGTATGGACAATGTAGTTCTTTTCAAGTTGTAATAATGTGGACTCTAGTATTTTCTTTTACTATATAGACTGTGGAATATGTGGTGATGATGGAATGAAGTATAATATTTCTTTTAATTCCGCTGTACTCTTTTATTATTCATGGACATATCAACCTTATCGTTTAGTGTTGGGTTACTATCCCACTGTGACGATGCTCTTTGTACTGATGGGGATTGGTATAATCGTACCGGTATAAAGGGGGTCGTTACAGAATGTTAATAGATGAGCGAATAGAGTGTAGATGAGAGCTAGTGGACATTGCACGTAACGCGTCGAGTAAACAGGCGATAGTAACAGTTGCACAACACGCGCACTTGGTGTTGGCAGTCAGGTGGAACTCACGACCCTCCCACAGGCCATGTTAAGCACAGGTCTAGAGGTCCGGCGTGATTCAAGATAAGAGCAAACTTCTAATAGCTGTTTGGATCATGTCGATCCCTAAGGGTATCATAGGTATTAGGGTACAACCGGCTCGTCGACCATGTGGGAATCCATGGATAGAAGAGACTTACGGAGGCCTTGAACAAGGATTCACTAGTCCGGTAGAAGGAGTATCCGACGGAGAGTTCATCCAAGTCAAGAAACAAGTGTGTAGAGAGAACAAGTGCTCGACGTTCTAGAGGAATTCTAGAACAGTGGAGCATCGAGATCGGTATTTCCAAAACATCGCGAGAAACGAAGACAAGTTCATTTAAAATAGGGCAATTTAATTACCTAAATTACCAGATATGTTATGTATCATGTTCATGTCAATTAATCTATATATGGATGGTTCAAAGTGTGTGCTTTGTGTAAGGGAAATCATAGACATGACAAGAATCAAGTGTATGTCTTTTAAGCAATTATGCCAAGTATGATTATAATAGTTTATTTACAGCGGTGATGACTATTAACAGAAGTATAGACACTGTAAAGAGTTCGAGTATGAAGAATCAAGGGTTTTTTTGTAAAAAGACCTAGATTGCGACGCACCCCCATGAGGGCAGCGACGGGGTTAGGGCAGATCATGACAAGGGCTTGCACTGAACGCGACAGGTTGTTCAGAACAGGCACTGAGATCGCGGCGGCATTGCCTGTCGCGTTCAGAACGCGACGGGAGATATTGTCGCAACGAGACCACTGAACGCGGCCTATCGGGACGTCGCGTTCACAGGGTCTGCGCCTATGTCCGACAGGGAACATACATGTCTTGGATTGCGGTCCAGACTTGCCTTTCTTCGACGTAGGGTGATTCAAAAATCAAGACCAAAAAGTACAGTCGATGAAAATTCATGGAATCAATTTTAAACTACTCTAGACATGCAAGAGTACTTCCCGTAAATAGGAATTTGTAAACTGTCATGGTTTCCACATGGTTTAATCAGATCAAACATGGGGGATAGAATACTGGGAATAGTTTGGATGCAAGATTTAATTCCCAAGACATGGTGGATGGAATTTAGGGCTTTTAGGTGCTAAAGATCCCTAATAGCCGTTAGTATCTCTAGTAAAATTTGTGTAGCACGAAGTCAAGTGTACATGGAGAACAAGAGCTAACAAGGGGGTTCGGGGTCATGTAAGTTGCAGAACATGGAAAATCAAGAAGTAATTATTGGCACGATGATAAATCACGAAACTTGAGGGGTTTGTTCCTATCACGTGGAACAACCTAAGGTCGAAATTTTTTTAATTTTGCTCGTAAGAATGCCTACCTTTCATATTTTTCCTCTTCTAGGGTTTGAAGATGAAGAACTCGGGAAGAAGCTTTGATAGAACTTCCTCTCCACGATTTCGCCTCCTCTTGGCTTCTCCTTCTGGTCCAACAACCTCTTGGCACGAGCTAGGGCCGGCCATGAGGGTTTTAGAGGAGTATTTAAGCTCCCCCTAATTCCATTTCCTAGTTTAAGTCTAATTCCCATTTAATTCCAAGTTTCCTATTTTCCTCACCCCTTCTTAAGCAAGAGATTTCCTAATTGGGTTGAGAGAGAGGGGATTTCGTGGCCAAGCAATTGGGGTAGGTTTAGAATTCCAAATCCAACTCAAACCACTTATTTTAATGCATTAAATACCCTCTTTTTATTTAAGTACGATTTTAGTTATGAATTTATGGTGTTTTTCCATTATTCTTCTTTTTAAAATTCTTATTTTGGGCCACTAATTTTGTAACGACCCTCCTTATATCGGTACGGATATACCATCCCACATCGATATAGAAAGCATCGCTACAGTGGGACATGTACCCAACACATGTACAATAGACTGAAACGTACACAAATATAACACATAACAGCGGAATAGAAAGAACTGGAAATAAATCTCTTATTCCATCATCCACATTTATACACAGTTTATATAGTACAAAAGGAACTAACTATTTCATAGCTGGGAATTTAACAAATTACATTGTCCACCTCTTGCAAATAAAATGAATTACATAACTCAAATGTAATACAAATCTCCCTTTATTACATACTATGAAAGGAAATACAACGTCACTAGCTCCACAAGTAATCTCCTACTCCCGCTCCGAGTCACTCCTAACAGTCTCCTCGAAAGAGGTAGAGACACCTGCACCTGTACGCCGAAACAAGAGTGAGTTCAAAGACTCAGCAAGTAACTTCCATTCACACTAGGCATACATACATCACATGGGCTAATTGCATTTTTCATAACACAACTATTACATATAGCATGGATTAGTTAATCAACTAAAGGAAAAACCTAAACATGATAATTCTACATTTACAAAACATGATACTTGATTTATATTTTAATTCACAAAATTTAAATGTATCACATGCTTTCTACGCATTCTTTAACATAGAATCAAATTTTAAATTTCATTACATGTATGTTGCAACATAATAGCAATTAAGTATAGAATTTACATTAAAAGGAAAAGACATTCTAGCATGGGTTCTATGCAAAATTTCACATTCATATCACATTTCTAAACATAGTTAGCTTGCTGTTTTACATGGGTTTAACACATTCATAACAGAAAATACATGCTCTCATATCGCATTTACATATTTACATGCTCGGTTACTCATTTACATAATTTCACATTCACTTTTCACATAACCAAAATTCACATTACTAACATTGGTATGCCGTGACACATAGTCCAAACCACCTATAGAAGGACACACAGTCATCACATCACACATATATCTATCACCTAGGCATTACAGTGATAAATCTTAGTTAATGCGCAGAACCGGGAGAAGCACTCTCCACCCTAACCAGCGATACTTGTCCGCCTCCAGGATTTTTATCCCAATGCCCTTGAGATTTCACACACATATGAACCTTTCCGTAGGGACTTTACTATGGTACAGTTCCACAGCCGTCTAAGGTAGCAGTGTCACCCATTGACACATTTACACATTTTCTCAATTTTATTAACACACACTTAATGTATAGCTTAACACATTTGTTTCATGTTCACACATACACACATTGTAGGATCACCTAGCATGGTACTACTGTTTTCAGGGTTAAACAATAATCATTTGATTCAATTCATGCTGCAACTACTAGGTTATCATTAATTTCTCTATCATGCTTTAATTACCCTTTTCATGATGAAATAATGAAATCCGTGCCCACTGTTGTCAAATTTGCACAAAATTTTAATTACAGACTGTTTACAGATCATACCTCCCACATGTAAATTTTCATATTTTTTTTGGACATACACACTAATTATAAAATTAGGACTGTGATATTGCACAATACATCAACAATCCTACTCACATGGTTTATATTGAAACAGGTATATAATTCATTCTTACACATGCGTCTGAAAGTCATGAATTCATACAAAATATCTAGGAATTTAACTGGTTTCATACAATTTGTTTGAAAATTTAATAGCAATGTATGCTTATTGTTTTACAATTCAGGAAAATATAACTAATTACACACATATCAGAAAATTTCAAAAATTTCTTGGCGTGGACTGACATTTATAAACATCTTACAGAAATTACGTGTACTCAAATTCCGCATAGATCGCACAAAACATGAATTTATAAGATTAAAACCTGCTTGACATGCATTTTAGAAATTTCAGATAATTAAGGTATTGCACAGAAATTCATGAAATTCTCACAACATGTTGCAATAAAGATAGTATATGGCATATCACTTTTACATTACATCCTCATGCGCAGAAAATCCGAAAATAGCTTCTATAGGGCAGCAGACTACACTGTCTCTGCCTGAAGAACTCAAAGGCAAGGGTGTGGCCGTTTATCATGTTAACGGCAACATCGGGCGTCACCAACTTAGGATATTAACGGCAAGAGATCACGTTGTTAAGTTCTTGTCTGTGCAAAACACAGACTGAACGCAAAAGACTGGTTGAAGGGGGGTTCCAGGACTCGAATAAAAATCTGAAAATTATCCTAGGACCTACTAGACATACGTATGGATGATGTGAACAGTTTACTTGCCTTATAAAAATCTACCACCGAAGATTTGTCTCGACGAAGCTCTCTTCGGCCAAAGCCTAAGAGCCACTAAATCTCCCTCAATCCGACTTTTGTATTGATCTTCGAAGCACGCTGGAGTTGGGGAGATGCACCCTGACGTTTAGACTTCCTCCCAGTCGATGAAGAATGCCGGAAGAAGTCTCCAATCACCAGATTTCAGGGTTCAAAGATCGGGTTTCACTTAGAGAGAACTAGGGTTTTTGACAAATGCCAAAAGGACCCAACTGCGCCCCAAACTGAGTCTTTTATAGGGTAAAGGGTTGGAGATACGCTTGGGTAGGCTAGGTTACCGTTGGGGGACGGTTTCCTAAACAGGGTGCAAAGTTTTCGGGGACGTTTCCGGATCTGAAGTCGCAACAGATCTAGAAGATAAACGTCAACATCACTGGCTGCCAATTATGAGTTGACGTCCATCGATGTGGCCACTGACTCACCATCAACGTCAACTCATGTTGACGTCAACAGGTCGTCTGTACAGAACTTAAAACAGCAGGAAAACATACTTACTCAATACATATACATAACCATACAAAGTATACTTTATAAAATTAGTACTATTCATGCAATGAAATATAATACAAATAATAACTTAACAAATATACATCTATATATAACAATACTCAACTAATATGTATATACATACATATATATATACATAACTACACACAAATAAACATCAATTCTCACACAACCAAACACCTAAACAAGAGAGCAAAATTCTAGGGCCTTGCAAATTTCTAATGGGTCCATTTAATAATGCCTATTAATTATTTTCATTTGATGGGTTTTATTTAATTCTCTTTTCTTTGATTTTCTAATTAATTTAATTAGTTTTCTTTTATTTGATTTTCCAATTATCAAAATTTTAATATTATTTAGATTTTTATTTTTCAGAAAAATCCAGGTTGCTACATCCTCCCCCTCTTAAAAGAATTTGGTCCCCAAATTCATATGATCATATAGGAGAGAATGTCTTACCGAAAACATCGGGATAGTTCCGTCTGATGATTCCTTCCAGTTCCCATGTAACTTCTTCCACTCCGCGGTTATTCCATAGAACCTTAACCACGTGGATGGGACGGTTCCTGAGTTGTTGCACTTACTATTCTAATATCTTAACTGGCTTTTCTTCATACGTTGTGTCCCTGTTCAAAACCAGCTTCTCATGATGAATGATATGCGTAGGATCATACACATATTTCCTGAGCATGGAGACATAGAACACATTATGTACACATGCCAAATCCGTGGCAACGCCAGTCGGTATGAAACCTCACCAACCCTTTACTTCAAAAGGACCGATGAATCGAGGGCTGAGCTTTCCTTTTAAACCAAATCTTTGAACACCACGAGTAGGTGACACTTTTAGGAATACGTGGTCATCCACTTGGAACTCCAGATCTCGCCTCCTCTTGTCAGCATAGCTCTTCTGTCTAGATTGAGCAATTTTGACCCGATCTCGAATCACTTGAATATTCTTGGTTGTACGTTGTGCCATGTCTGGGCCTAGACATTGCAATTCTCCAACCTCATTCCAGCATGCAGGAGATCTACAATTCCATCCGTAGAGTGCTTCGAACGGCGCCATCTTGATGCTCGCTTGGTAACTGTTGTTATAGGCGAACTCAATAAGGGATAGATGCTCGTTCCAATATCCTTGGAAGTCTATGGTGCAAGCTCTCAACATGTCTTCCACTATTTGGTTGGTTATTTCAATTTTCCCATCAGTTTGTGGATGGAATGCGGTACTAAAGTTGAGTTTAGTACCCAGTGCACCTTGTAGTCCTTTCCAAAAATGAGATGTAAATATCGGATCTCGATCTGAGACAATAGATGATGGAACTCCGTGCAGTCTTACTATCTCCTTGACATATAGGGCAGCTAGTACCTCCACCGACCACTTACTCTTTATAGGCAGAAAATGGGCGGATTTGGTTAGTCGGTCCACAATGACCCATATGGCATCGAGTCCACCACGAGTCTTGGGTAAACCCATGATGAAGTCTATGCCAATGCTTTCCCATTTCCATTTCGGAATATCCAGCGGTTTGAGTACACTAGCGGGGCGCAGGTGTTCCGCTTTTACTTGTTGGCAAGTAAGGCAGTGAGCGGCATGTTCCGCTACCTCTCTCTTCATGTTCGGCCACCAAAATGTTCTTTTCATGTCTTGATACATTTTGGTACCTCCTGGATAAATAGTGTACTTTGTCTTGTGAGCTTCATCCATTATCTTCCTCTTCAGTTCTTCATTATCGGGAATGCATGTCCTTCCTTGAAAGACAAGCCTTCCATCTTCAGTCATAGCAAAGTCCGATCGTTCGGCTAGAGTTTCCTTAACGTGAACTAAGAATGGATCATCATCTTGTTGAGCTTTGATCTCCTCCAGCAGATCAGATTGAATCTTGATATTGGCAACCAAGACTCGATCATCTCTATGTTCAATTTTTAAGTCTAACCTTGCAAATTGTTCCAGTAGTTGACTTTATGAGTCTTCAGTTGTTGAGAAGAGTAGGCGATGACTTTCTCCTTTTGCATCAGTACACACCCTAGCCCAATCCCTGAGGCATCGGTGTAGAAAGACAAACCTTCTCCCTCTATTGGTAGAGCAAGAACAGGTGCGGAGGTCAGGCATTCTTTAACAGTTTGAAAACGTTTCTCACATTCTTTACTCCAGGAGTATGGATTCTCCTTTCGTGTCAGTCGTGTGAGAGGAACGGAAATCTTGGAGAAGTCCTTGATGAACCTCTTATAGTAGCTAGCCAGCCCCAAGAAGCTTTTGATTTCTATGACATTGGTTGGTCTCTCCCAATTGAGTACAACTTCGACTTTGGAGGGATCAACGGAGATGCCGTCCTTTGAGATGACATGGCCCAAGAAGGATACTTCTTCGAGCCATAATTCACACTTCCTAAGCTTTGCGTACAGTTTGTTGTCTCGCAGGACTTGTAGTGCAATCTTCAGGTGTTCTTCAAGCTCGTCCTTGGTCTTCGAATATATAAGGATATCGTTGATGAAGACGACCACGAACTTGTCAAGGTATGGCCGATATATGATGTTCATGAGTTGCATAAAGGCTGCAGGAGCATTGGTTAGACCAAAAGGCATAACGACGAATTCATAATGTCCATACCTACTCCTGAAAGCCATTTTGAAGATATCGTCATCCTTGATCCTCATTTGGTGATAGCCAGATCGAAGATCGATCTTGGAGAAATATTGAGCTCCGGATATTTGGTCAAACAGTTCATCGACCCTAGGCAATGGGTATTTGTTCTTGATGGTGAGCTGATTGAGTTGACGATAGTCGATGCATAGCCTCATCGATCCATCTTTCTTCTTGACGAATAGTACTGGTGCTCCCCATGGGGAAGAACTCGGTCTAATGAACCCCTTCTCTAATAGCTCCATCAGTTGTGCCTTCAGTTCCTTTAGCTCGGCAGGTGACATCTGGTACGGTTGACATGATATTGGTGCGGCTCCAGGGATCAACTCAATGGCAAAGTTGACATCACGTTAAGGGGGAATCCTGGGCAGGTCTTCGGGGAACACATCGGGAAAATCCTGGACTATGTGGATGTCCTCTATTTTGGAACCCTTCTTTTCAACTACCACGGCCACAAGAAAAGCAATGCAACCTTTCCTTATCATGTTATGGGCTTTTATGGCAGAGACTAGAGACATCCATCTCTTATGTCTGATTCCAGTGAAAGACAACTTAGGGAATTCACTAAAGGTAACTTTCTCTTTCTTACAGTCGACACTTGCCCCATAAGCGGATAACCAGTCGGCTCCCAAGATTACATCATAGCCTTCTATAGGCATACATACCTGGTCGGCTTTTAGGTTATGGTCTCCGATCATTACATCGGCAGATGGAAAGTATTTGTTTAGTTTCTCCTTCTCTCCCAGTGGTGTTGTGACAGAAAGTTCACAACCCATGGATATAGGTTTAGCATTCACAGTATCAGCAACGTTTTGAGATATAAATGAATGAGTGGCTCCAGTATCAAATAAAACAAATGCTGATAATGAGAAAACTTGAAGGGTACCTTCTACCATGCCACCTTCCATAGCAGGTTCCTCATCCTGCAGGGCTTGCCGTCTTCCCTGTTTCTTAGGGCGCCTCTCATTATCTTTAAGTAGTGGGCACTCGGGGATACAGTGCTCGCGGCTTCCACAGCACAGACATATGCCGGATTTCATCCAACATTCATCAGTCGTGTGACCAGGCTTGTCACAGTGTTTACAGTGGCTCTTTACTGGAGTGTAAGGAACAATGGCCTTGGGTTTCCTTTCTTGGCTGGGTCCCTCCACGATGTTGAAAGGACGCTTCTTGCCATTGGTTGGCTTAGCAGATGATGGTCCGGAAGTCATTTCCTTCTTCACAAACTTCCCTTTGATACGGTCAGTGAAGTCCGTAGCATCTTCTAGCAGTTGGGCTTTCTTTACCATCTCGACATAAGTTTGGATGTCGAGAGGGGCCAATTGTGTGATGTATTGTGGCTTGAGGCCGTTGAGAAAGCGCTTAGCCTTCATCCTCTCAGTGTTCACCATATGTGTAGCATAGAGCGCCAATCTTGAGAACTGGGCTTCATACTCGGCCACAGTCAGGCTCCTCTGTTTAAGAGTAGCGAATTCCGCAACCTTCCTTTGTTGGACACGCTTGGAGAAGTACTTGGTGTTAAATGCTTCCTTGAATTCAGTCCAGGTGAATTGATCGTTCTCCCTCGTAGCTTCCACTGACTCCCACCAAGCGCGGACGTCCTTCTCCAGTTGGAAAGTAGCTAGTAGTAGCTAATCCCCCAATGCACATTGCATATAACGGAAAATTCTTTCCGTTTCCTTCAGCCAGTGCTCGGCTTCATTCGGATCCGTGGATCCACTGAACCTAGGTGGGTTTAGACTCCTGAAGTTATGATGCAGCTTGCCTACACTGCCACAGTTTCTGCCACCTTTGGTAGCTTGCATGATTGCACGAGTCAGTTCTTGAATGGTCTGTTGCATGCCCCTTGTTTGAGCACGTTCAGCAGCCATCTCGATTGCTTAGTTCCTACAAAAATAATCGTATTGTCATGATATTGATGTGAAATTTAATTCATGCATGTGTAAGTTCATTTTAGCTAATTACCCCTGGTTCCAACCACATCTCACATAGGTAGGGTAATTGACTCTAGTCAAGGCAAGTCTACCTAGATCATCCTATACTTAGAACAACCTAGGCTTTGATACCACAAAACTATCACGTCCCGACGGGGAATATCGGAATGCGAGACAGTTGCAAGTGATCGGTATAGAGCGAGTACTAGACATCAAACCATTGGACAAGAATAAATACTAAGGCAAATTCATTTCATTAAAAATCTTTCAAATGTCTAGTTACAACCAGTAATGTCAGAGCCATTCTATAGGGCCCAATTACATTGAAATAAGCAAAAGACTAACTAAGACTCTAATATAGTACTATGACGCTAGAGTACTCTTGACATCACTCGTGGTCGTTCCCGTCCTCTTGAGTGTATCGTTCATCCTCGGTCTCACCTGAGAACACAACGACAAATAACGCAGGGTGAGCGATAACGCCCAGTAGGACTTAAATCTCAGGCTCAAGTAGGCTTTAAATAATTAATGCATTAAAGGCAGAGTAACTAATGATAGAGCGAGAGAGAGTCAAGTAAAAGATAGCAGGATAGTACGTGAACGAAATTGCACAACTTCCCAATATAACAAGAGTGTCGAGTATAGCACAAAATAGCAAGATGGTCATAGCATAAATAGCACAAAGTAGCACAATATAACAAATAGCACAATATAACAAGAGAACATATCACTTTTTGATTGTCATATAGATAGTCGAGATAGATAGCACTCGAGTGTAATGCCAAACACTCTGTTCATTTAACTCCTATGGGCACTAGCACTTTCGGGCGCACATCTCAGGACTAGATCGGGCCCTTTATATATTTTGTCAAGCATTGGTTATATTGTTTATTTTTAGATAATCAGTCAATGGACAATATAGAGTACCAAGCATAGATGAAAGCACTAGATGCATAGACGAGATAGTAGAGAGAACGTGAATAGATGAGCGAATAGAGTGTAGATGAGAGCTACTGGACATTGCACGTAACGCGTCGAGTAAACAGGCGATAGTAACAGTTGCACAATACGCGCACTTGGTGTCGGCAGTCAAGTGGAACTCACGACCCTTCCACTGGCCATGTTAAGCACAAGTCCAGAGGTCCGGCGTGATTCAAGATAAGAGTGAACTTCTAATAGCCGTTTGGATCATGTCGATCCCTAAGGGTATCATAGGTATTAGGGTACAACTGGCTCGTCGACCATATGGGAATCCATGGACGGAGGAGACTTACGGAGGCCTTGAACAAGGATTCACTAGTCCGGCAGAAGGAGTATCCGATGGAGAGTTCGTCCAAGTCAAGAAACAAGTGTGTAGAGAGAACAAGTGCTCGACGTTCTAGAGAAATTCTAGAACAGTGGAGCATCGACATCGGTATTTCCAAAACATCGCGAGAAATGAAGACAAGTTCATTTAAAATAGGGCAATTTAATTACCTAAATTACCAGATATGTTATGTATCATGTTATGTCAATTAAGCCATATATGGATGGTTCAAAGTGTGTGCTTTGTGTAAGAGAAATCATAGACATGACAAGAATCAAGTGTATGTCTTTTAAGCAATTATACCAAGTAAGATTATAACAGTTTATTTACTACGGTGATGACTATTAACAGAAGTATAGACACTGTAAAGAGTTCGAGTATGAAGAATCAAGGGTTTTTCTGTAAAAAGACCCAGATCGCGACGCACTCCGTGAGGGTAGCGACGGGGTCAGGGCAGATCGTGACAAGGGCTTGCACTGAACGCGATAGGTTGTTCAGAACAGGCGCTAAGATCACGGCGGCATTTCCTGTCACGTTCAGAACGCGACAGGTGATGCTATCGCAACGAGATCACTGAACGCGGCCTATCGGGCCGTCGCGTTCACAGGGTCTGTGCCTGTGTGCGACAAGGAACATACATGTCATGGATTGTGGTCCAGACTTGCCTTTCTTCGACGTAGGGTGATTCAAAAATCAAGAACAAAAAGTACAGTCGATGAAAAATCATGGAATCATTTTGAAACTACTCTAGACATGCAAGAGTACTTCCCGTAAATAGGAATTTGTAAACAGTCATGGTTTCGGCATGGTTTAATCAGATCAAACATGGGCGATAGAATACTGGGGAACAATTGGGATGCAAGATTTAATTCGCAAGACATGGTGGATGGAATTTAGGGCTTTCATGGGCTAAAGATCTCTAATAGCCGTTAATCTCCAGTAAAATTTTTGTAGCACCAAGTCAAGTGTACATGGAGAACAAGAGCTAACAAGGGGGTTCGGGGTCATGTAAGTTGCAGAACATGGAAAATCAAGAAGTAATTATTGGCACGATGATAAATCACGAAACTTGAGGGGTTTGTTCCTATCACATGGAACAACCTAAGGTCGAAATCTTTTTAATTTTGCTCATAAGAATGCCTACCTTTCACGTTTTTCCTCTTCTAAGGTTTGAAGATGAAGAACTCAGGAAGAAGCTTTGATAGATCTTCCTCTCCACGATTTCTCTTCCTCTTGGCTTCTCCTTCTGGTCCAACAACCTCTTGGCACGAGCTAGGGCCGGCCATGAGGGTTTTAGAGAAGTATTTAAGCTCCCCCTAATTTCATTTCCTTGTTTAAGTCTAATTCACATTTAAGTCCGAGTTTCCAATTTTTCTCTCCCTTTTTAAGCAATAGATCTCATAATTGGGTTGAGAGAGAGGGAATTTCGTGGCCAAGCAATTGGGGTAGGTTTAGGATTCCAAATCCAACTCAAACCACTTATTTTAATACATTAAATATCCTCTTTTTATTTAAGTAAGATTTTAGCTACGAATTTATGGTGTTTTTTCCATTATTCTTCTTTTTAAAATTCTTATTTTGGCCCACTAATTTCTAATGTGCCCATTTAATAAAGTCCATTACTTATTTCATTTGATGGGTTTTATTTAATTCTCTTTTCTTTGATTTTCTAATTAATTTAATTAGTTTTCTTTTATTTGATTTTCTAATTATCAAAATTTTAATATTATTTAGATTTTTATTTTTCGGAAAAATTCAGGTTGCTATATGGGGTGCTAGGTGTTGTATTGTCCTTGAGGGGGACTGTACCCTTAGTTAGTAAAATCTCAAGAGGTTGCTTGGGGACTGGACGTAGGACTTCCATGTGGGAAGGGCCGAACTAGGATAAATCTCTTGTGTTATTTGTGTGATTGTTTATTTACTTCCGCACTGCTACTCTTCGTCACACTAAACTAACCAAACTTTCAAGTGTTTAAGTTTCTATGTTTTAGATTTCAGAAAACCTATTCACCCCCCCCCCTAGGTTAGCTTGCTACCGTATCAAAGAAGGGCCAACACCCTTCCTGTGCAACCCTCCCCCCCACCCCGCCACTGCCCGTCCCCCTCTTGCGCCCCACCGCCACCGCCCTCCCCCCTTCCTGTGCAACCCCCCCCCCCCCCACTCCGCCACTACCGCTCCCCCTCCGGCTCCCCTCCTCCACTACCCTCCCCCCCTTCCTATGCAACCCCCCCCCACCCCACCACCGCCCCTCCCCCTCCCCCCTTCGTATGCAACCCCCCCCCCCACTCCGCCACTACCCCTCCCCCTCCGGCGCCCCACCTCCACTACTCCTCCCCCCCCCCCTTCTTCAGTCTAAAAGAACAGTAAGACACAATCACAGAGTTAGCTACATGCCTATGATCTGTATTGCGTCACCACAAGAGAAAGTGGAATTTCCGACGGACCCAATCCGTCGGAAATCCGACGACAATCCGTCGAAAACACTGCCTTCCGACAACTTTCCATCGAACGGTCGTCGGAAGACGTCCATCGGAAAATTTTGGTCAGAAATTACCGACGGCTACCTAATCCATCAGTATTCCGTCGGAAATTCTGACAGAATATTCCGTTGGAAAAATAGTCAGTAATCTGACGGAAATTAGTAGGAAACCGTTGTCAGAACATTGGTCAGTGAATTTCGACCGAAAACCGTCAGAAAATAAGTTGAAAAAACTGTCGAAAACTGCCGACAGAATGAATCCGTAGGAAAACCCGTCGAAAATGTGTAATATTTTAAAAAAAAATTTACAGAAATTAACAATAATAAATTACAAAACCTGCTAAAATATTCATGCATTCCACAATAGAAGGTACTCACAATGAAACATAAAATCATAAAACATAACTAATACAAAATCAAACACAATCATAAATGCTAAAAATCAAGACAAGTCTCCTGGATCATCCGTCGTCCTCGTCTCCTGATCATCAAGTGCCGGAGGATCCTATATTAAAAAAAATTAATATGAGAAACATTAATAAAAATTAATATACAAATATTATTTTCAAAATTTTAAATTTAAAACATGTGATTATTCCTCAACTTTAATAAGAAAATATTTTGGATCCTTTAGACTTGGATTTTTTTTAGATCCATCATTTGAACGCCCAACCCAATCCGAGAATCCAAATCGGATTCCGTTAGTTCACACACGTCAATTTCGCCTACCTGGTCGTGTCGGAGTGAACAGCACATCGATCGGATCCCTATTTGGGATTTTGGACCCCCGGGTTGCGTGTTTTAATCATTTAGACTTGGGTTATTTTTAGATCCGTAATTTCAACGCCCAACCCAATCCGGGAATCTAAATCAGATTTCGTCAGTTCGCACACGTCAATTTAACCCACCCAGTCGTGTCGGAGCGAACGGCACGCCGATTAGATCCCTATTTGGGATTTTGGACCCTTGGGTTGTGTGTTTTGATCCTTTAAACTTGAGTTTTTTTAGATCCGTCATTTGAACGCCCAATCCAATCAGGAATCTAAATCGGATTCCGTCAGTTCGCACACGTCAATTTAACCCACCCGGTCATGTCGGAGCGAACGGCACGCCGATCAATCCCTATTTGGGATTTTGGACCCCCGGGTTGCGTGTTTGATCATTTAGACTTGGGTTTTTTGTACATCCGTCATTTGAACGCCTAACCCAATCCGGGAATCTAATTCGGATTCCGTCAGTTCGCATACGTCAATTTAACCCACTCGGTCTTGTCGGAGTGAACGGCACGCCGATCAGATCCCCATTTGGGATTTTGGACACCCGGGTTGCGGGTTTTGATTATTTAGACTTGAGTTTTTTATACATTCATCATTTGAACGCCCAACCCAATCCGGGAATCCAATTCGGATTCCGTCCGTTCGCATACGTCAATTTAACCCACCCGGTCGTGTCGGAGTGAACGACACACCGATCAGATCCCTATTTGGGATTTTGGACACCCGGGTTGCGTGTTTTGATCATTTAGACTCAGGTTTTTTGTACATCCGTCATTTGAACGCCCAACTCAATCTGGGAATCCAAATCGGATTCCGTCAGTTCGCACACGTCAATTTAACTCACCCAGTCGTGTCGGAGTGAACGGCACGCCAATTAGATCCCTAATTGGGATTTTGAACCCCCGGGTTGCGTGTTTTGATCATTTAGACTCGGGTTTTTTGTACATCCGTCATTTGAATGCCCAACCCAATCCGGGAATCCATTTCGGATTCCGTCAGTTCGCACACGTCAATTTAACCCACCCGGTCGTGTCGGAGCGAACGACACGCCGATCAAATCCCTATTTGGGGTTTTTGACACCCGGGTTGCGTGTTTTGATCATTTAGTCTCGAGTTTTTTGTACATCTGTCATTTGAACACCCAACCCAATCTAGGAATCCAATTCGGATTCCGTCAGTTCGCACACGTCAACTTATCCCACCCGGTCGTGTTGGAGTGAACGGCACACCGATCATATCCCTATTTGGGATTTTGGACACCCGAGTTGCGTGTTTTGATCATTTAGACTCAGTTTTTTTGTACATCCGTCATTTGAACGCCCAACCCAATCCGGGAATCCAATTTGGATTCCGTCAGTTCGCATACGTCAATTTAACCCACCCGGTCGTGTTGGAGTGAACGGCACGCCGATCAGATCCCTATTTAGAATTCTAGACCCCCGGGTTATGTGTTTTGTTCCTTTAGACTTGGGTTTTTTTAGATCCGTCATTTCAACGCCCAACCCAATCCGAGAATCCAATTCGGATTCCGTCAGTTCGCATACGTCAATTTAACCCACCCGGTCGTGTCGGAGTGAACGGCACGCCGATCGGATCCCTATTTGGGATTTTGGACACCCGGGTTGTGTGTTTTTATCCTTTAGACTTGGGTTTTTTTTAGATCCATCATTTCAACGCCCAACCCAATCCGAGAATCCAATTCGGATTCCGTCAGTTCGTACACGTCAATTTAACCCACCCGGTCGTGTCGGAGCGAACGGCACGCCGATCGGATCCCTATTTGGGATTTTGGACACCCGGGTTGCGTGTTTTGATCCTTTAGACTTGGGTTTTTTTTAGATTCGTCATTTGAACGCCCTTTACACGTCTGTTTATTTTAGAATAGTAATTTGAGCGCTCATGTGGCTTTTTTATCCTTCCATAAGTTGATTGTATAAATGGACCTTCTTTATAGGTTAATTAATTTAGATTTCTTTTTTTCCCTTTTGACATTCTTTAGTGGTTTCATTTCATTCAAACTATATGAAATTAATAGTAATGCTGACCTGAGGGGCTGGCTGTGAGGGGCATACTCCCTGCATGGCTGAGATCAACTGCTCAACCATAACGCCAAAGTGCGTCCGTAGCTCTTCCCAGATGAGAGTTCTCATCTCCTCTACACCACTGCCAGGTGGCGCAGTAGATGAACTCGCGTATGCCGGAGGAGCGACCGAACTCGCATATGAAGACAACACTGGAGTAGTATCCAGGCTGTCCCCAATGCCGTACACTCGACCCTTCCACGATCCTCCCGCTGCATCGACCCAAGCCTCAGATCCAAGTCTGGCTGGGGAGTGCCCTCTGCATAGCGATCCGCCATCGTCCTGTCATAGGTCTCCTGCAGAACAAATTAAAACTAAATTATTGAAAACAAATTATTTTAATATCTTAATTGAATTCAAAATTAATCGCTTGACTTACAGCAATCGTGCGAGCACTCTCGCTGACATAGTCATCCATCCCCTTCCGCTTATGAGTCCGATCAAATAACTCGCAAAAAGTAGGGGCAACCTCGATCTCGTGATGCTTACAATTCAACAAAATTAGTTAGTTTCATAATAATAATCAATGTATTAAGCAATTGAACAATAATATGCTTACCAATTTTTGGCTATGGGTCACATAAGATACGGACCCACTAGTATGCACATTCTTCTCCGGATGAGTTGATCGGTTGCATTTTGCCGCCTGTGACCACTCCTGCCATGGTCTAGTAGCCCAACGCTCACAAAGGGACTCCCAATAGTCCCTCCTCAGCCAAACAGGGTCGTAATCCAGCCAAGCCATAGGATCTCGGTTGCCTGTGGTCTTCATTGCCTTGTCCCAGGCCTCCCACATCGACTTTCTTAAATTAGTTTGGGCAATAGACTCCCAGACGGCTCGAGCTCGAGGGAGATCCTCGGGTCTCGTGAACACGTACCTCCGCTGTAAAGAAATAAAATTACTCAACTTTCTACACTAACAGAGATAGTAATTAAATAAATGACTTTAAATCAGTAAAAATTAATAATACCGTGAACATGTCAAATAATAAATCCCGGACAGGCACTGGGAACTCTCTCCATGCATCCACTGGTCTTGGAATGTGTGCGTGGACCAGTGTCGTAATATAGCAGGAAGCAGAACCGGGATCTATCTTCCCCCTGCATAAGCACATTAATTTTGTACATGAACTGCATAACATAAATAACAAATACAGTAAGTTTGAAGTGATCAAGTTTACCCTAAAATCCAACATGGCTGCCATCCAAGTAGCTATGGCCCCTCCTCATCCGCTGCTGGATGCTGGCTCCCCACCTCTGTTGAAAACAATTAAGTACACTACTGTTGTATAAATTGGAAGACAAGAAACGTACTAATCTATGAAACCATACATATACCTAGTGGTGAGGAAGAAGGGAAAGGTGGCGCTACTCGCGTGGTCAGAGAGGCGGTCCCAGCAAAATTATATACACATTAGAAAATATGAATTTAAATTGAACAATAATATATAGAGTTTTATGTTTACATATACATATACCTGTCGCCGGGATGACCGGAGTGGATGGGGAGGCAGTCCCTGCAAAATTGTATGTACGTTAGATCTCGTGAATTTAATATGAACAATAATATATAGAGTTTTGTGTGTACATATGCATATACCTGTCGTCGGGACGACCGACGTGGACGGGGAGGCAATCCCTGCAAAATTGTATGTACGTTAGAGCTCGTGAATTTAATATGAATAATAATATATAGAGCTTTGTGTTTACATATACATATACCTATCACCGGGACGACCGGCATGGACGGGGAGGCAGTCCCTGCAAAATTGTATGTACGTTAGATCTCGTGAATTAATATGAATAATAATATATAGAGTTTTGTGTTTACATATACATATACCTATCGTGGACGGGGACGCGGACCCTCGGCCTACGAAGGTGGAAACCGTCCGACTCCGTCCTCCACGTACCATATCTCTATTGAGATAAATAAAGATATAACATGTCATCAGTACTCAATTTTGAAGTAGCTATTGAATAACATATAATTAGCAACAACATGAAGTTCTTACAAAATGTAGGGTATATTATATATATTCATCATCAGATGCTGAAGATATGTTTAATTTAGCGTCATCTTCGTCATCCTCCTCGAATTCGTCCTCATCATGCCGGGACTCTTCCTCCTCATCAGACTCCACCTCCAGCGGAAGGGCATTTGGGTCAACTTCTTCCTGTTCGTTATCCTTATATAAGCAAATTGGTTCATTTATATCATCAACACTGAACTGCGTAGAAGCCGCCAACTCTCGTGCCTCACTCCGATCTGATTGGAAAAAATTGTCATTAACACCTTCGAGCTCATCATCAGCTGGGACAAGCTCATACTCAGGGAATGGCCTTGATTTCACTCTACATGCAGCCCACCAATCTCTCAATTTGAGGGATGAATAATTTGAATAATAAACTTGTTGGGTCTGTGCCGCCAGAATGAATGGCTCATATGTACTCAACTTGGACTTATGCTTGACATCGACAATCCCATATGTTGTGTCATGACGAATAGATGTCGGATCAAACTAATGACACTTGAATAGAAATACATTGTTGTCTTGTCCCAAAAAAGCAGTTCAATTACTTCTTCGAGAATGCCATAATAGTCAATTTCATTTTCATTGTAGGCACTTCCCTTCACACATACGTCGTTGTTCATCGTAGACTTATTCCGTCCATAATCTCTCGTGTGAAATCGGTATCCATTCACAATGTAGCCTGGACAGACACGTACAATCTTCGAGGGCCCATAACTGATCTATTGTACTCTTGAATAAGTAATCAAACATTGTTCAACCTATTATTAAAAAATGGATAGACAATGATAAGTTATAACAACTAAGTATGCATAAGAATATAACACTTATGTTTCAAAATATTTAGACACATACTCGAGATCTTAACCAAGTAGGAAAAGACTTCTCCCATTCCTTTTCAACCTGCACGTCAGTCAGACGTGGATTCCGTTGCAGTATGACCGAGTCAAACTCTCTATAATGTAAATGTCACACAACCTCTAAGTTCTGCAGTATTGCACGCAAATGATGTACATCATAAGTGTTGAGAGCTTACTCAATGTAGGGGTCTAGTTCTGCGCAATTCATGAATATGTAGATCTCCGCAGCTACCAACTCTCTGTCTTCGAGTGCGCGAGTAGAAGAATATCCGAACGCTCGTCCGGGACACTTGAATACAGAGAGTCGGTCAGACACATTAGAATCTCCACCATCATCATTACGTGGAGGTTGAGGGCGTCGGTTTCGTATTTTCGTGTCAAAGTACATCGAACAAAAGTTAGATTTCTCCTCAATAAGGTACACCTGGGTAATGGAGCCCTCAACTTGTGCTTTGTTGCGGACTTTCATCTTAAGATCGTGCATGCACCTACGACAATAATTCAAATGAATACATATGAAATATAAAAGATAGTCATAATGTGAATAAATTGAGACATAGGAATATACCTCTCAAATGGATACATCCATCGAAATTGTACTGGTCCTCCGACCCTAGCCTCATATGGCAAATGGATGATCAGGTGCCCCATTGAATCACAGAATACTGGAGGAAATATCTTCTCTAATTTGCAGACTGTCTGTATTATATTTTGCTCTATATGTTGCAAGTCATGAAGTCTGAGTTCTGATGCAGATAAAATCCTGAAGAATTGACTCAGCTCAGTCATTGCTCCCCATATTTGCTTCAGCAACAACTCACGAAAAGCAATTGGCATCAGTCTTTGCATGAAAACATGGCAGTCATGACTCTTCATTCCATATATTTTCCCCTCGTTGACATTTACACAACGGGCAATATTCGAGACATATCCATCCAGAAATCTCAATTGCTTCAACCATTGCAACACTTCCTTAATCTGTCTGGCCCCAAGCACATATGAAGCTTTAGGTTGCACCACTTTTCCACTAACATGCTGTAGCTCTAGTTCTGGACGTCTGCAAAGTACTTTCAAATCCATTCGTGCCTTGACGTTATCCTTCATTTTGCCTTTGACGTCCATAACTGTGTTGAACACATTATCAAAAATATTCTTCTCTATATGCATGACGTCTAGGTTATGTCGTATCAAAAGTGTTGACCAATAAGGCAATTCCCAAAAGATGCTTTGTTTCACCCAATTGTGATCCTTCCCAAAGCCGGGGATATGTCAGGTACTACCAGCCAGTTGTGTTACAATCGGTAAGTTCTGGACCCGCCTTGCCATGTTTCCACCAGACACCCGTTCCATATCTACCTCCTCCATCACAATTGTATTTTTCATAAAAGAATCCTTTTGCTTTCGGAAAGGATGGTCACTCGGTAGAAACCGACGATGACAATCGAACCAACATGATTTTCCCCTAGATTTCAACACGAATGATTTAGAATCCTCCATGCAATAAGGACATGCCAACCTCCCATGTATGCTCCAGCCAAATAACATGTCGTACGCTGGAAAGTCACTTATTGTCCACATTAATGTAGCCTTCAAATTGAAATTCTGTTTTCTGGATGCATCATAAGAGAGAACCCCATCTGACCATAACAATTTCAGCTCATCAATCAATGGTCTAAGATATATGTCTATATTTTTTTCGGGACTTTTTAGACCCAGAATCACCAATGAAAGGAACAGATTCTCACGCTTCATGCACATCTCTGGCGAAAGGTTGTACGGTGTTAGGAATACTGTCCAACATGAGGAAGATGCCACCGAGCCTCCGAATAGATTGAAACCGTCTGTGCATAAACCCAGCCGCACGTTGCGTGGATCCCTTGAGAAGTAAGGATGAGTACGGCTAAAATAAGCCCAAGCTTCACCATCAGCAGGATGACTGATTTCACCATCATCACGACTGACTCTTTCCGCATGCCAAGTCATATGTCCAGCTGTCTTCGGGGACATGAACAACCGCTGCAATCTAGGTGTGATCGGAAAGTACCGCAATGACTTATACGGAACATCCTTCTGCTTTGACTTGTCTCCTCTCTTAGGCTTGAATCTATCATGCTTACAAATACAACATGATGTCTTATCTGCATCATCTTTGTAGTACAGCATACAGTGATTCGGACATGCATCAATTTTCATAAAACCAAGCCCCAGATCATTCACCATCTTCTTCGCATAGTAAAAATCATCAGGTGACCTCTCTGATTGAGGAAGCATACTCTTGACGAGTAAGAGAAGCCGATCAAAACAACTCTCGCTCATATGAAATTCAGACTTCAGATTCAGTAGCTGCAACACTGCAGACAACCGTGTATGCTTCTCACAACCATCCCATAATGTCTCATCAGCATCTCGAAGTAATTGATAAAATCTCTGAGCTGTATCATTCGGCACTTCTTCATTTGTTTGATCTTCATGAATATTGAACTCCGAACCAGCAACATCGACAACCATGTCTGCGTACATACTTGTGGAGGCAAAGTTAGCTGGTTCAGACGACTGAATATTAACTCACCATGAGACGACCATAACTCATAATGGGCAACAAATCCTCTCGTATACAAATGATGTTGCACATCCCATGTCGATATCCACTTTCTGTTCTTATAAGCCGAACACAGACATCAGATGTTACCCATCGGATCAACTGCTACTGATGAATTACTCAATGCAAACTGAATGAAACTGTCAACTCCGTCTTTAAATTCCTCTGTCACAACTCCATTAACTATTCCACGGTACATCCATGACCGATTCTCATAAGACATTTTTCCTACACAGATTAAAGGTCATGTCACAAGTTAAAATCCAACACACCCTCACATCGTTCGAGTAAGTCAAAATGAATAGGTAGGACATATTATTTAGATTATCACTTTTTACCCATTTGTGAATATTTGATCGCACTCAGATGACCATTTACTATGTATTTGTATTATTTGCTAAAAATTTCGACAGCATCTCCCCACACCTCTCTGATATACCAAAAATATTTATTGATTAAGATATTTTCTTAAACACTTACTAATAAGTGGTTAAGAAAAATTTCTAAATCAATAAAGGTATATCAGAGAGGAGTGAGTAGAAGCACCCGAAATTTTCAACAAATAATGCAAACACATAGTAAATGACCACCTAACTGCGATCAAACATTTACAGACTGTCCAAAACGGGACAATTCAAGACTTTAAGTTAGATATACACATTCTCATCATTGAAAATAAGACTCGTGCACATCAATCCCAAAGTCTTGAACGGGAAGGTTCATTGACACGGGCTTAACACGCTCCCGTGAGGTGTGTACAGTGATAAATTGCTATACATGCATAGATCAAATTTAAAACCCACAAAATATGAAAGGAATATGAAAACAAAATGTCATGTGAACAAGTGCAATATTAAATCAAATTAACACATACCTGTAAATGAATTATATTAATGTAAGAAGTACAATACTAATCAAATGAATTAAATAAAGTAAGAACTGCACATCATCGTTATATTTTTTTCTCTATCTCTCTCCTCTATCTTAAAATCTATTTTTACAAGATTGGAGGCTTTAATTTGCTCACAAGATTGGATTAGCAATACTTCAGCAGGTATGTTACTATGTTCTAATTAAACTGAGAAGCTTTAATTTCTGTAGTTATATTTTAAATTGTAATCACTTTCTTTTCTATTTTAGGACTGGTTGGACGAGCAGGTTGTTTAAAATAAGATCCATTTAGAATGAAACCAACAGGCCCAGGGTTACTGCTATGTCTAGATGGTGGGCTTGCTGACCCGCCTTTTTAGACCCCAAAATAGAGAAGTTACCCTGATGAACTTCCGCTGCTTGGTACAAAAATGTTGTAGAAGGCTAGAAGCAGAGAAGGGGGTGAATATTAGATGGTCTGCTGCTATGTACAAATAGTGTAGAAGCAGAAAGGGGGTGAATTAGATGAATCTACAAATTGAGGCATAATGAAATTATTTGCTCCTTTCCATTTTTCCTTCCCCTTAAGATTGTGCGGAATAAATAGTGTACCTTTCCTTGCCTTCATGTAATTATTTTTTAATTTGAGAAACAGTTAATACACATTTTTGATGTGCATAAAATATAACACACCTATTAAAATTGTACCATGTGTCGTATGGATTCTAATATTTTCCCCATTTACATCCTTTTTTCTATACATCTAAGACACATGACACGATCTTAATGAGTGTGTCATGGTTGCCTTAGTGCACACCAAAGTGTGCACAAGCAATTTAAAATTTCCTTATTAATTATTCGTATAAAATTTATGTTGTAAATTATAAATTAAACAATATTTAAAGACTTTACTTGTTTATTTGACGATATATATTCAAGTGCTTTATTTTTTGTGGTGCGACCTATAAAATGGGTAGATTTGTCACGAGTTATGTAGAAAAAAATCTCTTAAGAGCGAGGTTGGTCGGTCCATTATATAGAATGAACTCAAATATTGCCTGATATGGTATAGTAGAGCGTACCATATTGTACTGGTTCGAGTTGTCCTAGGTTTGACCCAATAATTCTAAAATTTTTATTATAAAATACTTAAAAATTAAAAAAGACACTATTTATGCCTACCCATCTCCAATACAATACGAATTGATTTTGTGCGGATCAATCCCAAACAGCACAGTATGAGTCGGCCTTGCCGCATCAGTACCAATTGTGCCTATAAGAGTGCTATAGAGATCATTTTAAAATATACATACCTCTATGACACTCATGGTTTTACATAAGGGACATTTTATATTTTAAGAGGATGTTTTACATAGAGATCATTTTACCTACATCATGACTTTGATCTCTCAAAGATTTGTGTAGATCCTCTCGAATTGTTATTAATTAGATATCGAAATCTTCAACAGCTCAAGATCCTCAAGATGGAGTTCCTCCTAAACGTGACCGTGGGGATGTTATTTTAGTTTCTAAACTTTCTAGATTATAAAATATTTTCACGTATGGAGTCGGTGAAGTCGTCTTTCTATCAAAGATGTCTACAATTGAAGATGATGATGTCAAGCGTTGCTCCCGTCGTCCGAGCCTTCATCCTCATTCTCTTCTTCAATATATATTTTCCTTAGAGCAGTCATCTTTCTAGTTTGGGTGGCATAATTTTTTCCTTATCTTATATCTTCTTTTATGGGCTAATCTTCATGCTTAACCCGTCCCTCAGTTTGTACATGGCAATTGCTCCCCATTTTTAGCTTCTTATGTAAATGAGATGGCCAAATTTAAAAAGAAAAAAGAAAAAAGCATGATATATAGACTTAGGTTATATTCGCCTATCAAACATTAATAATCGATTGCTACATTTCCAACATAGTCGAGCGAGCTAACTATTAGATAAATCATGACTAATATGGAATGGTCTCTTCGGACAGTAGGCGCGCACCCACAACCTTTCATCTATGCATTGCTAATGTCATCTTTGCATTTGCAGGAGGGGGAGGGGGGCCGGGTGGGAGGTTGGGAAGGGGAGGGGGGCTGACAAGGGGGGAGGGGGGCCGGGTGGGAGGTTGGGAAGGGAAGGGGGCTGACAGGAGGGGGAGGGGGGCCGGGTAGGAGGTTGGGAGGGGAGGGGGGCTAACAGGAGGGGGAGGGGGGCCAGGTGGGAGGTTGGGAAGGGGAGGGGGGCTGCCAGGAGGGGGAGGGGGGGCGGGTGGGGAGGGGGGCTGGGACGGGAGGGGGAGGGGGGCCGACAGGGAGGCGTGTGGCATGGGTGGGGAAGGGGGGTGGCAAGGGTGGGGAATGGAGGGGGAGGGGGGGGCTGGGACGGGAGGGGGAGGGGGGGCCGACAGGGGAGACGGGGTTAGGGGAAGGAAGGGGGACGACAGGGGAGGGGGGGCCGACAGGGGTGGGTCACTGGTTGGGGGAAGGTGGGGGGGGTCGCCAGTGGCGAGGGTGGGGAAGGGAGGGGAGGGGGGGGGGGGTCGTACATACCCGGCGGTATGGCGGCACCGGTGGCGGAGAACGGTGGCAGCGACGGCGGGGCCGGTCGGGGTGGCCGACAGTGGCACGGCAGGCGGCGAGCGGCGAGGGGCGCGACAGCGAGCGACGAGCGTCGGCGACGAGCGTGAGAGAGAGAGAGAGAGAGAGAGAGGAGAGAGAGAGAGAGAGAGAGAGAGAGAGAGAGAGAGAGAGAGAGAGAGAGAGAGAGGGAGAGGATGGGTTTTGTGGGGATGGCGGGAGAGGGAAAAAGTGGATTTACGTGGAACTTCCAACGGACATATTTCCGTCGGAATATCCATTGGTAACATTTTAGTACCGACGGATGATATTTCCGTCGGAAGTTCCGATGGATTTTACGACTGAACATTTTCCGTCGAATTAGCTGTCAGAATTTCCGACATATATATTTCCGTCGGAAACATCCGTCGGTAATGGCACTTTTTCTTGTGGTGGTACATTCTCAACTACAGATGTTGTATGTGTGCTATAGTGAAATTGAAATAATTAGACCCATGGGATCATATTTTAATTTTTTTTCTTATGTCTGATCTAGTTACTTGTCCTTCCTTATAAATGATGAAGGTACTATGATTCAACATGTATGGTACATCTTCTGTATTGGTCATGTCATGTGGTCTGGTTTGGAAAAGTCTGAATATAGTTTCTCTTGTTTCCTAGAGTGTGGGAAATAGATAATATTTGACGAGAAAGGTACACATTGTTGTATTTGATTGTTCCTTGATTATTTAGTTTTGAAACATTAATCTATTCAATGGACATGTAGGAACTGACGGAATCCTAATCGGATTCCTAGTTTGGGTTTGACGCTCAAATCACTAATCTAAAAAAAATCGAACTGTAAAGGATCAGAACACGCAACTCGGGGGTCCAAAATCAGAAATAGGGATCCGATCGGCGTGTTGTTCGCTCCGACACGATCGGGTGGGTGAGAGTGACCTGTGAGAATTGACGGAATTCTATTCGGATTCCCAAACTGGGTTTGGCGCTCAAACCACTAATCTAAAATAAAATTCAAGTGCAAATGATCATCAATATTTTCTAATTAAACTTAGTGAATAATCATATGTTTTAAATTTAAATTTTTAAAAATTATGTTTGTATATTATTTTTATTTATATTTATCATATTTGTTTTTTTAATATAGGATCCTCCGGCACCTAACGATCATGAGGCGGGGACAGTGGACGATCCAGCAGACCTTTCTTGATTTTTTTTTCTTATTATTGTGTATGATTTATATTTGTTGTGATTGGTGATTTTAGGTTAATTATTATTTATTGTGGAATGTATGAATTTTTTAGCAGGTTTTATAATTTATCATTGTTAATTTAATTATGTTTTAAAAAAATTAAGTGGGTTATTTCCGACGGATATTGTCCATCGGAAACAATGTTGGCACACAAGACTGCCGACGGAACCTATCCGTCGACAAAACTGTCAGAATTTCCGATAGGTTACCAACGAAAACTTCCGTCAGAAGTCGTCCACTACTGACGGCGAGTTCCGTCGTTGAATCCGTCAAAAGTTCAGATGGATTTTCTGATCAAATTTCTGTCGGAATGTATCGACTAATTTTTTGACGAAATTTACCGACAACTTTTTGTCGGAATTTGTCGACGAATTTTTCGACAGAATTTACCGACAACTTTCTATCGGAAGTACCGACGGATTGTCGACTGATTTTTTGCCCGTCAATAATTTCTGACAGTATTTTTCTGACGGACAGTTTCCGACAGTCGTTCGTCGGAAAGTTGTTGGAAGGTCTTTTTTCCGACGAATTTCCAACGGAACCTATCCGTTGGAAAACCCGCTTTTCCTTCTTGTGAGAAAGTCGTTATTTTGATGGAACCACCGAAATCGTGATTTTCTTCTAGGATTGAACAGTTGATTTTTTATTGGTAAGAAATATGATTTTTTTGATATTTTTATTGGATTCAAATGAGAGGTACTTCCTTATTACCTTAACATCATTTAAGTAAATGTTTACATGTAATATCTTAAGTAAATGAAACTACAAATATAACATTTACTTAAATGAGGTTCAGGTAAATAAAGTAATTGGAAGGAATCAGACGTAATTAAGGTAAGCTGAAGGAATTGGGCGTAATCAGATGGAATCGAGGTGGATCATGCAGAATCTGACAAGATCGGCCCATTTCCATCCAATTCTGCTTGATCGACCCTAATTTTACCATCCATGACTCCAATAAATGGATGAAATTCTTGCTCGTATGCACCATTATCAAGAGGACTTTCTTCTAGATTTTTAGCTTCATTATCAATAAAAATTTCAGGCCTAGATGTACCCTTTTGATTTGGTAAACATCTTTTCTTTACTAAAGCATGAGAAAATAAGTGCATTGTAAATTGTATTTATAGAAAATTCACATTTTTTTTTACATATGCAAAAAAAATTGAAACTAACCAATAGGAGGCCTTAGTGCAAGTCTTTTTTAGGAGATAATAGCTGATATGGCATTGAGGCCCTATCGGCATGCATGACATTCGTCACTCTCTTTGACCTAGTTTAAGAGGGAATACATATGTAATATTCAGTTGAAGCATCTAAAAGAAAGAGTAATAATTGAAGAAAACCATATCTACTTGTATACCTACAAATGAAAACATAATGTAAGTTACTTGGAAAAGAACCCAAAGTAGTCTTATTTTGGGATATAGTAGTTGGAATTGAGACACTTCCAACTTGCATGAAATTTGACATTGACTTAAATTTGGTTTGAGGGTGCAATCCTATGTAATAATTGGTCAGACTATCTAAACTAATGATAAGTATAGAAGACCACATCTAAGAAAAATAAAGAAATCTTTTACCAACAACTAATAATAAATCTACAATAAATGAAAACATAATATATGTTATTTGAAAGAGGACCCAAAACACTCTTATTTTGGGAGGTAGTAGTAAGAATTGAGAGACTTTCATTTTGCATGAAATTTGTCATTGACTTAAATTTGGTTTGAGGGGGGCAATTATGTGCAATATTTCATTAGAGCTTCAAAAATAAAGAGGATTATGTATAAGGGACTATATCTAAAAAAATAAAGAAATATTTTATCAATAACTAATTCTAAATCCACAATAAATGAAAACATAATATATGTTATCTAAAAGCCGACCTAAAGCACTCCTATTATAATGACCCCCTTTATACCGGTACGATTATACCAATTCACGTCGATATAAAGCGTGCCGTCATAGTAGGACATATACCTAACACAACATAGCAGGTAGAGATGTACACAAATAACAAACGAAAATACAACGAAAATAAAAGTAATTCTTATTCTATCATCACCACACATCCCACAGTCTATATAGTAGTAAAATAAATATGCCAAGTCTGCAAAATAATCAAGTCCAATAGTCCATATCTCAATAACATTATCTCATATACTAACTAAAAGAAAAGTACAAACTATATAGATAGCTCTCAAGTCCCGGCTGCTCCTCTCACTCAGAGTCGCTCCTCGTTATCTCCTCCTTTATCTCTGGGATACTTGTCTCACCTGTAAGGTTAAGTAAGGATGAGTCTTCTAAAAAAACTTAGCAAGCAACCTATTGGTCACATCCAAACACTTACGACATTCATTCTATACAAGTATAACACATAACGCAACTAATCACATGATTCATGTAACTATTAGCAAATACCAAATGAACAAGTCTATAACACGCTAACTACACATGGATTTAATAAAACTCATAGTACCCAACATAACTCATTTTATGACACATTTCCAAGTATATAAATCATGAAACTAAACACATATCTACTAGAGATACTAGCATAATATCTACCATATTCAATATGCTCCTACGTCACAATTCTCACCTTTGCTTGCTGTTTTAACCTAAATATAACTTAATCACATGGTTTCACATCCTTACACATTGGAGCACATTAACACATCGTTTTCACATAATCACATTGCACATCCACACTTAATTCACATCTTTACGCATCTTTTGTCGTGACACATAGTCTGAACCACCATAAAGGACACTATCACACACATATCACACATCCGTCACCTAGGCAATACAATGACGAATCTTCGTAACTACGTACAACCGAGAGAAGCACTCTCCACCCTAACCAGTGGTACTTGTCCACCTCCAAGATTTCATCCTGATGTCCACAGAATATCACATACACATTGAGCCTTCCCATAAGGACTTGTCTACAGTACGGCTCACAGCCTTCTATGGTAACAGTGTCAATATTCGGCACATTAATCACATTAATCACTTTGATCACATGCTTAACACAATTTTCATGCACTTAATGACCCATTTACATGCTCATGATTCAAACACATATTTTCGGTTACCGAAGTAATCATGATTGTCCAACAGTGTTAAAACATGCTTAACAAAACCTAATCATGGTGATAATCATCAGAAAATATTACTTTTAACTAATCATACTTAACATGGTCAATAAATACTTATAACTGAAAACAGTAGTTGCGGATATCTGAACATGCTCAAATTTTAACCACATACCATAATCATGGAATACATCATATGTCTAATTTTCAGAATTTTCTCGACAATATACCTATTTTTAACATTTAAACAGATTTTAGGTAATTAACAAAATGATTTACCAAAACATGTATAACAGAAAACCGGCGATTCTACCTGTCAAAAACGTGTTCACAAGAACCCTAAGTCCATAGAAAAATTCTGAGACACTGATACACTACGTACATAATTTTTTCTTGGATTAAACATAATATAACATACTCATTTACTCATGACAGAAATTTCTAACAATTACAAGTATGATTAGAAAAATAACAAAATTTCAATGTTCAATCTACATTACGTATATGACAAGACAAAAATCCTAGGACACACTCATACATTCAAAATTTCTGAAAGATTGCATCACAATGTACTAAAACATATTTCTGAAAAAAACTGAAGAACTTAATGACAATGTCTTTGCCGTCAAGGGAAGTTAACGACAAGGTTTATTGTTGTCAACTCAGGAACTTGACGGCAAGGATGTTGTTGTCAACTCCCTGGTTGTAGAAAGTGCAGACCGAAACCAAAAGAAAAGAGAATTTGGGGTCCAGGAAAACCCTAGGTGATAGACATAGGGATGAAACCCCTAGGTTACTTGCCTATGAAAAACTCCCTGAAGATCGAATTAAGGTGATGAAGCCCTCCTCGGCCAAGCCAAAGAGACTATCTTCACTTGCTTGATCCGACTTCCACGCCTCAACAGGTGATCTCCCCTCGTTAAGAGAGCTTCCCTACATTCTGTAGAGCCTTCTTCTTGCCCAAGAATGTCGGTGTAGCCTATGTTTCCCTAGATCTACCACCTCTAAAGCCTCTCTTTTTCTCTCTCCAAACCCAGAAAACCCTAGCTGAGCAAAAGTCCTCTTCTTATAGGGATGACTTAATTTTATAGAGATTTGAGTCGTGGTCATGGTGGGAAGGTGAGTCACAACCCAATTTGGGGTTTCCATGTTTATCCATGGAGAAATCGGGACAGATTTAGGGAAAGAAATCTAAATGCAGACGGAGATGTTGACTTCAAGGGGACTGTCGTTAACATGAAGTAGACGAAATTGATCTAACCGTTAACATCCTCCATCCATACAGTAGACGACATATAATGTGCCGTCAACAAGCAATTAACATCACATGATGTTGACGTTAATAAGAAATTCGGCCAGCAATTCAAACATAGCAGCAAATGAAAAAAATACACAGAAAACTAGGGTCTTACACCTATTTTGGGAGATAATACCTGACATTGAGACATTTTTATTTTGCATGAAATTTGTCAATGACTTAAATCTAGTTGGGAGGGACATTCGTGTACAATATTGGGCTGAAGCATCTAAAGGTGTCTATAAGTCACCATATCTAACCAAATAAAGAAATCATTTACCAATGACTATTTCAAAACTACAATAAATAAAAACATAATATAAGTTTCCTCGAAGAGGACTAGAGGGAAGTCTATTTGGAGGTACAGTCGTTGAAATTGTTGCCCCATCATTATACCCATCACTTGTCATGGACCTAAACTTGTGTTTAGTAGGTACATATGCAAATTATATTTTCATTAATAAACGACATGCATTGCAAATATATAAAAAGTGCATGTTAAAATAATGACAAAATTGCTACCTATGTTGTTTTTGTTATTTATTCTTTTACGTGCTTCTGCCAATTCATCTTCATGTATTTGTGTACCAATTCCAAGTTCCCTTCTAACCTAAGAAACTTCAATGTCACTTGAAATTTATCATTTGAAACTATTGACTCCATATTTGTCAATAGTGTCTCATCCTCATTTTCCACTTCTTTAGTTTCAGTTATAGGCACTTCATAAGTATCTCTTGGCTTCCATTGACAGACTACACTCCATGCTTTCCTTACAGGATCCTTACAGTAATAAATTTGTTGCGCTTTTGATTGAAGAGTAAAGGGGTTTTTGAAAATAAATCATTGATAGAAGTGAATTTGCAAAAAAACCATCCGTAGAAATGCATTAGCAAGCATACCCTTCTCTAAAATCAAATAGTGTAATCATGATGGTCACATAATGACCTTTAGTGCAAATATACCATGGTGATGGCATATTTGCACTATTTGATTTTAGATAAGGGTATGCTTGCTAATGCATTTTCAAGAATATTTTTTTTTTGCAAATTCAATTCTAACAATGGTTTATTTGCAAAAAACTCAAAAATAAATGTCTTATCTTCGAAAATAGGCTATGTTGTATCCACAATAGCGAGTTTGAACTCGTCCACTACAAGACTAGATCCCTCGTTCATATCATACCAACTACACTTGAACAAAAATATAGGTGGCATGACCCTAAAATGATGCTCAAATATGTTTTTAGAACATGCCATAAAAAGCATTTCCATAGTCATCAATTGTTACAATGCCACTATTCTGAGTAACACGTGCATTGTCTACAAAATTGGCATCTAGATTGTTCCTTACCAATAAAGTTTTCCAATATGGGAGCTCAAAAAAGAGACGCATCTTCTTCCAACCAATTGGTAATTATTGTGCTCGAATCCTATTAGCTTGACGTGCATCCTTAGAAATCTTTCCAAAGATGATATTATTGTAATCTTCGCAAGTCCTCCACACATCTTCTCTAGATAAGGGAATTGGTGTCAACTCATATTCAACTTTGCCATTGAATGTTTGGATATCATGTCTCCATGGATGGTCAAGTGGCAAGAAATGATGATGCTTCATGTAAACACATTTACGACTAAATGGGAGATGTATAGATCCAAGATGAACATGATAATAAGGCCCACCATATATCTTTTGGTGCTCCAACATGACAACATACTATATGGAAGAAAGTCATTGATAGTCCACAAAATAGTTGTACACATATAGAAAAGATCTTTTCTACATTCATCATATGTCTCTACTCCATATTCCCATAAGATTTTCAACCCATCAATCCATAGTTGAAAATATATATCAATGTCATTATCAAGGGGCCTTGGACGATCAATGAGAAGAGACGTCATGAAGTATGATTGTTTCATAGCCAACCATAGAGGTAAATTATAAGCAATTATGATGACAGGTCATGTGCTTTGATCTACTATGTGCTACTATTTTAAATGGAGTGAAACCATCACTAGCAAGTCTAAGTCTAATTTTACGAGGTTCTTTGCTAGAAGTTGGGTATTTATAATCAAGTCTGTCCAAGCAATAGAGTCTTTAAGATGACTCATTTTTTCATCTTCATCTCTTAGAACCATATAATGCCATGTCATCAAGTCCACAATTTTATCAGACAATATGAACAACCAATGAAGCTTTGGTATAAATGGAAAGTGACAAAGAACTTTCACAGGCACATTCTTTGTTCCTTCTATTTCCCTTGCTCTCTCCTTCCATCTTAAAGTATTGCACTTTGGGCATTGGCTTAATTAGATTCTTATACTCATTTCTAAATAACACACAATTATTTGGACATGCAAGTATTTTCTTGCACCCAAGCCCAACTCAGACATCATCTTTTTAGATTTATAACAACCACAGTTGTCAAGGCGTTCGCCTAGGCGCCGCTTAGGCGTAAAGGCGCCCTGGAAGAGGAAGGCGGATCTGGCTGCTTTTCTGAATGGCAAAAAAGCGCTTCCAGGCGTCGCTGAGGCGGTCTAGGCGCACGCCTAGACCGCTTGGGCGGTTATTAGGTCGCCCAAACCCAATAACATATCCGGCCGCGATTTCTGTAAAAGCCAAAACCCACGCCCCAAACCCCACCCGACCCCGCTCCCTCCCCGATCGCGTGACCGGCGAAGCAAGCTAGGGCTTCGAAGGGCCGCTGCCGCTCCGAAGCCATCGTCGCCAGCTCCGGCGTCCCCCATCACCGGCTCCGGTGACTCCCTCCGGCCTCCACCGTTGCTGCCTCCGTCTCCACGGCGTCCACCCTCTTCGAAGGTACCTCGCTCTCTCTCTCCCTCCCTCCCTCCGGCCTTCTCCCTCCCTCCCTCCGGCCTTCTCCCTCCCTCCCTCCGGCCCCCTGCTCCCTCCCTCCCTCTCTCACTCTCTCTTCTCCTAGAGTGCGCAAGGGCCTCCGCCCCCCTGCTCCCTCCCTCCCTCCGGCCTTCTCCCTCCCTCCCTCCCCTGCTCTCTCCCTCCCGGCCCCTTCCCTCCCTCCCTCCCTCCCCTCCTCCCTCTCTCCCTCTCTCACTCTCTCATCTCCTCCCCCCTTCGGCCCGCTGCTCCCTCTCTCCCTTCCTCCCTCCGGCCCCCTGCTCCCTCCCTCCCTCTCTCACTCTCTCTTCTCCCAGATGCGCAAAGGGCCTCCGGCCCCCTGCTCCCTCCCTCCCTCTCTCACTCTCTCATCTCCCAGTCCCTGCTCCCTCCCTCCCTCTCTCCCTCCCTCCGGCCCCCTGCTCCCTCCCTCTCTCCCTCCGGCCTTCTCCCTCCCTTCGACCCCCTGCTCTCTCCCTCCGACCTTCTCCCTCCCTCCGACCCCCTGCTCTCTCTCTCCGGCCTTCTCCCTCCCTCCACCCCCCTGCTCCCTCCCTCCCTCTCTCACTCTCTCTTCTCCCAGTGCGCAGCCCCCTGCTCCCTCCCTCCGGCCCCCTGCTCCCTCCTTCCGGCCTTCTCCCTCCCTCCGGCCCCCTGCTCCCTCCCTCCCTCTCACTCTCTCTTCTCCCAGTGCGCAGAGGGGCCAGATCCCCCTGCTCCCTCCCTCCCTCTCTCAGTGACACAGTCATGTGACTGTGGTCAACAGTGACACAGTCACAATTTTATTTGGTTAATTATGCTTATTAAATATGATGTACATTTTTTTCCAGAGAATACAATGGATTGCACTTCTGAGATAAAAGTGAAGAAGAAAGCCAAGTCTAATGATCCCGGATGGAAGTATGCATATTGGCCAGATGAAAATGACAAAAATAAAATCAAATGTGATTTGTGTGGCTTGGTGACAAATGGAGGAATCAAAAGGCAAAGGGAACATCTCATTGGCGGCTTTAGCGATGGGAAGAAATGTCGTAAAACTACAAGGGAGATCGCTGAAGAAATGTTAGCTTGGTTGAACAAGAATAAGAAGAGAAAGATGATGTCAACGTCTGCAAGTGCTTGTGGCTCAGATAATATTATTTCATCATCTGATGATGAGCAAATGGAAAAAGGAAAGAAGTCTTCCCAAGCATCAAGCAATAGGTATCCCATAGTTGTTACTGAAAAAAAAAATCTAAAGGACCAATAGATATTTTTACAAGGATGAGCATGGATGATTTTGTTGATGCTAGAAGATGTGGAAAGAAAGTGCAAAGTTCTATGGATTCTAAGTTCAAAAAAGATGAAAAGGAGAAGGTTTATGAGGCAATTGCTACATGGTTCTATGAAGGAGGTGTTCCATTTGATGCTGCAAAATTGAGGAGTTTGATATTATGGTTGAGACTATAGGTCGTTTTGGACCTGGACTAAAACCACCTTCATATCACATGTTAAGAATGTTCATTCTTAAAAAAATGGTGGAGAAGACAAAGAAAATGCAGGATTAGTATTTGGAACATTGGAAATTGTATGGATGTACCATTATGTGTGATGGATGGACTGATAAAAGGCAAAAAAAGTTGATTAATTTCTTAGTTAATTGTCCAGAAGGTACATTCTTTATGGAATCATTTGATGTTTCACATCAAAAAGAGGATGCTGGTTTACTTTATGAATTGTTGGATAAAATGGTTGAGAAAACTGGTGAGGATCATGTTATACAAGTTGTGACTGATAATGCATCTTGCAATATTGCAGCTGGAAGGATGTTGATGGAGAAGAGAAAAAAATTATTTTGGACACCATGTGAAGCTCATTGTCTTGATCTTATGCTAGAGGACATTGGAAAGTTGAAAGAGTATGCAGGTGCAATTGCTAAAGCAAAGAAGTTGACTGCATATGTATACAACCATACACATTTGCTTGATCACATGAGAAAAGAGACAAAGGGGAAAGATCTTGTAAGATTTGGGGTGACAAGATTTGCCACAGCTTTTCTTACATTAGAAAGGTTGAATGATGAGATTGTTAAGAGAGGACTGCGTAGGTTGTTCTCTTCTACAGCTTGGTACAATAGTGCATGGGCAAAGACAAATGCAAGAAAAAATATCTCTTCTATTATTTTTCAGGTGAAATTTTGGCATGCAGTGGAAGAAATATTGAGAGCTTGTCAACCTATCTTGCAAGTGTTAAGAATAGTTGATGGGGATGAGAAACCAACCATAGGATACCTTTATGCTGCAATGGAACTTGCAAGGAATCAGATAATGGAGAATTTTGGCATGAAACAATCAAAGTGTCAACCCATCTTAAAAATTGTGGACAAGCGTTGGAAGGATCAAATGAACCGACCTCTACATGAAGCTGGATTTTTTTTAAATCCCAAGCTTTATTTTGAAGCTCGACAGAAGGATGCTACAGGGGTTACAAAATTTGGAAGTGCTTTCATGAGATGTCTTGAAAAAATGGAGATAGATAAAGATGTGCAAGACAAGATCGGCGATCAAATGATGATGTACATGAGTGCAAGGGGCTCATTTGGGAATCCAATGGCAATTAGAGCTCGTGAAAGAAGATTGCCAAGTGAGTGAAATGATACTTTTTTTTGCTTTAGTTTTTTTTATTAATATGAGACATGCACGGTAAATTTTTAATTGACAAATTTATTTGTAGCTGATTGGTGGTTGCAATATGGTGTGGATACACCGGAGTTGCAGAGTTTTGCATTGAGAATTTTGGGACTATGTTGTAGTTCTTCTGGATGTGAACGCAATTGGAGTGTATTTGAATTTGTAAGTATAATTATCTATAAATAAATCTGTTTATATTCTTAGTCTCTTATGCACTAGTGGAATTTTTTTTTTGTTTAGATTCATACAAAGAAGAGGAACCGGTTGGAGCATAAAAGATTGAATGATTTGGTTTTTGTGCAATACAACTGACGCCTTCGTGAGAGATTCAATGAAAGGAAGAACCATCCAGAAATATATGATCCTATTTGCTTAGAAGAGTTGGATTGGGGAAGCTCATGGATGACAAAAGATAGTGAAGACTTAGTTCATGATGGGGACGATCTCACTTGGAAAGTTGTGGATCAAGCTATGGGAGCATCATTGGAGAGGGCTAGAAGGGGACAAATACCTATAAGAACAACGTTTTCACAATCTATGGCCATGGGAGATGATGATGAAGATGAAGACTTGCCGGATGAGGAGGATGAAGACACAAATGATGATGATGGCGGCAATTGGGAAGATTCAAATGAAGAAGAAAATGAAGACTATGGTGGAGAGGAGCAAGCATGTGACATGGCTCTTGAGAATGCCATGTTTGGTTTTAAGATTTAGATGTCATGTTATCACTTTATGAGTTTATTCTCTTAACATTTTAGATATTTGTGAACTTCCTTTTTATGAGTATTTAGTACTTTCTTTGTTGTTGTGGATGTAATTTTTTTTACAGCTTATCTTTATTATGTGATGAGTTTGTGTTTATGTGTTATTTGAGAATTACTATTTGATATTGTCACATTATTTCATAGCCTTTTTTACAAATTTTAGAACAACTTTGCAAATTAAAAGGTTAGTAACATTATGTTATGTATTTCATTCATTGATATTAGTTTCTTCTTCAAATTTTTAGCATTTATGACTTAATTTTCTGTAATTTTTCTGGAATTTTATTTTCTGTAATTTTTCTATAATTTAATTTCTGCAATTTAATTTTTTGTAATTTAATTTCTGCAATTAAATTTTCTGTAATTTAATTTTCTGCAATTTTTTCATGCTTCTGAACTTTTTTGTAGTTTTCAAATATTTTATTATGTTATATATATTAGGAAATATGTATTTTATATTTTTTTAATTGGTGGCTTAAGCGACGCCTAAGCGACGCCTAAGTAGACGCTTAAGCGCCTAAGCGCTTAGGGACCCCGTGAACGCCTTGGTTTGCCTTGACGCCTTGACAACTATGATAACAACTATTAGGAAGTGTATTGCCATTAGGTAATGCATCTTTAAACAATGCAAGCATAGCAGAAACACTACAAGAAAATACAGATTTTTCGACGGAAAGAATCGGTCGGAAATCCGACGAAAATCCGTCAGAACATGATCCTTCCGATAGATTTCCGTTCGAAGCTCGTCGGAAATGGTCCATCGGAAATTGTTGGTCAGAAAATACCGATGGCAGAGAATTCCGTCGGAAATCGGTCGGAAAACTCCGACAGACAAATCCGTTGGAAATACCGTCAGTATTTACCGACGGATATTCCGTCGGTAAATCAGTAAACCCGTCGGAAAAAACCGTCAGAACTATAGACGGAATTACCGACCGATTTTTTCCGTCGATAATTTAGAATTTCCGACGGACATTTATCCGTCGGAAAATCCGTCAGAACGTGCAGTATATTTTTTTAAAAAATTGACAAATAAAAAAGATTTTTCAAACCTGCTACAATATTCATAATTTCACAAATACTCACAATCAACATAAAATCATAGAATACAATAAATATAAAAAATCAAGACAGATCTGCTGGATCGTCTGTTGTCCTTGCCTCGTCATCGTCAGGTGCCGGAGGTGGATCCTATATTAAAAAAATTAATATGAGAAACATTAATAATAATTAAAAGACATATTATTTTCAAAAATTAAATTTAAAATATGTGATTATTTCTCAAGTTTAATTAGATACTATTTTTAGATCCATCGTTCCTGTGGTGTTTTTTAGATTCGTCATTTCAATGCCCAACCTAATCCGGAGATCCAAATTGGATTCCGTCAGTTCCCACACGTCACTTTAACCCACCCGGTCGTGTCGGAGAAAACGGCACGCCGATCCGATCCCTATTTGGGATTTTGGACCCCCGGGTTGTGTATTTTGACCATTTATATATACTTGGTTGTTTTTTAGATCCGTCATTTCAATGCTCAACCCAATCCGGAGATCCAAATTGGATTCCGTTAGTTCCCACACGTCACTTTAACCCACCCGGTCGTGTCAGAGAAAACGGCACGCCGATCCGATCCCTATTTAGGATTTTGGACCCTCGGGTTGTAGGTTTTAGCCCTTTATATATACTTGATTGTTTTTTAGATATGTCATTTCAATGCCCAACCCAATCTGTAGATCCAAATTGGATTCCGTCAGTTTCCACACGTCACTTTAACCCACCCGGTCGTGTCGGAGAAAACGGCACGCCGATCCGATCCCTATTTGGGATTTTGGACCCCCGGATTGTAGGTTTTAGCTCTTTATATATACTTGGCTATTTTTTAGATCCGTCATTTCAATGCTCAACCCAATCCGGAGATCCAAATTGGATTCCGTCAGTTACCACACGTCACTTTAACCCACCTGGTCGTGTCAGAGAAAACGGCATGTCGATCCGATCCCTATTTAGGATTTTGGACCCCGGGTTGTGTGTTTTGACCCATTATATATACTTGGTTGTTTTTTAGATCCGTCATTTCAATGCCCAACCCAATCTGGAGATCTAAATTGGATTCCGTCAGTTCCCACACGTCACTTTAACCCACCCGGTCGTGTCGGAGAAACGGCACGCCGATCCGATCCCTATTTGGGATTTTGGACCCCCCGGGTTGTGTCTTTTGACCCTTTATATATACTTGGTTGTTTTTTAGATCCATCATTTCAATGCCCAACCCAATCCGGAGATCCAAATTGGATTCCGTCAGTTCACACACGTCACTTTAACCCACCCGGTCGTGTCGGAGAAAACGGCACGCCGATCCGATCCTTATTTGGGATTTTAGACCCCTGGGTTGTGTGTTTTGACCCTTTATATATACTTGGCTATTTTTTAGATTCGTCATTTCAATGCCCAACCCAATCCGGAGATCCAAATTGGATTCCGTCAGTTCCCACACGTCACTTTAACCCACCCGGTCGTGTCGGAGAAAACGGCACGCCGATCCGATTCCTATTTGAGATTTTGGACCCTCGGGTTGTGTGTTTTGACCCTTTATATATACTTGGCTATTTTTTAGGTCCGTCATTTCAATGCCCAACCCAATCTGGAGATCCAAATTGGATTCCGTCAGTTCTCACACGTCACTTTAACCCACCCGGTCGTGTCGGAGAAAACGGCACGCCGATCCGATCCCTATTTGGGATTTTGGACCCCCGGGTTGTGTGTTTTGACCATTTATATATACTTGGCTGTTTTTAGATCCGTCATTTCAATGCCCAACCCAATCCAGAGATCCAAATTGGATTCCGTCAGTTTACACACGTCACTTTAACCCACCCGGTCGTGTCGGAGAAAACGGCACGCCGATCCGATCCCTATTTGTGATTTTGGACTCCCGGGTTGTGTGTTTTGACCCTTTATATATACTTGGCTATTTTTTAGATTCGTCATTTCAATGCCCAACCCAATCCGGAGATCTAAATTGGATTCCGTCAGTTCCCACACGTCACTTTAACCCACCCGGTCGTGTCGGAGAAAACGGCACGCCGATCCGATCCCTATTTGAGATCTTGGACCCCTGGGTTGTGTGTTTTGACCCTTTATATATACTTGGCTATTTTTTAGATCCGTCATTTCAATGCCCAACCCAATCCGGAGATCCAAATTGGATTCCGTCAGTTCTCACACGTCACTTTAACCCACTCGGTCGTGTCGGAGAAAACGGCACGCCGATCCGATCCCTATTTGAGATTTTGGACCCCCGGGTTGTGTGTTTTGAGCCTTTAGACTTAAGTTTTTTTAAGATTCGTCAATTGAACGCCCTTTACACTTATGTTAGGTTAATTAATTTAGATTTCTTTTTTTTCCCTGTTGACATTCTTTAGTGGTTTCATCTCATCCAAAGTATATGAAATTAATACTAATACTGACCTGAGGTGCTGGCTGTGTGGGGTGTACTCCCTGCATGGCTGAGATCAACTGCTGAACCATATCGCCGAACTGCATCTGTAGCTCTGCCTGCTGTGTCTGTAGATGTGCCCGTAGCTCTTCCCGAATGAGGTCTCTAATCTCCTTTACACCACTGACGGGGGGCGCAGTAGATGAACTCGCGTAAGCCGGAGAAGCAATCGAACTCGCATATGAGGACAACACTGGATGAGTATCCAGGCTGTCCCCAAAGCCGTACACTCGACCCTTCCTCGGCCCTCCCACTGCGTCGACCCAAGCCTCCGGATCCAAGTCTGGCTGGGGAGTGCCCTCTGCATAGCGCTCCGCCATCGTCCTGTCATAGGTCTCCTGAAGAACAAATTAAAATTAAATTATTGTCCATAAATTATTTGAATATCTTAATTGAATTCATAATTTATAACTTGATTTACAACGATCGTATGGGCACTCTCACTAATATAGTCATCTGTCCCCTTCCGCTTATGAGTCCGATCAAATAACTTCCGAAATGTAGGGGCACGCTCGAACTCGTGACGCTTACAATTCAAAAAAATTAGTTAGTTTCACAATAATAATCAATGTATTAAGCAATTGAACAATAATATGCTTACCGTTTTTTGACTATGGGTCGCATAAGATACGGACCCACTAGTATGCACATTCTTCTTCGGATGAGTTGATCGGTTGCGTATTGCCGCCTGTGACCGCTGCTGCCATGGTCCAGCAGCCCAACGCTCACAAAGGGACTCCCAATAGTCCCTCTCAGCCAAACAGGGCCGTAATCTAGCCAAGCCATAGGATCTCGGTTGTATGTGGTCTTCATTGCCTTGTCTCGGGCCTCCCACATTGACTTTCTTAAATTAGTCTGGGCAGTAGACTCCCAGACGGTGCGAGCTCGAGGGAGATCCTCGGGTCTCGTAAACGCGAACCTCCGCTGTAAAGAAATAAAATTACTCAACTTTCTGCACTAACAGAGATAATAATTAAATAAATGATTTCAACTCATGTAAACATTAAAATACCGTGAACATGTCAAATAACAAATCCCGGACGGGCACCGGGAACTCTCTCCATGCATCCATTGGTCCTGGAATATGTGCGTGGACCAGCGTTGTAATATAACGGGAAACAGAACCGGGAATACTGGCCAACATGAGTAAGATGCCACCGAGCCTCCGAATGGATTGAAACCGTTTGTGCATAAACCCAGCCGCACGTTGCGTGGATCCCTTGAGAAGTAAGGATGAGTACGGCTAAAATGAGCCCAAGCTTCACCATCGGCAGGATGACTCATTTCACCTTCGTCACGACGGACTCTTTCCGCATGTCAAGTCATATGTCCAGCTGTCTTCGAGGACATGAACAACCGCTGCAATCTGGGTGTGATCGGAAAGTACCGCAATGACTTATACGGAACATCCTTCTGCTTTGACTTGTCCCCTCTCTTGGGCTTGAATCTATCATGCTTACAAATACAGCATGATGTCATATCTGCATCATCTTTGTAATATAGCATACAGTGATTCGGACATGCATCAATTTTCATAAAACCAAGCCCCAGATCATTCACCATCTTCTTCACACGGTAAAAGTCAGCAGGTAACCTCTCTGATTGAGGAAGCATGCTCTTGACGAGTAAGAGAAGTCGGTCAAAACAACTCTCGCTCATATGAAATTCAGATTTCAAATTCAGTAGCTGCGACACTGTAGACAACCGTGTATGCTTCTCACAACCATCCCATAATGGCTCATTAGCATCTCGAAGTAACTGATAAAATCTCTGAGTTGTATCATTCGGCACTTCTTCATTTGTTTGATCTTCATGAATATTGAACTCCGGACCAGTAGCATCGACAACCATGTCTACGTACATACTTGTAGAGGTAAAGTAATTAGCTGGTGCAGACGACTGAATATTCAACTCACCATGAGACGACCATAACTCATAATGGGCAACAAATCCTCTCGTATACAAATGATGCTGCACATCTCATGTCGATATCCACTTTCTGTTCTTACAAGCCGAACACAGACATCGGATGTTACCCATCGGATCAACTGCTACTGATGAATTACTCAATGCAAACTCAATAAAACTGTCAACTCCATCTTTAAACTCCTCGGTCAGAATTCCATTCACTATTCCACGGTACATCCATGACCGATTCTCATAAGACATTTTTCCTACACAGATTAAATGTCATGTCACGAATTAAAATCCAACACACCCTCACATCATTCGAGTAAGTCAAAATGAATAGGTAGGATATATTATTAAGATTATCACTTTTTACCCATCTGTGAATATTTGATCGCACTCAGATGACCATTTACTATATGTTTGTATTATTTGCTGAAAATTTCGGCAGCATCTCCCCACACCTCTCTGATATACCAAAAATATTTATTGATTAAGATATTTTCTTAAACACTTACTAATAAGTGGTTAAGAAAATATTCTAAATCAATAAAGGTATATCAAAGAGGAGTGAGTAGACACACCCGAAACTTTCAACAAATAATACAAACACATAATAAATGACCACCTAACTGCGATCAAACATTCACAAACTGTCCAAAACAGGACAATTCAAGACTTTGAGTTAGCTATACACATTCTCATCATTGAAAATAAGACTCGTGCACATCAATCTCAAAGTCTTGAACGGTAAAGTTCATTGACACGGGCTTAACACACTCTCGTGAGGTGTGTGCAGTGAAAAAATGCTATACATACATAGATCAAATTTAAAACCCAAATAAATATGAAAGGAATATGAAAACAAAATCATACATGTGAACAAGTGCAATAATAAACCAAATTCATACATACTTGTACATGAATTGCATTAAAGTAAGAAATACAATACTAATCACTAAACTGAAAGTAAGCAATTAAAACAATCCATACAATAGTGTCGTATTGAAATAAGTTGAATTAAGGATATAATAGCCACAAAAAAGATTTTGTACTCATTTTTTTAAATGCTATAAATTGAGATGTAACCTCATTAGAGTTTGAATTGAGATGTAACTTCATTTTGTACTCGTTTTTACACTTCCGTCGATGCTTTATCAATACCATGTTAATGCCATAAACTATGTGAATTTATTGCTACTCAAAGATAATATAGCTCATCTCCTCTAATCACAACTCGCATCTCGATGTCTATTTAATATTATTAATAGGATTTTGCTCAAAATTGTTGGATCTTATATCTTGGTCTTGAAATGCATCCTCTATTTGTAAAATTTTGTATCTATTATGTCTCAGTTGGCCTCTTGTGTGATAGATTATGTTTTTTCTACTTTTCTATCTATATAGGGAATCTTTATAGGGTGTTTTTTTTTTTTTTGATAATGAGGAAATCCTGCCCCGTGTGACTTTGTGGGCTCAGGAATTGGTGTTTGTGAACTCCAGATCAGGACTTGGCAGCTCCTACTTTCCGTATACTCGTATTGCGTTTACCCCACTTGACCGAAAAAATCCCAAATCTACACACCTCGAAGATTGCATGTAAATTAGGTAAGCCCACCCCCCCTCCCCCCGGTTCTCAACCGTCCCCAATAACCTATTTTCTACTAGTGAATCAAATAATTTTTAGTAGATGCTAATACATTTTTTAGTACCATCCGTTGAAATGAATCTTCTCTCTCTCTCTCTACATTAATACATCTAAGTATGGATCTAATACTTGAATCAACCATTTAATTTTTCAGTAGGTGACAATACATTTTAGTTGCATCCGTGGCAATAGAGCAATTCTACGGTATTTACCTAATCGTCACTCTTCTACTTTTTCTTCCAACTCTTTGTTGTCATACCGATAACATTTGTTTTTATAAAATCGGCATAAAAACAAAGACAAATGCTTAAAGTCCAGCAGACGACGAGATTTTCATCTTCATCGTGCGGCCTGTACGTTGCCGATTTTACCTTTTGTTAATCTAAAATGAGTTATATGTGGGTTTTATACCTAAATAATTAAGTGGTCCACTCGTGTTGTGCTATTAGGCCACATACATCATAAACATGATATTCACTACTCCCGCCATATGGAATATCACTCGTTGAGCCTAACCCATTAAACTGGCCTATCAGGATTTAGATTGGTCCCTTCTCACTATACGTATAGGAGATGGCTTCCATCTCTCAAGTACGCACTCTAATATCATATTCTACCGAGAAAGAAAAGAGAAATATCAATCGTTTGATCACTGTCCTACAAACAGGCACCACCGGGTGCATATGAGGGCACCCATATGTGTTTGATTGTGCCTGCGGACGGATATTAACGGCTAGCGTGCGAGCAACTCTCGATTAATGAGAATGATTATGAAACCTCCAACTTCATCTCACGAGGATAGTTTCTAACAATTGAGAAAATGGAAGAAATGAGTTAGGAATGGATATTTATAATATACCAAAAGTAAAATAACTTGTGCCTATTTAACTTCAATATTGAGGGCACAAGGAGAAAATGAACTTAATTTTCTCCTCTTATATGTATATATATCTTCTCTTATTTTTACTGCCACAACCCTTTTTAAAAAAATCCAATATATTATATCATCCTTTATAAATTCCTCTTAAACCTAGCTATTCTTTGTGAGATTTGAATGTTTGACCTCATAATCCTAATGTAAAAAAAAGACTGACTATTAGATCACCCATTAAATGCTAGCTACCTTTGGTGGCACATGAGACTCATAACCAAGCAGTACTTGCAAATAAGGTCTCATTCCTCCTCTTAGTGATCAGATATCCCCCTTTTTTTAATCAACAGATCTAATCCGACTAATTTATTAATGAAAGAAGTTGAAAATAAGAGGCAAAAGTCATATACAATTCGTTGGCATAGGTCAAGTATGAAGACCATCACAAAGAAATTAAATCTAAAATAAGAGACTAATGGCAAAAATTAGAACTTCTGACCCAAAAGAGGAGACTCTTAGAACTCTAAAGATGACTGATTTTAGAGGGAGGGGGGCCGGGTGGGGGGGGGAAGGGGAGGGGTTTAGCAGGGGGAGGGGGGCCCAGCAGGGGAGGGGGGCCGGGTGGGGGTGGGAAGGGGAGGGGAGTCGCCAACAGTGGGAGGGGGGCTGGGTGGGGGGGTGGGAAGGGGAGGGGTTTAGCAGGGGGAGGGGGGCCAGGTGGGGGGTGGGAAGGGGAGGGGGGTCGCCAACAGTGGGAGGGGGGCTGGGTGGGGGGGTGGGAAGGGGAGGGGTTTAGCAGGGGGAGGGGGGCCCAACAGGGGGAGGGGGGCCAGGTGGGGGGGGGAAGGGGAGGGGGCTCGCCAACAGGGGGAGGGGGGGGCCCGGCCAGGTGGGGGGTGGGAAGGGGAGGGGGCTCGCCAACAGGGGGAGGGGGGCCGGCCGGGTGGGGGTGGGAAGGGGAGGGCGGCCGGGGGGGGGTAGGGAAGGGGAGGCGGGCCGCGTGCAGGGGGAGGGGGGGCCGGGTGGGGGGTTGGGAAGGGAGGGGGGGCCGCGTGCAAGGGGAGGGGGCCGGAGGAAGGTGGTGGGGGTGAGGAGAGAGGGGGAGGGGGATCACGTACCGGGTCGGGGCGGCCGGCGGCGAGCGGCGGCAAGCGGGCAGCGGCGGCGGGCAAGCGGGGCAGCGGCGAGCGACAGCAAGGGGCGCAGGCGACCGGCGGCGAGGGGCACAGGCGACCGGCAGAGAGAGAGAGAGAGAGAGAGAGAGAGAGAGAGAGAGGTTTCGCTGGAGGGGGTAAAGGCGTTTTACCGACGGAACTTCCGATGGAAATATTTTCGTCGGAATATCCGTCGATAATATTTCAGTACCGACGGATATTTCCGATGTAAATATTTCCATCGGAAGTTCCGACGGATTTTCCGACGGATATCTGTAGTCGGAATATCCGTCGGAATTACCGACGGAAAATTATCCGTCGAAAAAATCCGTCGATAATCCCGCATTTTCTTGTGGTGAAAAATACTTGTTGTTCTATTTGTGCAAATATTTCAACTGAAACAAATGCACTATAAAAGAAAGCATGGAATATCTACTGCAACTTAGATACACAAGTTTCATGGCTTCCTCCATATGTTGACTTAATTTGTCTACCTCTTCATTTTGTTCTCGTCTTTGTACATCATCATTAATGGGCTTCCATATAAAAGCATCATTCAGCATTCCAACCATGTCATCTACTGAGCTAGTGACTGGATTATCCTCCTTTTGAGACCTCTTACGAGATTCTCCATGAAAATGTCATGTAGTATATCCCCGAGTAAATCCCTCTCTAATAATATGGAATGAATAATTTCTTTGTCATGATAAAATTTATTTTCACACTTCTTGCATGGACATTTCAATTCAAGCTTTTATTAACATTCATATCTTTTAATGCAAGTTGCACGAAATATTCAACTCCAGACAAAAATGTAGATTCATTTGATCATGTTTGCTCTGGTACTTATACAACTAACTCTTATGAGTAGGGTAATTAGGCTCCATCTTTAAAAATAAATAATATATATATATATTAATATAATAAAAAATCATCCGATAAAATAAATTTAAAAAATCAATATGATAATATGCAAATATCAATGCAATAAAATGCTCACCAATAACGTAAAAAGAAGAGACTACAAAACGAGGTTAATTTCAGAGCACGATGGCCTATGACAACGAACAGAACAGCCTTGTGCCTAATTTCTGAATGGTGTATAGGACGATTGTTTTCTCATAATTCCACTGCCAAATCCTGGCTAAGTCCACTTTGTAATTTCAGCATCCGTCTAGATAGGAAAGGAGGATCTAGAGAAAGGATTAGTAGATGGAGGTGCAAGAGGACAGATCTGTTGTGCAAGGTAAGCCCCCATCTATAAATCTCCATAATGAAAGTCTTGTTTCATAACTATAGAGGGATAGGGAGAAGGACCACTTGTAGAATGATCAACAAGGTGGTGAGGGAAGAAGGTGTGTAGGTCAGAATTTTTGCTAAAACTTATGAGGAAATGGGCATCATATCTATTGGCATTTCCGAAGAATATGGCTTACCAACAAGGCCTCGGGATGCTAGTATACAGAAATTTTCTTTTAGCAAGTTCTATTCATTATTTGCAAAATTAAAGATACACAGGAACCATGGGTTTTAGCTGGCATTCACATTCCTTGCGCATGGGTGGAAACCACCTGGATTTTTTTCTGCAAGTTTTTATCCACTTATGCCTTTGTTACTTTGCTATCCTTTCTCTACTTTGGTTATGCGAAACTCAAACTATTCTCAGTTTGTGTTGTTATGCTGTTTTAGAATGTGGGAGTTCTTCCATATTCTGTCCTCTGAAATCCTGTAAATCACTTACCCGTTACCCTTCTTTTAATCCCTATATGTGATTTTAGTGTGTGTCATTCATTGGTTTTAGAATTTGTTTGTGTAATGCACTATGTCTTTGTCACCGTACCAGATCCATGGACATGCTTGCGCCCTAGTTCTAACATCTGACTTGGACAATGATTTCCCTATTTCAAGTGTTAAGCACATATCGAGTCTGTTAACTTCTTTAGTATGTAGTAAAGAAATATTTTGTTTTTATCTCCGCTACTGTGGTATTAATATGTCCATGTCTTTGTATCAGATCTTTTCCTTCTGTGTCTGTGTTGCATGTCAATATTGATACTTAACCATGTTAACCTAACCTTGGCTGATAAACCTTCATATAAACCAATGAATGGGGTCCAAATTTTAAGCCCCACCATTATCTAAATTTAAAATGCTATAGTTTTCGAGAGCATTGTCAACATCTTTCTATTTTTATTACTAGACCTTAATTTAACAGAAATATAAATTTTGAAAATGACAAAAGTAGGACCTTATGGCATTGAGGCAACATTTGCACAATTGCAACCATACAATCATGTTTGATACTATAATAGAATAGCAGCTTATCATTGGTCCATAGAAGTTGGATCATTTATATAGGTTGACTATGAATCTTCTTAACTTCCTTTTTCATTTGAAATGGGAATCTTTACGGAATACTATATTTGGTATGAGGTTGAATAAATAACTTATTATGTCAATGTAGTATATATTCCTACAGGGGAATATGTTCATTGATTTCTTTGGCCTTCGATGTTCTTTTTGTAGTACAGGGGAATGCCCCGCAGACTATGTAATTATCTCATCTTCTTAGTAATAAAATTGTGGTAGCAGGACAGCCTGGGAACACTTCAACCTTCGGGGGGGGGGGGGGGGGGGGGGAGTGCACTCGACCGGTTGTTGATTTTGCTACTTCTTTGATTAAAATAAAATATAATAATAAAGTATATATTCCTACAACAATAATGTGGGCTTGGCTTGCCAACCATTAGGGTTAGGTTAGAAATTAAAGAAGACATAGGATCTAATTAGCCAATTTGTCAGCTAGGTTAGAGCATCCAACAGTCAAAAAATTATTCTACTACTTAATTAGTTTATCTCATAGGCCTAGTCCCAATTTCTTTGCATACTTGGAAATTTGACAGACCATTTCTCACTTTTATCTCTTTTCTCCTATAGCTACCTACCTCTTTTATTTCCCTACCTTCTATAAGAAGCATATTGTCCACCCCCCCACTTAATTCATTCTCTCCTTTCCCTCCTCTCTTTTCTCTCATCCCATAGTTACTTGAGATTCTCTACTTTGAGCTCCTCTCTTTCCTTCGTTTTGCCTACCACACTCTCCTCTTTACCTCCAATTTCTAAAATTATTACAACAAAGACTAATTTCAAGATGTTTTAATCATTCGATAGGGAATGTATCACCACAGACCCTCAGCAAAGATGGATATCCTTGCTTGGCAACTTCATATTTTATACTTAAACATTAACCCATTTTTTTGTCCTTTTAATGGTCGAATGATTAGAAATCTTGTTTTATTTTTATTTGAAAACCCTTGTTAGTGCCTAAGCTACACTTCTACATATATAGGATCAGTCCTATGCACAGTCCAGTGGAGGGGCCATGAAGAAGTGCCATATATATGAAAGGCGCTCAACAATATAGCGACATGCTATGCAGAGGAAGTATTCAATTGATGAATTCTTTAATATATGATTACATTTCTTATGCTTGGTATGCTGATTTATGCTCTCAGAATGCTATTTATTTATATCAATTTGTCTTTGATTCTCCACCAGTCCATAAATATTGAAGAAAGGTAGAGAAATTGGTATGGTGGTGATCATGTGTACTGTCCATATAAAAAAGGCAGAACGAATAATCAAAGAATAAAAAGAACATCATAAAATAGGTTGGCTCTCCAGCCACACCTGACCAAACTAAATCACCCAACGAAAAAGAGTAAGGACACAGTTCAAAAGAGGACAAAAGAACACAAGTAACAAGTGTTCGTAAAAAGGTGAAAGAGCACATCATCCATAATTTTAAAACAAAATAGTCATAAGAATAATAAATCTAGGTATCCAATCAAAGTTCAAATTTTTGTCTTTATCTTATACAATATCAAGACCGATATTCATATCCAAATTAACAATCCAAACCATATGGGCCAGGGTGGTTACCTGGGAAAGAGTCGTCAGGAGCAGAATCTGATTCGACGACGACTTGGAGCCGGGAAGCTTCACGGTCCCAGAGATCTCCTTGATGGGCACACACATGACCAAGTGGGAACCTGTGCATACAGGTGGCTGGTGTGCCCCTGAACTCTGCGAGACGGGCAAACGTGTCGTCGCTCTGTGCTTTCTGAAGAAGGGGAGATGGCGTCTGGTTCGGCGCTAGCATGAGAAGAGGAAAGCGATGGTAGTAAGGGCCGCAGCGATGGCGAAAGGAATCACACCAGTGGGGCTTCGATGAGGCTGGGGAACCTCTCGCACATATGGGGGGAAGCCAGAGAGATGGAGTCTGTCGATGGAGTTGCCGTAGGGGAGGTGTGGGAGGAGGAAGCTAAAGAGAATGAGAGAGAGAAACGGAGGTGCGCTGACAATTCCGTTGCCGCGAATAGAAGTAGGTTAAAAACAAAAAAGGGGGAAATAGTTTGGCAGGTTGGGTTCCCGGCCAGCAACGGTACTAGACAAATAATTTTAACGTGCGATGCACGGCGTTTAATTTAAATTATTTTTTTATAAATTTATAAAATTGGTTCATACAATCAACATTCCAATATCCAAACACACAAATATATCTGATAATATATATTTTTGCATGGAGGGAATATATATAGTTGACCAATATTTTATCTTTCTTTTTTCCCAAATGTCTTAGCTATAAGGGCATTTCAACTAACATATGAGATTAACTAAAAGATATAATGTATTGTTACTGTACATATTAAAACTTTAAAGCATAAACTAAACATGTCTAATATGCATGATCATCTTGATTAATTTCAACATCTTTTTGTGAATGGTCATTATTTTGTTGTATCTTGTTTAATTTAAGATGCAAAAACTATATAAATCATTACAATTTTTTTTATGCTGAAATGTGACAATATAGAATAAAGATTATGACTATACAACAATGATCAAATGAGCATGAACAGGGTATATATATCAAATGAGCAATTAAACTTAACTATAATGCAATCTTAATTTTCAGCAAGAAGACAGGAGTATAAGTACAATTTTGTGTCTGATATGGTGTTTCTTTAAATGATAGGGTTACATATGATATTTCAAACGGGATTATATACAATATCTTATGAAGTTTCTGTTTTAAGACAACATGATATATATACAAATATGTTCTTTAAAACATGGTCCAAGTCAGTACCGCCAGGATCGACCGTGCCACATTCTCCGTGGTACGGTACAGTATCGTACCGTACCGTATCGCTGAGATACGGTGGGGAAAGGGCTTGTTTTTTTTATTTTGTGACATGATGAATATATAAAATGAGCAAATTTCAAAAGAAGACTCTTCATCCAAACTCAAGATAGACTCTCTATCTCTTCTCATGCATGGACTCTCTCTCTAACTCGAGATTGTATCCTCTCTCTCTTTTAAACACATCCTAGGACTCTATAGGATAGTAAAAGACTACCACCATGTGAAGAGAGCCTTGGAGGCTCCGCTCACTAAGTCCCATCCCCCCAAAGCCAGAGGAGAAGTTATTCTCAACGTTGCACACTTTCTCTCTCTCATTTCTCTCTCATATCCTCCATAATCTTCAGGGATATCACGCCTTCTATAGCCTGAAAATGGGCTTATATGCTCACGAGGTCTTCATCAAAGTTGTTCTACTCTTCTTTAGCTTTGTCCTCGAAGTGGAATCACTTCAATTGATGGTTTGTGCCCAAAGTTATACCAGATTATTCATCACATTCTCTCATATCATGATCTACATATACATCTACATTCTCCTCATGATCTTCCACTTCTCTCAAATGAGGGTATATCTCTTCGAAGCTTCTTCATGAAAGTTGTTCCCATAACTTTCTCTATGAGCTCCAATTAGAATCACATCAAATGAACGTATGTGCTTAAAGATACAATGGATTATTCTTGACATTCTCTCTCATATCACGATCCAACTAGCTGGGGTGTGGCCTCTCTACAGCCTGAGCGAGGGTGATACAGTCTTTGGACTCTTCATGAAAGTTGTTCATGATATGACCAATGCATTCTATTAGATCAACACCAAGAATCCAAAAACAAAAACAAACCAGTAACGTCTTAAAATTTATAATAAAATATTAATATAACACTAAGAAATTAAAAGAGATAGTAAATTATAAGTAAGACACGATCACTTATATACAACATAATTATCTTTAATTTTAGAATATTTTCATATTATTAATATAATTTTAGTACTATCTTTGATTGTGTGCACTTCAACAGGACGACATTCGGTTCCAAAAATAAAGTCAAACTTCAAGTCATCACAATTACTAGAAAAATTATTGATTCTAAAAATAGAAAATATCAGGAATTATTGATACATAGATGTTGAGATTAAATCGACGTAACAATTTTACTTGACAAAAAATTAATTTAAAAATTAAACTATAACTACTATAATTTGTATCATCTCTTAATTACCTTATGTTTGAAATTCCGTCTCAATTAAACACCATTTAGAACCCTTAAGTGCACACAAGATTTGCCGCGATATGGCGAACCCTTTTGCACTTCAACGGGACGACATTTGGTTTTGAAAATAAAGTCAAATATGAAATCATCATAATTATTAGAAAATATATATATTGATTCTAAAAATATAAATATCAGAAATTATTGATGCATAGATGTTGAGATTAAGTAGACCTAATGATTTTGAGATAAATTTACTTGACGAAAAATAATTTAAAAAATTAAACTAAAATTACTATAATTTGTATCATCTCTTAATTAGCTTATGTTAGAAATTTCATCTCAATTCGATATCATTTAGACTCCTTAGATGCACCGGAGATGAGAGGGGAAAAAAATAGGTTCAGCGGACCGGACTATACAGGTCCTCTGCGGCATGCGCACGTACCGCAGCGGTTTGTCGTGGTGCGACAAACCTTGAATTCTGATACTATCTTTGATTGTGTGTACTTCGACAGGACGACATTCGGTTCGAAAATAAAGTCAAATCAGAAGTTATCGTAATTGTCAGAAAAATATACCGATTCTAAAAATATAAATATCAAGAATTATTGATGTATAAATGTTGAGATTAAGTCGAACTAATGATTTTTTAGGCAATTTTTACTTGACTAAAAAATAATTTAAAAAATATACTAAAATTATTATAATTTGTATAATCTCTTAATTAGTTTATGTTTGAAATTTCATCTTAATTAGACATTATTTAGACCCTTTAAATATATCCGATATCAGAGTGGAAGGGAAAAAAAATAGATAAACGCGGTCTGTCGTGGACCGATCTAGACTGGACCGAACCAGACCGTGGCTTACCACTGCGGCACACCCGGGTTGCCCATGTGGGCGACCTGACCGTGCTTGAGCTCGCCCGAGCCAAGCCCGGGCCGGTTCGCGCGTACCGCGACGGTTTGCCGCGGTACGGCGAACCCTGAGTATAAAGGCAATAAAACTGTGGTGGCCGTTTCCTGCCACCTAAGCCCAAACTGTCAAGGCCCATCAACGCCTTCTCTACGATGCGACCTTCCCGCAAGGTCTCACGTTCTCCGAGAAGATCGGATGGAGAAGGGGCCCACGCGCCAGCTGTTCCAAGCGAAGCGTTACCGAGCTCGTTAGCAGGCGCCTTCTGAACAAGAGCAGTAGCCTTGCTGCGCGGAACAACCCCGGACATCACCGAACAGCATGTTCGACCCCTATGCGGGTCACCTGCTCGGAAGGTGCGTCCAAAGGGTACCGAACAGGTTCTCTGGCTTACGGCACGGTCGTACCGTCCCCCAGGCCACGTACTCCACCATCAAGAGGCACGAATTGCCTGGCGGCCCAACGGGCACTTGGCGCATCCCCCCGTTATGCGCGCCCATCGTGGCGCCTTTTCAGGCACGATCCCCTGGCGTTACACACACCGGCCCAGGCATTGACGCCTATAAAGAGTACAGGTACAGTACCATGCAAGGTAAGTTCTCTTCCCCGCGCGAACACATCCTCGCATTCCGAAACCCCCTGCCTTTCAAGCTCTCCACTGACTTAGGCATCGGAGGGTTTCCCCGGTCTTCACCGGGGCCCCACTGATCCTCTTCTGGTTTTGTAGGTCTTCGTCCTCACCAGCGATCGTCTTCCTATTCTTCTAGTGGAGGCCCGTTGGCTCAGGCCAAACAGGATCATACCACCACATTTGGCGCGTCTGTGGGAATCGACGTTGCCATGGCTCGAGGACGATCCTCATACCAGAACGTAGGAAGCAGGGCGACGAGGTCCCGTCAGTCACGAGGGGACTCTCGCCGCCGATCCCCCCTGGCGACGTCGCCATCGCCCCCGCCGGCGCTAATCACGACGTCCCAGCACCGCCGGCCGTCGCACCTGCAACTGCCTCGAAGTAGCGGAGCTTGGGGGCAAATGCAGCAGTTGACGGGCGTCTGCCTCGCCCTACAGGCCCAGTGGCGGGAGCAGCAGCTCGAAGTTTCCCTGCCCGCGAGCGGCAGGCGGAATCATCTCATCGCCGCTCCCGCGTCCCCCGGTGCCTTAGGAGCAGCAGGTGGAGTCGCCGCGCCGGTCTCATCGGGCCCGTCGGAGGAACGGGCACCAGAGCGCCGCGGGCGCTCGCCCCGACGCTCTATCATCTCCCCCCGTCCGCCACGATCAGTCGTGGGATGCAACTCCCACGCCTCTGGACCAGGGGGCCCCGCCAACTCCGAGCAGGAGCTCGCTAGGCGCCTAAGGCGTGGTGGTCGACCTCGAAGCCGCATGGACGCGATGGTTCAGCGTGCGGAGGGCAAGGCTCCAGTGGAGGACGACTTGGACTTCCGCTCTCCCTTAGCAGGGAGATCCTGGAGGCCCAGGTCTCCTCCAAGCTCCCTCTGCCCACCATCGCGCCCTACGACGGCACACAACCGACCCGGCCGACCACATCCACGGCTTCGAGTCGCACATGGTGTTCCACGGAGCATCGGACGCAGCCAAGTGCAGGGCTTTCCCTGCAACGCTCAAGGAAACCGCCAGGGCTTGGTTTGAAACCCTCCCTGCGGGCTCCATCACTTCCTTCCACCAACTGAAGAAGTCCTTCAGGGAAACTTCCTTGGCGGGAGATCGCAGCCGCGAACGGCGGCTTCTCTTCTGGCTGTGCGCCAGAAGAAAGGGAGGCACTCTGGGACTTCGTCAAGAGGTTCCGAACAGAGGCGCTTCGCATCTCGCGCCTGGACGTCCCTCTGGCCACCAGTGCCCTCATCAGGGCACTCGCAAGGCTTTTTGCAGAGGACCCTCGGCGTCCAGCAGCCTGCCACCCTCTCCGAACTACTCTCCATCGCACAGCGCCATGCAGCTTGCGAGGAGAGCCTGGCGGCGAGCGGGCCGAGCAGGGGAACAGTCGGACAAGAAGCGGCCTTCCGACAACGGTTCCGACCAAGATCGGAAGAAGGGACGGCGCAATGGCGACTCTCCGCACCGTCCGCGCCCCTTCACCAACTACACCCCCCTCACCGTGGCTCCCGAACAAATCCTGGCAGAGATCAGGAATGAAGCTTTTGTTCGGTGGCCCCAGAGAATGCGCTCCGACCCCCGGAAGCGCGATCAAATAAGTATGTCGGTTTCATCGCGACCACGGCCACGACACCTCCGAGTGCCGCCAGCTTAAGGACGAGATCGAGGACCTTATCAAGCGCGGCTACCTTGGACGGTTCGTGCGCCGGAATGAAGAGCGCCCCCGACGCCGAGAGAGCCGCACTCCCGAGCAGCCGATCAACAACGAGCCCAATGGGAAGGAGATCAACGTGATCGCGGGAGGCTTCGGCGCGCGGCGGAGAAAGCACTCGAAGCCGACGCGATTACGCAAGGCGAGTGCATGTCGTAGACAGGCCTTCGGCTGTTCGGTCGGCCCATATCCTGCCAGTCCTGCGCGCGCACCACCCGAGAGGCTATAACCTTCTCGGATGAAGATCTTGTAGGGGTTACGACCCACACTCTGATGCGTTGGTCGTTTCGGCACCATCAACCACTGTAATGTGCGCCAAATTCTGGTAGATAATGGAAGCGCCCCCGATGTCTTGGCTTAAGACTGTTTTGTCCTCATGGGTTGCTAACGATCAACTCACCCCTGTAAACTCGCCACTTTTCGCTTTTCGGGAGTTTCGGTCCAGCCCAGGGAAGGATTCGCCTTCCGATTACCTTGGGAATGGCTCCGAAGGTTGTGACCAAAATTTGTTGACTTCCTGGTCATCAACAACATGCCTGGATACAATGCTATCCTTGGCAGAGGTCTGATCGGGGTATCAAAGCAGTACCTTCGTCGCTCCTCAGAAGATGAAGTTTCCTACTCCGAGCGGAGTGGGCGAAGTGCTCGGGTGTCAGCGCGAGTCTCGCCGTTGCTATGTCCTCTCCTTAAGAGACAAGCAACCACTCGTTGACGGCTCCTCCAGCTTCCGATCAGCCTTCAACCAGCCGAGGGACGCCTGCTGAAGACTTAATCCCCATTCAAGTGGACGACGACCCCGAACACGTCTTGTACATTGGCGCCTTGTTGACAGAGGCCGAGCAGCAATGCTACACAGCTTTCCTGCTGGCAATTTGGACGTGTTCACTTGGTCTGATGACGAGCTTCCAGGCATTCCCCCGGAAGTCATGGTGCATCGCCTCCGGTTGGATCCCCGAATCCCGCCAGTACAGCAAAGGAGGCGACCCGTGACCGAGAATGGCAGACGTGATACAGGATCACGTGGTCAAAAGCCGAGCTGTTGGGCTCCTCCGAGAAGCCCAATATCCAAGATGGATCTCCAACGTGGTCCTCGTGCGCAAGGCCATGGCAAATGGCGTGTGTGCGTGGATTACAAAGATCTTAATAAGGCAACGCCCAAGGATAACTTCCCGTTGCCGCACATTGATCAGCTGGTGGACGCTACTTCCGGGCACGAGCTCCTCATCTTTTTGGATGCCTACTCTGGTTACCACCAGATCAGCATGCATCCCCCGGATCAAGACACCACGACATTCGTCACAGACCTTGGCTTATACTGTTTCACCAGGATGCCCTTTGGTCTGAAGAATGCAGGCGCGACTTACCAGCGGCTGGTCAACAAGATGTTAGAGTAGCAGATCGGGCGCAACATGGAGGTTTACGTTGATGACATGCTGGTCAAGACACTTCCGAGTACTGACCACATTTCCGACCTCCAGGAAACCTTCGCAACCCTGCGAAGGTATAATATGAAGCTCAATCCTGCCAAGTGCGCGTTTGGTGTTCGGTCGGGTAAGTTCCTCGGGTTCCTCGTATCAAACAGGGGAATAGAGGCGAACCCGGAAAAAATCCAAGCAGTGCTTGAAATGAGCAGTCCAAAGACAGTGCGCGACGTCCAGCGCCTGACGGGGCGTCTCGCGGCACTGAATCGGTTCATGTCCCGAGCAGCAGAAAGAAGTTTTAACTTCTTCAAGTTGCTCCGAGGCCCTAAAAGCTCCTCGAAGCAAGGGGGGCAAGTACGGTGGACTGACGAATGCGAAGCCACCTTCACCGAGCTGAAGGCATATTGGCAGCCCCTCCTGTTCTCTCAAAGCCTGTGCTCGGAGAACCTCTGTTCGTGTATCTCTCGGTCACTGAACACTCCATCAGTGCAGTCTTGATCAGAGAAATAGGAGCGGCGCAGCATCCAGTGTACTACATCAGCAGGTCCTCCAAGAAGCTGAAAGGAGGTACCCCAGAGCAGAAAAACTCGCCATTGCTCTCGTCACGGCTGCACGGAAGCTCAGGCCCTATTTTCAGGCCCATTCGTTACAGTGCTAACCGATCAACCGCTGAAATCTATCCTGCAGCGGTCGGAGGCTTCCGGTAGGTTGGTTAAGTGGGCAATCGAGCTGGGAGAGTTCAACATCAGCTTCCGACCGAGGACGGCGATCAAAGCGCAGGCGTTAGCGGACTTCGTGGCGGAATGCACCCTTCCGGCCGAGCAGGACCCACCGTTGGCAGACGAGCCCCCATGGGAGCTTTATGTTGACGGATCCTCTTGTGTCACTGGAAGCGGGGCAGGTTTGGTCCTCACCTTCCCAGAGGGGTTAGAGTTCCAATACACCCTCCGTTTCCGCTTTCCAGCCTCCAACAACGTCGCCGAGTACGAAGCTTTGCTGTCCGGTATCCGCATGGCTAGGCACCTCGGGGCCATTCGACTTAGAGTCTTTAGTGACTCCAGCTGGTCGCCAGCCAGGTGAGCGGACAGTTCGGAGCAAGGGAACCTCACATGGCTCAATACCTCCAACAGGTCAAGAGCAGACAGAGGGCCTCGTATACTTCGAGGTTATACATGTTCCACGGGAGCAGAACGCGCGAGCTGATGCACTGGCCAAATTGGCATCTTCAGGTGACATCACCCCTTCTCGCTCTGTGTTCATTGAAGAGCTCGCCTTGCCGAGCACGGAGATTGATGTAGCCGCCATAGAAACGGGCCCACCAACCCCAAGTTGGGTGGACCCTCTCGTGGCGTACCTCCTCCGAGGTGAGCTTCCGCCCGAACAAGATGAAGCTCGGAAAGTCAGGACGCGCTCGCAGCATTTCACCCTCGTAGAAGGCAAGCTGTACCGGCGGTCCCTTGCAAGACCTCTTCTGCGTTGCCTCAACCCTGAGGAGGCCCTTGCGGCCACAGAGGAAGTTCACGAGGGGCTGTGCGGAAGCCATCTGGGGGCAGAACGCTAGCGCGCAGCCTCATCCGAGCAGGGTTCTGGTGGCCTTCTCTTCAGAAGGATTGCATGTCCTTCGTCAGGAAGTGTCCAGAATGCCAAAAGTTCGGAGTACTCATCAAGCAACCAGCCGAACAGCTTCACAGTCTGTTCGAGCCGCGCCCCTTCGCCAGATGGGGCATTGACATCTTGGGCCCCTTTCCAGAGGCCCAAGGGCGGAAGAAGTTCCTGTTCGTCGCCATCGACTACTTTACCAAGTGGATCGAGGCCGAACCCGTTACCACAATCACCGAACAGGCCGCATGGAAGTTCGTATGGAAGAACCTTCTCTGCAGGTTTGGCGTCCCAAGGGTGATTACGTCTGACAACGGGAAACAGTTTGACAGCACCTTCTTCAAGCAGAAGTGCGCCGAGCTCGGAATCTACAACCACTTCACCTCCGTGGCTCATCCCCAAGCTAACGGTTTGGTCGAAAACGCCAACCGAACATTGCTGCACAGGATCCGAACAAGAGTGGAGGCTGCAGGTGGATCATGGATCGATGAGCTCCCAAACGTCCTTTGGTGTCACCGAACAACTGCTCGGGTAGCTACAGGGGAAACACCTTTCCACCTAGCCTACGGCTCGGAAGCAGTTGTACCTCTGGAAGTAGCCCTTCCAACCATCCGAACAACCCACTTCGATGAAGCCGCCAATAACCGTGCTCTTCGAGAAAACTTGGACATGCTGGGCGAACGACAGAGCGACGCCAGCATTCGCCTCGTTTCTTATCAGCAACGACTCGCACAATATTATAATGCGTGAGTTCGGGAAAGGCGGTTCAATGTGGGAGATTTGGTCCTGCGCCGTTGTCGGCTTCGGACCCCGAAGAGCAGTAGGCAAGCTTGCCATCAAATGGGAAGGACCTTATCAGGTCACCCATGTCCTCGGGAAAGGCTCATATAAGCTAACTACTCCTAGTGGCGAAGCCACTCCCAGGACTTGGCATGTTTCTAACCTTAAGGCTTATCATGTATAAGAGCCTCTTTTCAGCATCCTACCTCTCTTCTCCCAACTCCTGACGCCATACAAGCATTTAGCATACATACCTGATCGGAATCCCCTTTACGGTTCCCCACGTCTGCGTTATACATGCAATGCTTACGGCGCCTAGCGGATTTCGATCCGAGCAGGAGCAATCATGAAAGGAAGAAGATAGAGAAAGTGAAGCTACATGACGATCTCACAAACAAAAGACTTCGTTCACAAAAGTTTTTTTTTTTAATAAGCAAGCCCTTTTTTTGGCCGTGGTTACAAAAAGGAGAATACAAGAAAGATCAAGGAGCCTGCTGTGAAGGACCAGCGTCGTCGTCTGAAGGGGGCATCCGCCCAGACTGGAATTGTGCGAACCGCACACCATCCAGACGAGCGTCCTGAGTGCGACACCGGCACTCCCGAACAGTGGCCTCAAAGGCTTCCCGGGCACGTTCAACCCAGGAAAGCTGTTCCCCCACCTCCTTCTCAGCGTTGAGGCCCACCCTGTAGCAGCGGGCCCCATACTGCTCCAAGTCCTCCTTGTACTCCGGCCCGGCCTTATAATCGGCAACGGCACGGGCCTCTGCATTCAACATTACCTTGGCCAGGGCATCCTTTTTGGCTCGCGCCAAGGTAACATCCAGCCTCGCAGCATGAAGAGCAGCTTTGAGGTTCTTCACCTCCTCCTCCAGCGCTGCCTGCGAGCTTTATGCCTCGCCGAAAGCTCCTCGAAGAAAGCTGCATTCGCCTCATGGAGATACTTCTGTCTCTGGCCCCGAACAGCTAAAGCCTTCAGAGTGCCCAGCGACTTGGACATTTCGTCCGCAAGCGCCTCTACATCGACGTCACCCAGACCATCTTCTACCTGGCACTCCGGGTGGTAACCTTCCACCGACTCCTCCGGAGTCTGTTCGGAAGGAAGGTCCAGGCACCTTGCCAACCGATCAAGACGAGAGGCAGTAGGGCTCGCAGGCAGCTCTCTTGGCGTGTCCTCCACCCGACGAAGGGTCGCCTCCAACGTTGCCACCGAAGGAGCTCTGGGAAGTCTCTTCAGAAGCGCCTCGCTAAGAGGTCTTCGGTCGTCTTCGAATCCTTCAGCCCGAGCAGCACCGCAGCCTCCCCCCCAGTACCTTCGATTGCCTTGGAGGTTGCTTCTACGTTAGCAACCACCTCGGAGGGGGGCATGGGGGGCAGGATTCCCTGGTGGAAGTGGCAACCTCTTCGGACGCCCTCGTCGTCGCGGCCGCCTTTTCAGTGGCCCCCGCTGCCAGAACAGAAGTGGCAACCTCTTCGGACGCCCTTGTCGTCGAGGCCGCCTTTTCAGTGGCCCATGCTGCAGGAACCACTTCTTGTTCCGTAGAAAAAATCGTGGTTGGCACTATCGCCACCACACCGCTCGCGACCACCCCAGCAGGGGCGGAAACCTCCGTCGCATCTGCGACCTCCTCCCGCCGAACAGGAGACACTGCACCTTCTCTACTCCTCCTGGAAGAGGCCCCTGCAGTGTTGCTGGTAGCACCGTGCTCGGCACCACCAACGTGGGAGGCGTTAGAGGGCTTCCTATCCTTCGAGCAGGTGGAGCCCCTGACCTCTTCTATGGCAGGGCTTCCAGACCCGTCGCTCACGACGACGAGCCCCAGCTCGGTCGCCATCCTCTGCGCAACCTCTGGGCGCTCTGTGGAGGCCGCCCGCGACACTCCCTGGTCGGCCAATTTTACGGCCCTACTTTTTCTGCGCAGCAGCAACTGCGCCCTTTCCTCTTCCTCTTCGGTCCCCTCCTCGTCACGTGGAGGAGTAGCCTGGACCGCCTTCTGCTTCTTCCGAACACGGAGTTGTTCTGCCTCCTCCGCGCTCTCGTCAACCAGAACTGCCTCTTCTTCGCGGAAGGCCGGCTCGCCCGGTCATCCTTCTCCGGAGGAGTCCGAGCTCCAGCCGAAACCACCTCCCTGGTGGCCTTCTTCTTCAGACGAATTTTTCCAGGCCCCTTTTCAGGAGCCTGGGCCTTGGCAGAGCGCCCCCCAGTTGGCGAGGGAGCAACGAGTGCCGTTGCTACCGCAGCGCCAACCTCACTGCGGAAGAACCGGGCAACGGCGGCAGCATCATCGCCTTCGAACACCATGTGCGCTAGCACAGGTATCTGTTCGGCAAACTCGTCATTCGCCTCTTGATCCCTTCCGGCCTCCAGCTCTGCGGCCGCTGCGCATAAAGAAGACAAGAAGAACAAAGGTTAGTAGGGGGTCACCAAACCTAAGAGTAAAACAGCCAAGAGGTTATGTACTTACTCCACGGTTTGCTGAGCCCGTACTTAACGAGCATGAACTCGGTCACATATCCTTCTTTGTTCCGAACGCCTGCTCGGAGAAGCTTGTCCGATGCCCTTGCCTCGTCCTGGATCAGACGCGAAAGCTGTCCTTCCGCACAGAACGCATAACAGTGGGGAATCCCCACTCAGCACACTCCGGTGGCGCACGAAGAACAGCCTGTCCATCCAACCCTTGTTGTTGGAGTACTTGTTGGACAGGCCGATGTGCATCCGGTCCGTTCGGTGCTTGGCGTAGTAGATGTCTGCTCCCGACGCCCGCGAACAGACAGCTTGAAGTGTGCTTAGAAGACGTCCGCCGAGCCCCGGATCTCTTTCAATTTGCAGACAACACCGAAGATACATATGTATCTCCAGGTGTTGGCGTCAGCTGTATCGGCGAAACACCCCAAGTATTCAGGAGCGCCTTCGCCACCTCCGGCAACGGCAGCCGGAAGCCTGCCTCCAGGTGATCAACGGAGAGGATCAGGCAGCCTGGTTTGTTCACCAGGATGGAGTCGCTCTCCTTGGCGTCGATGATCTCGTACTCCTCCCCGATCCTGAAACGTTCGCGGAGCCCGCTGTAGTGACGGCATCGTGCTCCACTGGACGCCGCGACGGTCACCCCGCTCGCTCCGGCGACGACCTTCCCATTGCTTGCCATTGCTGGAAGGATCGTAGGGGGCAACGACGGCACAAAGGGACGAAGGAGAAGATGGAAACAGGAGAAGGCAAGAAAGCCCGAAAGCTAAAAGCTGGAAGGTTTTTGGGAGGCGTAGCTCCCGCCCTCGTCTCTTCCCCTCGTTATAAGGAAAGAGGAGGGAACGAAATTCGAGGCGGGCCCCAAAACGCCGCTCCTTCCCATTTTGAATGTGCCCCTTCGGGTACAGCATAGGCGACCGTCCGAACACGATGGCGGCACCTCAAGCATGGCGCAGCTTCGTACCCATCATGACGGGTTAGTCGCCTTCCAAGGTTTCAAGAGGCGGCACGTCCGCAGCAGGCCGTCGCATTAAATGCGGAAATGACGCCCTCGAAGCGCTCGTCTCACCGAGCCCCTTGAGGGCGTGGGGGGCAAGTGTGGTGGCCGTTTCCTGCCACCTAAGCCCAAACTGTCAAGGCCCATCAACACCTTCTCTACGATGCGAGACCTTCCCGCAAGGTCTCACGTTCTCCGAGAAGATCGGATGGAGAAGGGGCCCACGCGCCAGTTGTTCCAAGCGAAGCGTTACCGAGCTCGTTAGCAGGCACCTTCCGAACAAGAGCATTAGCCTTGCTGCGTGGAACAACCCCAGACATCACCGAACAGCATGTTCGACCCCTATGCGGGTCACCTGCTCGGAAGGTGCGTCCAAAGGGTACCGAACAGGTTCTCTGGCTTATGGCACGGTCGTAACCGTCCCAGGCCACGTACTCCACCATCAAGAGGCACGAATTGCCTAGCGGCCCAACGGGCACCTGGGCGCATAACTCCCCGTTATGCGCGCCCATCGTGGCGCCTTTTCAGGCACGATCCCTGGCTTACACACACCGGCCCAGGCATTGACGCCTATAAAGAGTACAGGTACAGTACCATGCAAGGTACGTTCTCTTCCCCGCGCGAACACATCCTCGCATTCCGAACCCCTGCCTTTCAAGCTCTCCACTGACTTAGGCATCGGAGGATTTCCCGGTCTTCACCGGGCCCCACTGATCCTCTTCTGGTTTTGCAGGTCTTCGTCCTCACCAGCGATTGTCTTCCCTATTCTTTCTAGTGGAGGCCCATTTGGCTCAGGCCCAAACAGGATCATACCACCACAAAAAACTATCAAAAGATGTGATTTTGCTAAGTGCACCGATCGGAGGGGTGTGCCTTGGGACTTGTTCTCCTCTCAAATCAAAAAAGAGGTTTGATCACTTACCTCTCTCACGAAGCAGGGAAGGTGCAGGGTAGAGCACTGGTGCTGGCGCTCGCAGGAGCGACAGCGAGCAGTGCGGGGTTGGGGCGAGCAGTACGGCGACAGGGTCGGGTGCGCTGGTGACGGGGTCGGGGCGTTGGCAGGCAGCACGGCGACGGACAGTGGTGCGCGGTGGAAGAGGTGGCACGCACGGCTGTTGAGGTTTGTGCCGTCGGCGGATGCGACAGAGGCGGACGCGGTCGAGGTGAACAACGACGAGTTGGCGGTGTGCTGGCGAGCAACATGGCGACAGCGAGCAGTATCTATAATGCACTGCTTAGTGGTTATGTTCATTTTGGGGGAATGAGAAGAAGGTCTTGGAGGTCTATGGGATGATATTTTATACCGAGATAAGTCTGAGCAAGTATTTGTTGTCTGTCATCTCAAGTGTTGTGCAGATCTAGGTTGTGTAAGAGAAGGCTCTGCAACTCACTCATTTGAATTCATGAATGCAAATATAAGTACTTTTTATGCTCAGATATGTAATAGACAATTATGATAGATAAAATATTATAAAATAGACAAACTATATTTACCTATAGAAAGATTACATAACAACGCATATAATGAAAGCTTTGACAAAGCACTAAAACTAATTACATAAATCTCAGTACACTGCACAACATAACTCAAATAGAAAAGATATATTTAAAAGGTGCACCTCCTTCTGAATGATTTAGAAGCAATCCACCAAATTAAGCTCACTGATCTGCTCCAAATGCCTAAAAAAGCAAAGGACTTTAGAAATTAAGTTACAGAAGCCAAATCTGATACATGTTATAGACTCATATGCATGATATGATTTTTACCACTTATGTTGATGTTTTATCAGTACTATGTTACTGTGACAAAAGCATGTGGAAACTAGGGTGAACATGGTCCGGTTCGGTTCGGTTCACCCATTTTTTGGGTGAACTGAAACCGAACCGAATTACTGTTCAAACCGAATCGAACCGGTTCGGTTCGGTTGAACCGAAAAAAAAAAAAAAAACCCATATAAGGGCGGATGGGCGGTCCTGGGTTTCGAACTCAGGACCGCCCATGTGAAAGTAAGGCGCTAGCCCACTGGGCTAGGCTTTCTTTCTTGATAGTATTTACTATTAAATATATTAAATATATATTTCGGTTCATTCAGTTTCCCAACCAGAGAACCGAACTGAACTGTGGGGTTCTTCAACCCGAACCGTACCGGTCGGTTTGGTTCTGTTTTTGGGTTGAACCGATTTATGAACACCCCTAGTAGAAACTGAACTCTTAAAAACTCTGGAAAGATCATGTGGTTTCTTAAAAAAAATAGGAGCTTAAATGGTTAAAACATGTTCATATAATTCATACATTTCTTCATATTTAAATGGTTAAATGGACTGCTCCCTTTGACAGGACAATCTCACTATTTGATAAAGAAATAAAACTATATTTCTTGTATCTAAAAGGCATATAAACTTGCACTGACCCGTCATCAGAAACTTCTTTATATCTTAGTTGGTTGTTTGTGTTTATAATGGCATTTATATTGTAGAAGAAACATAAAAGTGCTTCCAGGTAACTCTCTCAAATAAATAAAAAGGCTGAATTGAGGAAGACAGATACATATGAAAGATTATTTCAATAAAGGAAAAAAATTTCGACTCTGTGAGAAAACCTCTAAAACCATAAGAGCCTTAATTAAGGGAGTTGCATTTTAGTATATGTAAAATAGTTGCATCACTGATCTGTTCTACAATGCTTCAAACATTTGATCTTTCTTTATTTTAACTAAGAACTCAAGTACACCATGTTCTTTATTTGTTCCAACACTAAATAGCTAAAATTCATAATTGTTGCCCAGCTAGCAAGCCCAGAGGGAGGGTGAATGGGATTTTTAAAATTCCTTTTTGATTTAAAAACCTGTCAACAAATGCTAAACAGAAAACAAACACTTCGTACGAATGTTAGAGTCAGAAATAAACAAGATAATGGACGCAAGCAAGCAATCACACAACACACAGATTTTTATCCTGGTTCAGACTTCCTTTCCAAAGGAATCCTACATCCAGTCCCTGAGCAACACCTCAGGATTTCACTACCTAAGGGTACAGTCCCCCTTAAGGACACTTATACATCCAGCCGCAGCTGGCCGTCTCTTCACAACCCGAAGAGGTACAATACACCCTGATCCACAGGTCTTCCTTCTACACGAAGGGAAAACAGCCACCTGCATTCAACAGGTCTTCTCTTCACACCAGAAGAGGAACTTCTCAACAAAGATGAGAAAAGACAGGATGCCCCTAGATCAAGCTAATAGAACAATGCTCGATCTGAAGCCAAGACTGAGAGAGAAAGATCTACAATGAAGGAGTCTCTCAATACACTAGAGCTCTCTCAAAGCTAAGCAATGGACGCAGAGAGCTAAGAGCTACAGCAAAGCTTGGGAGAGAGGCTTGAGCTCTTCTATGGTGCTTGCGGATGTTGAATTGTCAAAAAAGGTTGTCTTCACGTAGACACCAGTCTTCTATTTATATCTTCTTTGAAAAATAGTCGTTGAAGTATCTGTTGTCTCTGTGTAGGATGCTCGTTAGACTGCATGGTTCCACATGTACAACACGTGCTTCCAGTCATTTAATGTTTTTTTGATCCATGCACGCAAGGAAAGGATACTTTCAGATGTTCTATAGCTTCTTGTTGTCCAACGTTGTAGAGAATGGTGTTGTCAAGGATCTGCATACAATAAATATAAAACAATGGACAGCTAGATTGTCTATTGACTTGTCAGTCAACGTTAGAAACCAAGCAGTAGGAATATACACCAAAATGGAAGTACCTTTCTGCTATCTAAAAAGATGTTTTATATAGAAGCATAAGAATGGAAGATATCCAAATATGTATCGTGCAGAGAGATGTTCAGACACATTAACTGCATAGATATTAGCACGTGAGAAGACTTTGACTTTCATTATATTTGAGTATCAAATCGGTATTATGCACGAAGTACTATTTGAACAAACAAGTCGTTCTTAAAGAATAAACAAATCGTTGTGAATATAGTTTGTTGCAAGCAAATCGTTGTACCCAAATCGTTGTAGACAAATCGTTATAATCAAATCGTTATAACCAAATCGTTATGGTCAAATCGTTATAATCAAATAGTTATAACCAAATCGTTGTGGTCAAATCGTTATAATCAAATCGTTATGAACGAATCGTTATAAGCAAATCGTTATAAGCAAATCGTTGTGAACGAATCGTTACAAGGAAATCGTTCTTTTTTCTTATCGAATCGTTACTTTGACCAAGTCGTTGTGTAACCCATCAAATTGTTACAGCGACCAAGTCATCGAAGTAACTTATCAAATCGTTACGGAAATCAAATCGATGTGAAAATGAAATCGTTATGAGAACAAATCATTGTGAACGAATCGTTACAAGCAAATCGTTCTTTTTCTTTATCGAATTGTTACTTTGACCAAGTCGTTGTGTAACCCATTGAATCATTACAGTGACCAAGTCGTTGAAGTAACTTATCGAATCGTTACGGAAATCAAATCGTTAAGCGATACTTATAAAATCATTATGCTCTGTAATAACTTATGAAATCGTTATGCTATGCAATAACTTATGAAATTGTTATGCTATGCACAACTTATGAAATCGTTATGCTATTATGGAAATCGATATGGACTTTAGAGAAATCATGCTCTGAACTTAAATAATATGAGGTAAGAATTACTTACATATGTGGCTCGATTTATTTCTTATTTATTTCCTATAACTAAGCTTCATATAAACTTGTCAGAAAATATTTGTTAGGATTTTGTTAATCACCAAAATATAAGAATTATTATTATATGGGGATGGACTGATCATCAATCTCCCCCTTTTTGGTGATGACAAAACATAACAGGATATAACATAAACTGTGCTGAAATAAGCTTGAATAAATGAATAGATTTTCTAAATAGGAAATAAAACATGTTAATATGTATTTCATAGTGTTATTTTTCCCCCCTTTTGTCATTAAGCAAAAAGATACCATTTAGACAAAGAAAGAAGAGAGAAAAGATAAATGGGAGCTGAGGAAGCTATTGAATTTCTCATTGAGGAGGAAGGGGTACATGAAGGTAGTGAGCAGGAGACAGAAGAGAGGCATGGTGAGAAATGATTTCCCAAGCCTTATGTTCCTATTCTTCAAAAAATTGCCTGAAGACCCCACTAGCAATGGTGTATGAAGATCCCATGTCAGGAATCATCATCTTGATATGAAGTGCCCGCTGATCCTCCAAGAAACTGGCATACTGATCAGGATCAAGAGAGAATTTGTAAATACTGGTTTTTCCAAAACTGGCATGCTGAAGGAATTGATTGATTGTGATGGGGTAGTGAATTTGATGCTTCTTCAGGTCCTTCTTCATATCCACAAAAACCTTGTACCTTTCAGTCCAAGTATCATAAGAGTTTCGAACAAGGTGAATAGAATTGGAATCCAGGAATTCACCAGCAGATAACAAGGGTTGATTTGATTTTGCCTGAGATGCATTGATGGCCTAGAGCTACTCAGCAGTGAAGGAATAGGCTTTTTCCCACTCTGAGGGAGACAAGTGCTCACATTCAGATAGAATGGGGGCAAGAACATCAGCATTTATGAAGCCCCGGTGATACTCCCAGTTGACAAATCAGTGGAACGAAAGGGAGCAGCCATGCTGCACTTAAACCCTGGCCATAACCTGAGCAGATCTTTCAAAGATCAATGAGCCAACTACAGACTCCTTGATGAGAGAATGTAGAGGAGGTAGGAACACCATAGCTGGGATCTCCAAGGTGGCAAAGTCTACCTTGATTGATTCAGTGTGAGCATCAGACGATCCAAGAGCATTAATAGCTTGCCAGAATTGGCCAAGCTGAACTTCAGGAAGGTTATTGAGATAGCAGTAGTCGTTGTACATCTGGAAGTGCCGGATGAATTTGATCTCCTTCTGAATAAACGGCCCCAGGTGGTAGTGTGAAGACCCTGGAACCACTCAGAGTGGGTCAAAGGATGATCTCTGGGTGGATATCTGGCTGCCTGAGCACGAAGGAATTGACTGTAAAGAGACTTTTGACCCCGAGCCCATTGCTCTTCAGATTTGGCTTCATCCATGAAAAAGATTTTGGACTTATCAACCTTAGAGAGAGAGGTGAAAGGGAGAATGATATTTAGGTGGTCAGTGAGGTTGAGAGTTGGAAGTCCAAGAATGGTGGCAAAGGTGGTTTTCTGAAGAAATTCATGATAGAGAGGTTTATTTCTAATTACAACAGTAAGAGAGAACCAAAGAGGAGGAAAACAAGGTTCAGAGGAAACTGAGGGTTTTGAAGAAAGTTTCCCTTTCTTAGGAACATGGCTAGAAGAGCCAGTCCTATGGACATGTGTGCTGACTTTCAGGACTGATCAAAGAATTGCTCCTTCGAATTCATCTTTGACGTCCTGGATCTCAATTTGTTGAAGTTGAGCATTCTCAAGAATGATGGTTACAAAGGAGGGAGGAGTAGAAGGATGGAGGAAGGAATATTCAGGTGGTGGAGTAGGTATGGAGGGTCCTGCAGATGAAGGACCAGAGGAGGAAGCTCTAGCTTATGAGGAGGAGGCTGGAGGTGCCTCAGAAGGAGGAGGAGGAATGAATGTGGTGGATGTAGGGGAAGAAGATGATTGAGAAGGAAATGGTGTAGGAAAGGAAATGTTTCTGGAAATGGGTTGTTTGAAGGTGGTAGGGGATGGTGGTGCTGTGGAGAATGATGGTGGAGAAGGTGGGGCTAGAGTTGGAAGAGGAGAAGAACTGGGGGGGCTCAGGAGCTACAGCTTGTTCTTTTGCGCTGACAGGCTCAACCATTGATTCCATTGGCCCGGGTGGCCCAGTTACATCCTCTGCTGGCCCTGATGGCCCTGACTTCACAGCCACAGCTGACCCTGAAGCTACCACCTCTTCAACAATTCTTGACCCTGATGGCCGCTCTTCTGCAACAACTGATGGCCCTGAAGGCCCAGACTGCTCTGCACTCTTTGGCCCTGATGGCCCAACATCTTCTGGTCTTGGCCCAGATGGCCCTTGGCTACTGACTGGTTCTCAGGGAGAAGGAGCAGGAGTTGGTTGCACCCTCAAAAGATCGGAAATAGCACCAACTGATTCCTTGATGCTTAGGAGCTCACTTCTCACCCAACGGAAGGCATTTTTGATCATGCCCATATCCTTAGCCGCAGTGCTCTGGCTCATGAAGATTGAAGCTATATCAGAATGCACAGAGCATAAAATCTTTCCTTGTTCATCCAATCTTGCAACAATAGGCTTCAGATTGATCTTCAATTTCTTCTTCCTCAGCCTCTGATGTGGCTTCCTGGTGAGTAGAGGGATGTCAAGAGTCACTTCTTTTCCTTTTTCACTTGCCCTAGCAACGGGCTCCACATTCTCAACATTTACATTTTTCTTCTGAATCAGAAGGGCTTGTCAAGACTCCTTCTCGAAACTGATCTTCCACAGGGGCACTAGCAGTGTGCTCCCCTTGAGACTGAGCTTCCTTCTCAACAGATTGCTCCCCCTGAATAGGAGCACCTTCCATCTGCACATCCTCACTGTGGCCTGCTGCCACACCCTCAGACACAACACTTTGCTCCCCCTGAATGGGAGCTTCTTCCATCACAACATCTGTACTCTGGCCTGATGCCACAACCTCTGCAGCTAGATCAACCAAGATCTCTGGCTCCACCTGAGTGCTGGTTATAGAGTCCAGCACATCCCGAAGTATTGTAGCTACCCGGGAGGAGGGAGTGACAACCTCTAAACTTTGCCCAACAGGCTCAATAAATTCTTGAGGAATGTCCTCAATCCTGTGCTCACTAACCATTTGCTCTTCAGTGCTGATGTCTGCTACATTTTCTTGATCATTTGCTGCTGCTGCTGCTTGGTCTTCCTGTGTCACTGCAATTTCTGCCCTGGCATCCTCTTGCTGAACTGTGACCGCTGGTTCTGCTGCTACTACCTTTGTCTGAACTACCTCTTCTTGGACCTCTGGGGCTTCGCCAATAATGACCTCACCCTCAGCGACTGAGGTCTTGGTCCAAACTCCACCAACGAGAGAGAATCAACTTTTCTTAAGATTTCTGGACCGAATAGCTTGGCCCATTTTCTCAGAAACTGCCCCATTCAAACTAACGCCATAATGCTAGAAAATCTTGGTTAGTAGGTGAGCATATGGAAGGGACACATTTAGCTTGCTCTTCTTGTCCCAAATTTGAGCAGTTGTAAATTTCATTCGCCCCAAGATGACCTCTGCCATATTGATATTCTGGTTCTGGATGGCCCAGAACATCTTATCGGAGTCTGCCTTAGTACAAGTGGAGAAAGTGGCACTCCTAGGGACCAAAATCTGACACACTTTGAAATGCAATAATCTATTGAATGCGTTCAACTGGTTAATATCGATTTTCCCATTGTTGAGCTTGTATTCCGGACCAACGATTCCCAAACCCTTCACCTGAATATCTACACTATTTACCCTGTTGTGGCCAGTGGTAGAGACTCCAAACATAGATTCCAAGAGCTCATATGTAATGTGAATCTGGGTTCCTTTGACCATGGATGTCAAGGACCCATCTTCCTCTGACTTCAGACAAACATAAAAAGCCTTCACCAGGTCTGGATAACTCACCTTTGAAAGAGTTGCCATCTTAGTCCACTTCATTCTTTGCATAGTTGCCACGATATTGTGCATCTCGTTCTTCTCTAGATCAGCTATATCCACTGCCTTGTTGCCACACATCTTCATCTTCACAGTTGTATACTTTTCTTGCTGCTTTGCTGTAAGGAAAGCAGCCCCATAGCCCCCGACGGAGCCGGAAACTCCAGAAACGACCATGGTTTTGAATGGGAAAAGGTTCTGGATGATCGGAAGGAAGATTGGAGCGAAAGCCCTCATGAGATTTTTTTTTTCGTGGGAAGAGATGGATGCTTTGAAATCACACAGAGTCGATGCCGGGGTCGATAGGGTTTATCGTCTCAGGCGAGTCGAAAGGGATGGAGGAGGGAGATGAATCATTATGACACAGATTTGCGGGATTTAAGAGATAAAGGTAAAGTGACTTTTAAAGGGATAGCACCATAAATGCAGAAAATGACAAACAGAGACAGGTTCGAGATGAACAAATGCTTTTAAAATTATCGAACCGACACATATATTTATGAAATAAATGACTCTTAAAGAATTTTGCTTAATTTTGGGAGAGAGAAATATTGATGTTCTGAAATAATTGGTATTTCAGTTATATACAGATAAAATCTTTCATAATTTCTACATGCCTAGCTCCCTTCTAAGAGACGTAAATATCTCTTCAGGTAAGGCCTTTGTGAAGATATCTGCTAACTAATTTTGAGTGTCAATAATGGAAATATCTATATTACCATTTGCTACATGATCACGAATAAAATGATATCTAACCTCTATATGCTTTGTCCTTGAGTGCTGGACTGGATTCTTGGTGAGATTAATCGCACTGGTGTTGTCACATAGCAAGGGAATTGTCTTGATACGTAGTCCATAATCCTCAAATTGTTGTTTAATCCATAAGAGTTGTGTACAACAGCTTCCAGCAGCCATGTACTCAGCTTCAGTTGTTGACAGTGCTACTGAATTTTGTTTCTTTGAGGACCACGAAATCAGACATCCTGTAAGAAATTGACAACATCTACTGGTGCTTTTTCTATCTATTTTGCATCCAACGTAATCAACATCAGAATATCCTACTAAACTTACTTCACATGATTTTGGATACCACAATCCTAGATCATGAGTTCTAGCTAAATATCTAAAATTATTTTAATACAATCTAAATGTGACTCTTTGGGGTCTGCCTGATATCTAGTACACATGCATACACTGAATAATATATCAGGTCTACTTACTGTCAAATAAAGTAATGAACCTATCATACCTCTGTAAAACTTATGATCTACATTCTTACCATCCTTATCATTATCTAATCATATTGATGTGCTCATTGGTGTTGACAGTGGTTTGGCATGTTCAAATCAAAATTTCTTCAATAATTCTTTGGTGTACTTTGCTTGACATATGTGTGTGCCTTCTTTTCCTTGCTTGATTTGCAATCCGAGGAAGTAGTTGAGCTCCCCCATCATGCTCATTTCGAATTCTCCCTGCATAAGCTTCTCAAAATACTTGCAAAAAGATTCATCAGTAGAACCAAATATTATATCATCTACATAAATTTGTACAAGCAATATATGTTTGACTTTAGACATAACAAATAATGTGCTATCTACTTGACCTCTAATAAAACCATGGTTTAATAAAAATACACTTAATATTTCATACCATGATCTAGGTGCTTGTTTTAAACCATACAGTGCTTTATGCAATTTAAAAACATGGTTTGGAAAATCGATATCATCAAAACCTGGAGGCCGTTCTACATAAACTTCCTCCTTTATATAACCATTTAGAAATGCGGATTTTACATCCATTTGAAAAAGTTTTAAATCCAATGCTATTGCATAGGCAAGTAAAATTCTAATTGCCTCAAGTCTAGCCACTGGTGCATAGGTTTCATCGAAATTTATGCCTTCCTCTTAGGAATAGCCTTGAGCAACCAGCCTGGCCTTGTTTCTAGTGATCACACCAGCTTCATCCATTTTGTTCCTGAACACCCATTTGGTGCCAATCACAGGATGATCTGATGGTCTCGGAACAAGGGACCATACTTGATTTCTCTTGAACTGATTAAGTTCATCTTGCATGGCCAATATCCAAGATTCATCAGACAGTGCTTCATTGACTATCTTAGGCTCTACTTGGGATACAAAGGCTAAATAATCACAAGAGATTACGTTACCTCTGGTTCTTATCCCAACCGATGGATCTCCAATAATGTTATCCAACGGGTGATCCTTCTTGTATCTCCATTCTTTTGGAAGATCATCATGTGATATATCCTTTTGTTGCAATTCTTCCAGAGGTGGATCTTCCTTGTCCTCTATAGATATGTTCTTTAATTTCTTAGACAATTCATCTGCATCATCAATATAACTATCTACTTCCTTGCTCAAGGAAGGGTTAGTTTCATCAAAGATAACATGTACTGTTTGCTCAATTAATAAACTTTGCTTATTAAATACTCTATATCCTTTGGGTTCAGAAGCATACCCATAAATATACCTTCATCTGACTTTGAATCTAGCTTACCAATATCTCTTTTTCCGTTGTTGTGGATGAAGCATGGACATCCGAAGGTTCTGAAGTGACTGATACTTGGCTTCTTTTCCTTATATAGTTCATATGCTATCTTCTTCAATATTGGCCTGATCATTATTTTGTTGATTATATAGTAAGCCGTGTTGATGGCTTCAGCCCAAAAATATCTTGGGAGGTTATATTCTGACAACATTGTTCTTGCCATATCCAATAAGGTTCTGTTCTTTCTCTCAGCAACTCCATTTTGCTGTGGTGTCCTAGATGCTGAGAAATTGTGTTATATCCCTTGATCATCACAGAATTTTGCAAAACTTTCATTCTGAAATTCTCCTCCATGATCTGATCAAATACTAATTATGCTGAATTTCTTATCCTTCTGAACTTTCTTACTGAAGCTAACGAAGCTATCGAAGGTATCATCTTTGTGCTCCAGGAAGGATACCCATGTGAATCTGGAGTAGTCATCTACAATCACAAAACCAAAATTCTTTCCTCCAAGACTTGTGGTTCTCATTGGCCCAAAAAGATCCATATTTAGTAATTCCAAGGGTTTTGAGGTAGTTACCACTGTTTTTGACTTAAATGATGATTTAGTGTGCTTTCCTTTTGCACACGGTTCACATACGCCTTCCATTCTTATGCTTATCTTGGGAAAACCTTCTACTAAATCTCTTCTGATTAGCTTTCTGATTCCATCTACACTACAATGGCCCAATCTTCTGTGCCAAAGCTCAATTGAATGATCTTTGATTGCAGCAAGGCATACATCCTGGTCTTTCAACTCCTCCAAATGGAGTACATAAAGATTCTTTTCTCTGCAGGCTTCAAACACAACTTCGCCATCTTTCATGATACTGCACTTAGACTCTTGAAATTTAATTTGATGGCCTTTGTCGCACAGCTGGCTGATGCTGATAAGATTATGCTTAAGTCCTTTCACGCATAGAACATCTTCAATAATGATCTTTCCTTGACTGCCAACTGATCCACAACCTATTACTGTCCCTTCTCCATTATCACCATATGTTACTGTGCCTTCTTCAGCTTCGAGGTGAGAGAACAGCTTCCTGTTGCCTGACATATGCCTTGAGCACCCGCTGTCCAGGTACCACTTAGATGCTCGAAGGCTTTCCTATAATAAAAACACTAAACTTTAGGTACCCAAGCTTCTTTGGGTCTTTGCTGGTTAGTATCATCATTTTTCCTTTAATTATCCATTTTATATGTTTAGTTGGACATGTTATTTTAATGTGTCCTAGTTTGTTACAGTGACTGCAGCATGATGTTTTATTTACCTTTTCAGTTGGAATATATTTAAAATTTGATTTGTAAGTAGTGTCTTGTTCGGCTACAAAGTTAGGTGTTGGATATGTTTTAGGGTGTACTACAGTTTCTTCATTATCAGGAGGAGTGTATCCTAAGCCATATTTCTTTTTCCCTGACCTTCTAGCTCCTTTCAGTATTAATGTTGGTTTTCCATTTGTAATTTTTTCTAATGTACTGGATAACTGTTCATTTCCTTTTGTTAATGTGTTAATTTCTTGATTTAATTTACTCATAGTTTCTTGATTTTCCAGATTAGCTATTTGATTGTTTTTTTCTTTTAAATCTTCACATAATAATTCATTTCTTCTTTTAGCTCAGTAACTTGTTTTTCTAATTGCTCATTTTCAGATTTTAGATCTGAATTGGTGTTTTCTAAGCAAGCATGATTTTTCTTAGTAGTTTACAAACATCTTTATATTTACTATACAACTCATTGAAAGCATCCTCTAAACTATCGGAATCAGATTCGTTGCAAGAAGTAAAAAGGAGTCAGAGGTTACCTTCTCCTCGATGTTAGCCATGAATGCCAAGTTTGCCCTTTCTTCTTCTTCGTCGCTTGAGCTCGACTCAGTGTCTGAGTTGCTGTTGTTGTCCCAAGCTGCTGCCATGACTTTCTTCTTATATTTTCTAAATTTCCTAGAGTTGTCTTTCTTTTTGAATTCGGTCTTCTTTAGTTTTGGACACTCGGCCTTGATGTGTCCTGGCTTCTTGCATTCATAGCAGATGGGCTCAGCTCTCTTTGTGTCCTTGCCTTCGGCCTTCTTGAAGTCTTTGTTCTTCTTGAAGTATCTCCTTCCAGATTGGTACTTTTTCTTTGCAAGTATGAGCTGTAATCTTCTGGATTCTTCATCATCACTGCCTTCACTGCTGACTTCACCCTCAGATTCTTCTTCAGAGCTACCTTCTGTAGCCTTGAGTGCAATGCTATGCTTTTTCCTACTTGAGGATTCTCTGAGCCTCTCCATGTTGATCTCATAAGCCATGAGTGACCCAATGAGTTTCTCCAATGACATTCTCTTTAAGTCATTGGCCTCTTCTATTGCCGTTACTTTTGGAGTCCACGAGGCTGGTAGAGATCTTAAGATCTTTCTGACCATATCTCCTATTTTGTAGCTTTTTCCAAGACTAGCCAATCCATTGGTAATGTTAGTAAATCTGCTATACATCTGTGTGATTGACTCTCCTGACTGCATCTGGAATCTCTCATACTGAGTCACCAAGATATCTATTCTTGTCTCTTTCACTTTATATGTCCCTTCATAGGTGATCCTCAGCTTCTCCCACATCTCCATAGTGGATTTACAGGCGGAGATCCTGTTGAACTCCTTCTTGCTAAGAGCACAACATAGAATGCTTTTAGCCTTACAGTTGAGAGAGATCTTCTTCTTGTCATATTCTGTCCATTTATCCTTCTCGTTTGTGACTAGAAGGTCTCCTTCTTCTACAATAGACCAAATCTGATAATCTAACCCTTGAAGGAAAAATTCCATTCTATTTTTCCAGTAGGTGTAATCTTCACCATCGAACAATGGTGGTCTGTTGAGGGACTGACCCTCAAAATGACTTTGAGCTGCCATTTAATCTTTGCTCTTCAGATCGTTGGATCTTCTTTGTCAAAGAGTCTAGCTCTGATACCACTTGTTGCCCAGCTAGCAAGCCCAAAGGGGGGGGGGGGGGTGAATGGGATTTTTAAAATTCCTTTTTGATTTAAAAACATGTCAACAAATGCTAAACAGAAAACAAACACTTTGTACGAATGTTAGAGTTAGAAATAAACAAGATAGTGGACAAAAGCAAGCAATCACACAACACACAGATTTTTATCCTAGTTCAGACTTCCTTTCCAAAGGAATCCTACGTCCAGTCACTGAGCAACACCTTAGGATTTCACTACCCAAGGGTACAGTCCCCCTTAAGGACACTTACACATCTAGCTGCAGCTGGCCTTCTCTTCATAACCCGAAGAGGTACAATACACCCTGATCCACAGGTCTTCCTTCTACACGAAGGGAAAACAGCCACCTGTATTCAACAGGTCTTCTCTTCACACCAGAAGAGGAACTTCTCAACAAAGATGAGAAAAGACAGGATGCCCCTAGATCAAGCTAATAGAACAATGCTCGATCTGAAGCCAAGACTGAGAGAGAAAGATCTACAATGAAGGAGTCTCTTAGTACACTAGAGCTCTCTCAAAGCTAAGCAATGGACGCAGAGAGCTAAGAGCTACAACAAAGCTTGGGAGACAGGCTTGAGCTCTTCTATGGTGCTTGCAGATGTTGAATTGTCAAAAAAGGTTGTCTTCACGTAGACACCAGTCTTCTATTTATATCTTCTTTGAAAAATGTAGTCGTTGAAGTATCCGTTGTCTCTATGTTGGATGCTCGTTAGACTGCATGGTTCGACGTGTACGACAGGTGCTTCCAGTCATTTAATGTTTTTCTGATCCATGCACGAAAGGAAAGGATCCTTCATGATATTCTGCAGCTTCTTGTTGTCCAATGTTGTAGAGAATGGTGTTGTCAAGGATCTGCATACAATAAATACCAAACAATGGACAACTAGACTGTCTGTAGACTTGTCAGTCAACGTTAGAAACCAAGCAGTAGGAATATACACCAAAATGGAAGTACCTTTCTGCTATCTAAAAAGATGTTTTCTATAGAAGCATAAGAATGGAAGATATCCAAATATGTATCGTGCAGAAAGATGTTCAGACACATTAAATGCACAGATATTGAGAAGCATGTGAGAAGACTTTGACTTTCATTATATTTGAATATCAAATCGGTATTATCTACGAAGTACTATTTCACTTATGAAATCGTTGTATGAACAAGCAAGTCATTCTTAAAAAATAAACAAATGGTTGTGAATATAGTCTGTTGCAAGCAAATCGTTGTACCCAAATCGTTGTAGACAAATCGTTATAACCAAATTGTTATGGTCAAATCGTTATAATCAAATCGTTATAACCAAATCATTATGGTCAAATCATTATGAACTAATCGTTACAAGCAAATCGTTCTAAATAAATCATTATAAGCAAATCATTGTGAACCAATCGTTACAAGCAAATCGTTCTTTTTCTTTATCGAATCGTTACTTTGACCAAGTCGTTGTGTAACCCATCAAATCGTTATAGCGACCAAGTCGTTGAAGTAACTTATCGAATCGTTATGGAAATCAAATCGATGTGAAAATGAAATCGTTATGAGAACAATCGTTGTGAACGAGTCGTTACAAGCAAATCGTTCTTTTTCTTTATCGAATCGTTACTTTAACCAAGTCGTTGTGTAACCCATCGAATCGTTACAGTGACTAAGTCGTTGAAGTAACTTATCGAATCATTACGGAAATCAAATCGTTAAGCGATACTTATAAAATGGTTATGCTCTGCAATAGCTTATGAAATCGTTATGATATGCAATAACTTATGAAATCGTTATGCTATGCACAACTTATGAAATCGTTATGCTATTATGGAAATCGATATGGACTTTAGAGAAATCATGCTCTCAACTTTAAATAATATGAGGTAAGAATTACTTACATTTGTGGCTCGATTATTTCCTATAACTGAGCTTCATATAAACTTGTCAGAAAATATTTGTTAGGATTTTGTTAATCGCCAAAATATAATAATTAATATTATATGGGGATGGACTGGTCATCAATAATCCTCAAAGATCTGAATAGAGTACTCTAAGAAAATAATTAAAATATAAAATTCATACCTGTAATCGCATTATAAAATTTTCCATGGAAGTTGTAATTTAAGTTCAAATAAAAACAAAGGTCTTTGTTATTTAAGAACCTCTAAAACCTTAAGAACCTTAATTAAGGGAGTTGCATTTTAGAACATGTACAAAAGAATTGCATGAAAGATCTGTTATTTTTCCTATTTCAGAACGTGGATAGTGCCACTCTTTCTATTGAACTGAAAAGTGAAACTATATAATCTCTTTGCCAGAAGATTCATCACTGAAGACATACTGACTCATGTCTATTTAGTAAGACTAAGAATGACACAATTATTATAATATGTTGAGATTTTTGAATGAAAAGGTTTAAAATCTCCCAAGAATCTACCAATCAATCAGATGAATAAAACTATAGTTTAAGTGAGTTTAATATAAACACAAACATCAACTATGGATAGAAACATGGATAGAACCATCTATGGAGAAGGGAACACTTCTTCTGAAGCAGTTTAGCCAGTGCTCCCTTCTTTACTCATCAATTAAGACAATGATCACATTTGTCCTTACAAATAAAAATAGATTGGGTTACTTAAAAAATAAAGGGAGTTGCTTTTTAGAACTTATAAAAAAATTGATTCAAAGATCTGTTCTTTCTATAATGTGTATAGATTTAATGAGAAAACACTCATGATTTTATCATGCAACTTGATTATTCTTTCTATAATAACCAAATGTTTTCACATTATAGAAAGTTTCAAACTATACAAGGTTTATACAAATTCATGCTTAAACTGGGTCATGGGAACCTACTCACAGTAATGGGTTCCGCTTACAGTATTTTGGCTCGATAATGGAATAGAACTCTATAAGCTCCAGAGCACCTGCCTAGAAGAAAGAAAATAGACCAATTTGAGAAAGACAGATACATATGAAGCAAAAAAAAAAAAAAAAGCTCAGTTGCTAAAGATACTAATAAGTCATGTTCTATTTTTTTTATCTTCTTCACGCCATTGAAAAAATTATAATCACAAAAATAATTTATACTAACACCACAGCATAACCCTGTGAGAATAAAAGTAGAAGGGAATTATGTTGAACACAATATGAACACCAAATGGGGTCAAATAAGTGTCTTCAGAATCTTCTGACACCGGTGTCACCTTGACCCACTTGTCCGGGTGAGTCCAAAGTGCAAGGATGGTGGTGGGGGAGTTCGGCGGCCATGTGGTGGTCGGGGTGTTCAGCATTCGCAACGGTAGCAGAGGTGAAGGGAGTGGGATGAACGACGGTGGGAATGTGGGGGTGAGGTAGGGTGGCGGCGACGATGAAGGCCAAGAAGAGCTCGATGCCTTTCCGAACGACTTAGCGATACTCCTTTGGAGGGGTGGAGTGCGACTATGGGCGATGCCCGTCGGACATTAGGTCTGATGCTGGTCAAACATAAAGAACGCAGGACCACAGTGGCGATGTTGGCCGATGCTGGCTGGACAGAAGGTCCGATGCTGCCTCCAGTTTCGACGAAGGGAAGAAATAAGGTGAATAGGACGGCTTAGAAGGAGACCGTGCTACGCCTGCGATGATGAATTAGCAGAGTAGGAGGAGGCTCCTAGAGAATAGTGAGAACATGCTGAATGGGAGGTTCGAGAGGGAGTATGATACTTTCCGTAGAAAAATACCTGGCACGCCGCTGGACTCGAGCAGGTGGAAATGACAATGGAGATCGGGCTTCCCCTCGTGAGGAAGCAGAAGTTGCGAGGAAGAGCCGAAGCAGAAACTACGAGGAAGAGGACTCGAGCAGGTGGAAACAACGATGGAGATCGGGTTTCCCCTCGTGACGAAGCAGAAGCTGCGAGGAAGAGTCAAAGCAAGAGTTGATCCCCAAATGCCATTTTCATTTTCCGAAACTGAAAGGTGAAAGTTTGCCAACTCTTCAACTTCTCTTCGGGAACTGAATTACGGCAGGACAGACGAAGATTCAAAAGAGCACAGATGGGGAAGAGATAGAGAGAGAGAAAGGGGAGGAAGGCCGCATCTCAAAGAGAAACAATGAAGAGCCTTATAATCATGCCACGTGTCATGGGTTTAGTTTTGGCGGAAAACAGGGAACTCTGTTTTAGTAGTATAGTATAGACTAGATGGCCACCTGTGCGATGAACAGAATTTTTTTAAAGATTTTAAATAAATAAATTTTATAATTAATATAAATAAAATTATTTTATTAAGTATAACAAAATTATGCTCTATAACCAAGGGCCGCAAAAAACTCATTTTCAGTGCTATCATCGTCAACAATCTGCCGGTACATGTTATCTGAAGGAAGAATTATTTAAAAGAGAAAAAAAAATTCATCATATGAGTGAGACATACAGCACCAACTGATTAGGTGAAGGATATAAAATAGTTCATGATATAGCAATCTCATAGGAAAAGCCTATATCGTGCAAATATTGGCCAAATGCAGTTCAAGGCAAAATTAATTTAAGGAGATAACTTGAAGAAAATGAAAAGAGATCACTAGAGCGGAAGGTTGATCAGGAAAGGTAGCACATTTTGTAAGAAAACTATTACAAACTTAAATCTAGTAAAAAAAGGGACAGAAGCTAATAATAGAAATAAACAATCCAGAAGTAAAAGAAAACTTGCGACAGAGCTCTCAAATTCATTTCTCATAAAAAATCACAGTAAAGAATATGTCAGTGAGAACCTCACCTATTTGCTGATAGTTTTAGAACCTGTATATGCAAAAGGCCCTCTGTACCTGATCACATTGCCGCAAAGCTTGCTGCCACGTGCTTGCCCAGCCCATCTGCCATCTCTCTGTTCTTCAGGATAGACTCTTCCACTTGGTTGTACCTCGCCAACTACGATGTCGTTACGATCATGGCTTGGTTCAGGGGCGGACCTAGGAAGAGGTCAGTGGGGTCCTGTGACCCCACTAGATACAAAAATTTATATTAAGTGGATAAATTTTCACCATAGATGACCCTATTAAAATCATATGGGTATACTATTAGGACCCCTGTGAAATAAAATTCTGGATCCGCCACTGGCTGGTTCACCGTCAGCGACAACCTATGCCACAGGCTGTTGACACACTTGGAGGGGGACATCCGCACGATGGCGTCGCCCACGGCCTAGTACTTCTAGTGCTACGCCGGGGGGGGGGGGGGGGGGGTGCGTCGATAAGGACATCGTTGTAGTCGGCTAGGAGGGCCAAATACGTTGACAAAGATGTCGCTGTAGGTGGAAGGAGAGGGAGGGGAGATAGGGCCGGATGGTGGTGGAGGCGGCGAAGGGCGGATTTGGAGGCAACGGTGGAAGATCTTTTGCAGTTTTTTTTTAATGGAAGGAAAGAGATCAGTTATTGTGATAACCACTTAGGATTTAGATGAACCACCTCATATGTTGGTTGGCAGTTTTTAGAGATAGAGATGGTGTAGTGTATGGAATGGGTGGTTAGTAGAGAGAGAGAGAGTGGAGGGAAGAGAGAGAGAATGAGTGCCATATGGCACTCTAATTTGGTAGGGTGAAATTGAGTTTTAGTAGCACACTAGATCTCTACCCGTGCGATGTATGGATAACATCAAATTATAACATTAAATTATTTGATAATGAAAAATGATGAATAACATGTGACAACATCATGATCTATATGTATTACTAAAGTCCTTCAATTTTAAAAATTTGTTTGATACATAAATCATTAACAATCTTAATAACAAAGTGAAACATATAAAGTAAAATCTAGATAATATATAAAATCACAATCTCCCGTCTATCAATCTTTTGGATCCTCAATCTTGATATTCTTCCTTTTGTTGCTTGGCAATTGTGTAGGAATTTCTTCTTCAGCTAGAATTTGTTGAAGATCATTGTTTGAAATATTCCTCTTAATTATTGTGATGCAACTTGTAGAACATGAAATGGAGTAATTTTTTTGTAAAAAAAAATTGTTAGTTTGTAGAATGTGTGTACATGTGATAAAAAGTATATCCTTAAATTTTTTCTATTTTCCTATATATTGAATCCCAGTACATTATCAAAATTTTGAGTTTCATCAAGTTCTTTCTCGTTGTTCTTATGATCAGAATGTGCTACAACATCCTACAAAGAAATGAGAATATATCATATAATTGTCAGTTTAAGTGAATATTGAAGTATATATAAAGATTCTAAACAGTATGATAAGGATATGCACATTTGAGTTAGATATGAAGCTTTCAATCATTTTCTAGTCATTAGACATCTTTGTGATTGTGTAAATCGCTAATTTTACTTCAGATTGTACTCAAATATTTAGATTTTGAAGATAAAAAGAAATTGATCTAACTCCTTTGGGAAAGTATCAATATCTCCATCCTGTAAAAGGGAACAATATGTTATTGAATGACATAATAATTTATGGGATAGGTAAGTAGTGATGGGATAAATATTTTACATTTGTTAGTTGCTCTCGAAGTTCTGATGCAGATTTTCGCAAAAATTCAGTAGTTTCTCGATCAAATATGACGAAAGAAGCTAATCCGGTATTGCCAATAACTCTGACTTGGACTTTGTATCTGTCAAATACTAATTTTAGACAATTATAAAATGAAAATGTAATTAATCCTTGAAGAGCAGTATTACCTTTGTATAATAACCTTAGAATACTCGCAACAGTTACCACACCAAAATTTTCCTCCATCAAGTTTCACCTTCTTTCTACATTTTTTGCTTGAGTTGCAAAATCAATTATAATCAGTTTCAATTTTCACAATTCTTGCCAATGTAACACATGTGCTTATCTGTATGAAAATGCACATTAAAGTTTAAAAATATCAGTACAAAATTTAAATTTATTTGAAATTAACTTTTTAAAATCATTCACCTTGTTGGTTTCTCGAATCTTATCAAGATATTTTCTTTCAGTCAATTGTAATAAATCCTCTTTTATTGAGTAAGAGGGTTGTACTGATATCTGTGAGATCTTTACTGAACAACTGCCATCTCCATTTTGTAGTCTTCAATATGCAACATTTATCAAATCAAAAGCACAACATTGTTATTTTATGTAAATATGCTTGTTTATAATTTGAATTAAATCTTTACCTGGTCTTATATTCCAAAATTTCTTGAATATTAGTATCAAAAAATATTCTAGTGGTGAAGAAAGAACTTGTCAACGTAATCATTTTTGCATGTAAAATGAGATGAAATATTTTAATAGAACAAACAGAATCTTTAAAAAGAAATTATGTATTTTTGTTTTTGTAAAAGTCAACATACATACCTTTCCATTTCTTAGCTCTTGCTAAGTGCATAATAATTATAATGCATCTTTGTCGTTCTACTTCTACATCTTTTGCCATTTGAATAGCAAGATTGTCCCATACTACACAACTAGTTTTTTCTCCAATAGAATATGAAATTTTCAAATAACATTAGAAATATTTTTTATAGTAGACAAAATAATAAAAATTATGAAAAACTTACTCTTCAACTTCCAATTCAAATGTGAATCTTTGTGTTTTTTTTCCATTGTTATCATATTCTATCATCTGTCCAATTGAAGTCAATTCTCAAATCACATCTAAAATATAATAAAATATATATTTAAAAAAAAAGTACTTTACCTATTTTGTATTTTAAAAGCAAAGATTTAAATGTTACTTACCAACCAAGTTTGTTTCATCTACATGTCTTGAAATAATGTCACCAATTAGAATAAAGTGAAATGCATGAAAAGACAATATAATATCATCACATTCTTTGACATTTGTGGAATGAACAAATTTTAATTTGTAGGCATGATGTGTTGTTCTATAATTTCCACTGTTTTCACCAACTGCAAAGTTTGTAATTATATACACTTTGCATTCATATAGTTGTGCCTTGAATTTGTTTATCAGTGTCTTCTTGACTGAAGCTTGAATACTTCCACACTGTTTATTGTTAAAAAAAATTGTTAAATAAAAAATACAATTAATTTATATTTAAATGGAGTTACCTTTTCATCCAATAATAACATATCAATGCTATTTACTTCATTGTAATTGTTGAACCTTGGAGTGTTTCATAATGTTGAAATTCTCACTTTAATTTTTCAATTCTCCTTGAATGGAGTGATATCATCAACGAAATCAAATGTGGCTGCCATTACCGATAAATTATTATTATAAAAAAAGTTAGATGAATGAATATTCATAATATATTCAAAAAATAGTAAGAGCACATTGTATAATATTTATGCTTTATAAGATGATGACAAATGGCATTAATTTAATAAAATTGATATGTTATTGGATTGGATTAATACAAACCTAAGTTAGATTTTGAAATTTTTTCTTGAACACTACATTCTTTGTAGTGTGCATTACATCTCCATTGTCATTAGTAATCAATATATTCAAACTTTTTTTTACTTGTAACTCTGAAAACTGCTACATATAATTGTGCATGACTTAAAACTGGTTGTGGTAGATAAATATCTACATGTGAAATTGATTGTCCTTGACTCTTATTTATAGTCATAGAAAAACACACTGCCAATAGATATTTTCTTTGAAACTTAAAAAGCCTTTTTTGTTTGTGAAGGAGTCATAACAATTCGAGGAATAAAAACCTTTTCACCTTTTTTCATACTAGATATAACTTTTGCTTGTATAATATACTTTCCCAATTGTGTAATCATCATTCTTGTCCCATTGCATAGTCTAGCACTTTGATCAATATTCCGAAGCAACATGATATGAACTCCTTTTTTTCAATTTCAACATGTGATTTGGTATTCCAGAACATCTAAGATTATTTAGAAATTCAGATGTGTAAAGATCAGCTTGACTTTCAACGCTATCATCTGCCTTGCAAATGCTATCAGAACTCAGATATGTTGTCTCTTATCCAAGAATTTGAGAAAACATATATTCATTGATTTTGTCCACAATATCATGTGTAGGAGTAAGGATTGCTCTTTCTTGCACGTAGTTTGCATTCCACAAATTCTCTATCAAGGAAGGATATGTACTTTCCACTATAGATGCAAGTGTGTTGCATGTATTTTTAATGGGAAATTCATCAAGTATTTCAATCATTGATTCTCTATAATTCGGTTCTCCTAAACAACCATCTCCAATTTTTAATATCCATTCTCTAAATTCTTTCAATTCATTTGACTGTGAATCTAAACTTCCCATATGAAGTCTCATATTTTTAGTCAATGTGAGTATTTGACATGAATCCCACAAATATGAAGAGTTGATTGTTGCAAAAATAATGTCCTCTCTACTCCATTTTGAAATAACTGATAAAATTTGTCTGAAATCACCTCCTAATACAATTGTGTTTTCCACTGAATGGTTGATTCATACTTTTTGGATTAGAAAATCTCAAAACATCTCTTAAGGTCTTATCAAGCGCTTCAAAACAATATCTATGTATCATTGGTGCGTCATCCCAAATAATAAACTTAGTCCTAACTAATAGCTCAGCTAGAGTAGTACCTTGTTTGATGTTGCAAGTTGACTCATCATTTACTATCAAAGGAATCCCAAATCTAGAATGAGCAATTCTACCTCTAGGAAGAAGTAAAGATGCTACACCACTTGATGTTGTTGGGTTACAATGTATATGATGACATGTGCATAAATATTTTTGATGATGTGTGACATAATTGATGTTGTCTTAATGTTGGAAACATGATAAATATGACAAAGACATGAATGAAATGATCAAGTGTGCAAATGCCTTAATGAACACCTATGTATTCATTGTATCTCATTTATAATGTCTTTTGATGTAGACACACAAGACAAGCAACAAAATCCAAGTGCAAAAGAACAAGAAAAAACACTTCAAGTGGTCATGTGTCGACAGCCAGGAAGTTCCCTATCGACAGATAGACCCATCCAGAACAAACAAGCTACTGGAAGCACAATCTAAGCAGTAGTTATCGACAGATGAAATGTACCTGTCGACAGATACAGGTTGCCTGTCGACAGCCAGCAAATCGCCTGTCGACAGATAAGGCCTTCCAGCAACATCATGGTTCTGGAAACCAGATCTAAGCAGTAGCTGTCGACAGCTATGAAGTGCCTGTCGACAGATGAAGAGAAAAGTCAGATCTGATTGTCATGATATGTTTTATATTGAGGTGATCCCTTCAAGCACGACTCTCCATACTTGGACACCCATATATATAGATCATATGAAGGTATTTTCACAGCAAGAAGCCACCATACCAAAACCTTAAGCAAAACCCAAGAGAAAGGCCTCTCCCTACTGCTCTGCTTCAACCCTCCATCCTGTTCGTGGAAGATCCATCTCACGAGCGGAGTTGAAGCCTGTTCGTCCTTGGTTCAAGCTTCATCTTCATCACGTGGTCGTCAACGATGTGAAGTTTGAAGTCTTCTGGATGAACTCACTGAAGAGTTTACATCTTGGATTTGATCCTCAACTTAGAACTCTTCCTCTGTTCTACTTTTCATATCTCTGTGTGTGTGGTAGTGGTTCAAGCATTCCTTGTGCTTGATCCACGTGTGGATTGCTATTCTGATTGTGTGTTTGCATCAGACAACGTGCGTGTGTGTGGTTGTAGAGTTGAACTCGCTGATAAGCAGTCTTTCTGCGTGTGTGTGTGGACGGTGGACGTAGGATACACAAGTTGTGTACTCTGAATCACCTTAAATCTTCGTGTCCTATTGTTTGAACATTTCACAGTAGATGTTTGGTAGGCACGTTGATTATTCACACACTAGATAGGTTGGTATTCATTCTACTCACAATCAGCACACACATCATAGTTCGAATTCAATACATATCTGTTTAAGATTTTGTCAAGTCAGTGTAAGCATCTAAAAGAAGGTCATAGTGCTTTTAATTGGTAGTAATCTATTCAACCCCCCCTTCCAGATTACTGCTTTCGATAATTCCACGCATCTTTCAATTGGTATCAGAGCGAGGTTTCTTTGATTTACTGCTTTAATAGCTTGATCTCACGATCAGGAGAAATTCGATCTCATGGAAACTAACAAGGGGTTTATGGCTGAAGGACACTCGGTGTCCAGGCCACCCTTCTTTGATGGCACTGACTGTATGTATTGGAAGAATCGTATGCAAGTTTTTCTGAGAGCTCAGGACTATGGGCTATGGAAGATCATCAGCAAGGGGCCTTATGAGCTGCCCGCTGACGAAGACACCTGGACCAGGGAGCAAATCCACAAAGGCACCCTGAATTGGAGCACATTGAACATGATGCAGTGCGCCGTGCATCCAAAGGAGTATTCAAGGGTCTCCATATGTAAGTCAGCAAAAGAAATGTGGGACAAGCTTGAGCTTATTTATGAAGGTACGTCTGAGGTAAGGGAAACTAAAGCTAGCATGTTAGTATTTGAATATGAAATGTTTAAAATGAAAAATGAAGAAACAATTTCAGATATGTTTGCTAGATTTATGATCATAATTAATGGTTTGAAAGGTCTAAAGAAAAAGTACACTGAAAGTGACTTAGTTAGGAAGATACTTCGGTCTCTTCCATCCACTTGGCATACTAAGGCCACTGTCATTGAAAACTCTAAAGATCTATCAACAATGAAATTGGATGAATTGATAGGATCCCTGATGACCTATGAGATAAATCTGAAAAGAAAAGAAACTGAGGTTAATCCTAAAAAATCCATCGCTTTAAAAGCCTCTAACAAAAGTTCTTCAAGTTCCAAGAAAGAGGTTCAACAGGAAAGTGATGAATCTGAATCATCTAGTGATAGTGAGAATGATGAAATGGCCATGCTCACTAGACAGTTCAAAAAATTTCTCAGGTTCAAAAAGAAAGGCTCAGGTAACTTCAAAACTTTTCCAAAGAAAGATTTCTCAAATAAGTTTGAGTATAACAAAAAATCTGACATGATTGTGTGCTATGAGTGCAAGAAAATAGAGCACATGAGAGGTGAATGCCCAGAGCTCAAGAAAAAGTTGAAAAAGGACAAGTTCACTTTCAACAAAGCCAAGGCAATGATGGCTACTTGGAGTGATGAAGATGAAAACAAGAATGCACAAGGAAGCTCTGGAGATGAAGAAATTCAGTGCTTAATGGGAAGGAGTGAAGACTCCGTTGAGGTAAACTCTTCCTTTGAAAATTATTCTGTTGATGAATGGGAAGAGGCATACACCTTATTGTTTTAGAAATTTTGTGAATACAAGTCTAAAAATAAAGCACTGAAAAAAAAGATCACTTCACTTGTTCATAGCACATCCAATGATGTACAGATTGTAATTCTATCTAAAGAAGTTGAGCAACTGAAAATTGAAAAAGAAAGTCATCTTACTGAAATGGATTGCATTAAAGAAAGACTCCAGGAAAATGTAAAAGAAAAACAAGTCCTAAATACACTTGTAGAAACTCTTCAACATGATAATCAAGAGATCCAAAAAGGGATGGAAAAAGCTAAAGAGGAACTCAAAGGAAAAATAGAAGATCTCTGAAGATTTGTTAAAGGAAAATAGAATCTTGATGTAGTGTTGGGAGCTAAAACAAATGTAACAAGGCATGGGCTTGGGTTTCAACCGAAAAAATAAAAGAAACTTGGAGAAAGATTGATCACATCTTTTGTTGAATACAGTCCAAGTACAAGTAAACAAGCTTCAACCAAAAGCAAGAATGCTCAAGTTAAAGGTAAGAAATTGCAAAACAGACAAATGCCTTCATCTGTTCAACACACTAAGAGAACTGTCGACAGACCCAAAGAGATCTGTCGACAGGCTTGGAAATTTACAGATAAAAGAATGCCAAACAAGCATCAAAAAGGCCAAAAGCAATCACAAGCTCAACACAACACCAAAAGAAATGTCTTGGGTAAAACTCTATCATGTAATTACTGTAATAAAATTGGCCATACAGAAAAACAATGTTGGAATAAGTTAAACAAACTGAAATGCAAACAAGTTTGGATTCCAAAGCATTTAGTTTTTGACATGAATGATAGATTGAGACCCAAAGTAATTTGGGTACCAAAACCTCTTGTCTGATCCATCTATGCAGGAATGCCTAGCAGCCCAAAATCAAAACAAATAATACTTGGATAGCGGCTACTCGAGGCACATGACGGGCGACAAAGAAAAATTCTATTTGCTGGTGGAAAAAGATGGAGGTCAAGTTGTCTTTGGAGGTAGCAATAAGGGCCAAATCATTGGCACATGTAAGGTAAGTAAGTATGCCTCTAACTCAATAGACAATGTGTTGTTAGTTGATAGTCTCAATCACAATCTTCTTAGCATAAGCCAATTGTGTGATAAAGGTCATAAAGTCATCTTTGAATCAAGTGCATGCCAAATTGTTGATAAAGAAACAGGAAGTCTCAAGTTTTCTAAAAAAATGGTGAATAACATCTATCTAGTTGATTTAGATGAACCAGAAAACAAAAATTTGTGTCTTGTTGCAAATAAATAGGATGAATTGACTTTGTGGCATCGTAGGCTAGGCCATGCAAGCTACAATGTTCTGTACAAGATCATGAGGATGAAACTGGTAAGTGGACTTCCTGAAATTCAGTTAAATAAAAATGAAAGTTTTTGTGATGCATGTGCACAGGGAAAACAAACCAGAAAGTCTTTCAAATCAAATGCTCCCATAATTACTTCAAAACCTTATGAACTATTGCACATGGACCTTTTTGGACCTACTAGAACACTAAGTCTCAATGGTAAATGCTTTGGGTTTGCCATTGTAGATGATTTTTTTAGGTTCACTTGGGTTAAATTTCTAGCTCACAAACATGAAGTACTGAAAAATTTTCAAGAGTTCTTCAATAAGATTGAGCATGGCAACATAAACAAAATATGCTCAATCCGCACTGATCATGGGGGAGAGTTTGATAACAACTTATTTTCTAACTTCTGCAGGAACTAAGGTCTTGATCACAAGTTTTCCTCTCCAAGGACTTCGGAACAAAATGGAGTTGTGGAGAGAAAGAACAAAACCTTGGTGGAAATGGCTCGCACTCTTCTGGTTGAAAGCCATCTTCTAAGGAGCTTTTGGGCAGAAGCAGTGAACACTTCATGCTACATCCTCAATCGAGCCATGGTTAGACCTATAATGAAGAAAATCCCGTATGAGCTCTTGAAAGATATGATGATGATGAAGGAAAAATACTTGAAGATCAAGATGAAAAGCCACTGTCGACAGACCATGAAGAGGCTGTTGACAGGCCTGAAAAAAATTCACAAGATCAAATTCTTCAAGAGTAATATCCTCAAGACCAAGACCAACCAAGTCCTTCAACAATCAGAAATGTCAGGTACTCAAAAGATTGCCCACTTGATAATGTAATTAGAAATGTAAATGATAGAGTTCACACTAGGTCTCATTTTAGACACATTGTTGAACAAGATCATTTAGCATTTGTCTCTCAAGTGGAACCTAAAAATGTTGAAGATGCTCTAAAAGAAAACTCTTGGATAGATGCCATGCATGAGGAACTTGGGCAATTTGAAAGAAACAATGTTTGGAGCTTAGTTCCTAGGACCCCTGAAATTTCTGTAATTGGAACAAGATGGGTATTTAGGAATAAGCTAAATGAAAAGAGAATAGTGGTGAGAAATAAAGCTAGACTGGTAGCAAAAGGTTATAATCAAGAATTTGGGATAGATTTTGAAGAATCCTTTGCACCTGTAGCTAGGCTTGAGGCAGTTAGAATTCTGTTAGCATATACATGCTCAAACAAGTTCAAACCTTTTCAAATGGATGTTAAAACTGCCTTCTTGAATGGTTACATCAAAGAAGAAGTCTATGTTTCTCAACCACCTAGATTTGAAAATCATTCTAAGCCTAACCATGTCTATAAATTGCACAAAGCTCTCTATGGTTTGAAACAGGCACCCCGAGCTTGGTACGACAGGCTGAACAATTTCTTGGTAATACAATATGAAGATGGTTTCTTCATCAACCAAGAAAAATATGTCAAGGAGCTACTGAAAAGATTTCAGTTTGAACAAGCCAAGCCAGCCTCTACACCAATGAGCACAAATCTAAAACTGGAAAATGATGAGAAAGGTAAAATGATAGATGCAAAGCAATTCCGAGGTATGATTGGCTCACTCCTTTACTTTACTGCAAGTAGGCCGAACATACAATTCAGTGTTTGCCTTTGTGCTAGATACCAATCTAGTCCAAAGGAAAGCCATTTGGTTGTAGTGAAAAGGATTTTCCGATATCTCTTAGGTACACATGATTTGGGTTTATGGTATCCAGTAGGTAGCAACTTTGATTTGATTTCATATTCTGATGTTGATTATGCTGGATGTAAAATTGATAGAAAAAGCACTAGTGGGTACTGTCAATTTCTAGGGGGTTGCATGGTGTCATGGGCATTCAAGAAGCAACACTCGGTTGCACTCTCCACTGTAGAGGCAGAATATGTTGCTATAGAGAGTTGTACGGTTCAAGTGTTGTGGATTAAAAGTCAATTGTGTGACTACAACATTGACATTGCACACCTATCTTATGTGACAATACTAGTGCTATCAATCTTTCCAAGAACCCAATTCAACATTCAAGAACAAAACACAGAGAAATCAGACATCACTTTTTGAGAGATGAGGTAGCCAACAAGTCCTTGGAGCTTAGCTTCATACTCACTGAAAAACAATTGGCAGATATCTTCACCAAACCCTTGTCTGAAGATAGGTACACATCATTGAGAAGAGAATTGGGCCTATGCAAAATGCAATGAAACTAATACCAAATTTTAAAGTAAATGATCTTTGTGCGTAATGACTATGTGGTATATCAAAGGGTGACATGTGGAAGAACAAGTCAAGGTTGTTTGGAAACTATCATTACGCATGAGGAAACATTCTCTGCCAAGTATCTATAGTCAATTTGCACATAAAGGTCATCAACTTCAAATGAGGTATTTAGTTTCTTTTAGTTTTGGCTCATTTATTTTTGAAATAGAATGAAATTCTGTGCTCATATGCTTATGAATGTCTCTTCTTTATGCAAATGCTTGCCATGTGAAAAACTTTGCTTGAATTGCTTGAAATGATTGAATATGTTTTACACACATGCACACACTATGGGGGAGTAAGTCTAGGTAGGTTGAGTGAAATTCATGAGAGATATCATTCATACTCATTGTGTCCTTATTTCTCAAAATCTTTGTCTACATGTCACTCAATTCAATGCCCCTAAACTCATTTTTCAAGCCAGAACACCAGCTGTCGACAGATCACCTCATTCAGAACCATAATTCTTCTGTGAAACAATAGCTGTCGACAACCCCTTCTTCAGCTGTCGACAGATGGGCTCTTCCAGAACACCAGTTCTTCTGTTTCTCAATAGCTGTCGATAGTCACATTCTTGCTGTCGATAGATGCCCTTCAATTGTGAAATATTCAATGTTTCTTAGCAATTCTTCATGAGTAAGTTCATTATTTTTGTGCAAAGGGAGAATTTGGACTTATTATTCATTATAGCCTCTCATATTCACATAGTATCAAAGACATTGCCTTAATCACAATAATTTTGATGCAATATTTTGTGTTTGAGTCTAGGTTGTGTCATCTAGAAAACATTGAACAAATCTAATGGCTTTAACCTAACTCACTTGAATAACTCCCTTGTGGATGATCATGTTTCTAAATGGATTGACAAGTAAGAAGGTTATTGAACTTAATATTTTTACATTGGCCTTTGACCTTAAATAGCCCATTGAACTTGATTTTCAATTTCAAATAAAAAAAGGAGAAAAGCTACCTATTTTTAAACTCAAAAGTTCAAACAAAAATTATATGAAATGGGATAAAGGTAGAGCAATGTTGAGCATCACTGAGCAACCGGGGACATGGGCATCACAGATGTCTTTCTTCGCGTTAAAAAGTACTTTGATTATCTCTGCACAATGGTATGATGGTCACTCACACTGAGTAACTGGGGGTACGGGTATCACAAATGCCTACCTTCACGTCAAAAGGTGAAAATGATTCTAATTACCACTTTTCCCACTTTAACTTGATAGAAGAAATTGTTCAATGTTAGAAATAGAGTGAAGCCTCCATGATTTGAAATTAAGGGCAATGGGTTGTCTATTGTCAATTGTTCATGTAGACATTGCATTCATTTACCAACTGATCATCACCCACTAAGGTATATGATTTTCTTCAATGGTTTTATTCAAAGGGGTTATCTTAGTTTCATATGTTTTTGAACGGTGTCTTCTAAATCCCATAACTTAAGATTCCCGGAGTACTATCTTTTAACCATTGTAGAATTTTTATGTGTCTTCATACTTGTGTTTATGACACTTTGTAATGGGTATAAACCTATTCTCAACCTTAAAATCCCATTTGAACACTCATTCTCCACTTAAATTCCTTAAAATTCTGTTCTGGGACAAAACTGCTCAGTAGCTGTCGACAGATGACTGGGTGCCTGTCGACAGCCGCTTTTCTGGGTAGTTCAAAAGCCCAACCGACGCCCCTTTTGGCTGGATTTTGTGGGCCCCCTTTCCTTCAAACTTCCTTTAAATACATACAATGGGGGAAACACACCTCTTCACCCTCTCACCTTCCTTCAAAAGGTGTTCTCCTCCCTCTCTCAACCCTAGAACTCCTTCTAGGGCGCCAAAACCCAGATTTCTTCTCTTCCTGCTTGCTCTTTCTTCTGTCTTCCTTCCCTTCCAGGGTCATCTCTATCTCGTGGCTCTCCTTTTTCATGGCTCCCAAGGGCAAGCGTCTCATCCCTCGTCGGCGTCCCATCTAGCCCAGAGTCAGCGAAGGTTCAGAGGCACCTGCAGAGCGCAGGAGCAAACATCGGGATGACCGTCTTCCAGAGCTTGTCGTTCCCTAGGGTTTACACCTGACCAGGGTCCGGGGTACTTTCACTAAATTCATCCAGCCACGGTATGTGGACTTCGTGTCCCTGTAGGACATGTTTCCAGGTCTCCAGCCCCTGTTTGACACCCAGGGTTGGTCAGTCTTTCTCTATTCTCACAAGCGGTATTCTCCAACCGTTGTGATCGAGTTCTTCAATAACATGGAGATGACCTCTAGTAAGGATTTGTACACCACGGTCAAAGGTATCCCCTTTCAGGTCACCTAATCTCTTTAGTCGTGCTTTACAATTCCAAACTCCGGGGCCGATGTTTCTGTCTACCATCCCCCTGCCTCGGAGTACTACACTCTCATTACCCAACAGCCTTATGACACCACCAAGGACCATGTCAAGCTCAATGCTAACTCCTTTCCTCCTCTCAACCATCTGATCCATCACATCTTCACCACCCTTGTTGCTCCTAAGGATAGAAGCAGGGAACTCGTCACTGAAATACACAAGTCCCTTTTCTTCTTTTTTCTCAACACTGAGCAAAACAACCTTCCTCAACTTATGGTGGACCTCATCAAACAGTGCTTCACTAATCCCAAGAGGTCTATGCCATATGCCTGCCCTATTACCTCACTCTTATCCTTCATTGGCATTCCTATTTCTGATGTTGAGTGCATAACTCTCAAGTCCCGTAGTGCATTTGATCTTACTGCGGCCCATAGGATGGGTTACAAGCCAATTGATGGGAGAGTCACCAAGACTCTCAAGGGCAAGGAGCAGGATATTGAAGAAGAGTCAGCTGAAGATGTTGAAGACTCCTAAGTAGAGCCCATGGATTCTCATGGAGGTAATGAAGATGCTCCTGAAGAACAAGCACCACCGCTCAAGAACCTTCTCTTCGGGATTTTCTAGCCGGTCAGATGGCCCAAATGCAGCAAAGCATCACTATTGGCTTTGATCATCTCAATGCCCGCTTTGATCAGCTGCAAGAGCATGTCAACACCAGAATGGATGCCCTTGCTGATTCTCACGTTCATATTCAGCATCGGCTCAACCGGCTCTCCACTGAGTTTCACGAGTTCCATCATCCCACTGCTCCTGTGAATGACGATGTTTAGAGAGTCTAGGATTTAGTGTGGGGTTATCTGTTTGTTTTTCTTTTAACTAGGATTGCATCATGAGTCTGTAAGTTCTGTCAGTTATGTCCTTTCCCTTCTTTTACTTTTATTTATTTCATGTAATGGATGTCCTTTTTGTAAACGTGCGTACTTAAAGTTTAATGAATGAAAACACAGTTCTTTGCTTCATTCTTCTCCATGTGTGCATGATCTATCTTTTTGAATGTTGTCAAAAGGGGGAGAAACATCAATTGTAAATTTTGTCATCATCAAAAAGGGGGAGAATGTTGTGTTACAATGTATATGATAACATGTGCATAAATATTTTTGATGATGTGTGACATAATTGATGTTGTCTTAATGTTAGAAACATGATAAATATGACAAAGACATGTATGAAATGATCAAGTGTGCAAATACCTTGATGAACACCTATGTATTCATTATATCTCATTTATAATGTCTTTTGATGTAGGTGTGAAGACACACAAGACAAGCAACAAAATCAAAGTGCAAAAGAACAAGAAAAAACACTTCAAGTGGTCATATGTCGACAGCCAAGAAGTTCCCTGTCGACAGATAGACCCATCTAGAACAAACAAGCTACTGGAAGCACAATCTAAGCAGTAGCTATCGACAGATGAAATGTACCTGTCGACAGATACAGGTTTCCTGTCGACAGCCAGCAAATTGCCTGTCGACATATAAGGCCTTCCAGCAACATCATGGTTCTGGAAACCAGATCTAAGCAGTAGCTGTTGACAGCTATGAAGTGCCTGTCGACAGACGAAGAGAAAAGTCAGATCCGATGGTCAGAATATGTTCTATATTGGGGTGATCCCTTCAAACACGACTCTCCATACTTGGACACCCATATATATAGATCATATGAAGGCATTTTCGCAGCAAGAAGCCACCATACCAAAACCCTAAGCAAAACCCAAGAGAAAGGCTTCTCCCTACTGCTCTGCTTCAACCCTCCGTCCTGTTCATGGAAGATCCATCTCACGAGCGGAGTTGAAGCCTGTTCGTCCTCGGTTCAAGCTTCGTCTTCATCATGTGGTTGTCAACGATGTGAAGTTTGAAGTCTTCTGGACGAATTCACTGAAGAGTTCACATCTTGGATTTGATCCTCAACTCAGAACTCTTCCTCTGTTCTACTTTTCATATCCCTGTGTGTGTGGTAGTGGTTCAAACGTTCCTTGCGCTTGATCCACATATGGATTGTTGTTCTGATTGCGTGTTTGCATCACACAACGTGCGTGTGTGTGGTTGTAGAGTTCAACTCGCTGACAAGCAGTCTTTCTACGTGTGTGTGTGGACGGTGGACGTAGGATACACAAGTTGTGTACTCCAAACCACCTTAAATCTTCGTGTCCTGTGGTTTGACCGTTTCACGGTAGATGTTTGGTAGGCACGTTGATTATTCGCACGCTAGATAGGTTGGTATTCATTCTACTCACAATCAGCACATACATCATAGTTCGAATTCAATACATATCTGTTTAAGATTTTGTCAAGTCAGTGTAAGCATCTAAAAGAAGGTCATAGTGTTTTTAATTCGTAGTAATCTATTCAACCCTCTTCTAGATTATTGCTTTAGATAATTCTGCACATCTTTCAAATGTAACTGTAAGAACAATATCACCTTGAGAACGAATGACAAAAGTTATTGTTTGCCATACGAAAGTTTCTCTAGTCCCATCATATGCATAGACAAAGAATAAATGTGGTTGGTTATTAGTAATTGCATGCATGATAGTTTCATATATAACTCTTTGCTCTTCTGTCAACTGTGAAAATAACATTTCATGCTCTCTTGATAGTGATTCTCTATTGTATCACAATTCATCCATGATTAGCTTATTTTATCCATTGTTAAGAGTGATGTCATGTGGAAATGGCATTGAAGGACAATCTCTAAGATTCTTTCTATTGATTCACAACACTTTTTCAATTTCAAAAAGTGCATGATTATTTAATTGGTCATCACTTAGTTGCAAATCGGTAACAAGTAACAAATGTTTAACGTAATGAATAAATATTATTCAAAATAATAATATAAGAAAAATTATTTTTACCTTGATATTGTAGTTGATTCCGTTGTCTATGCAAAATGTCTTACTTTCTCAGATAATAGCCAGAACCCCAAAAAGATGATTCTACTATGCCGTCAATATATTCTTTATCATCATCTAGTAATCCTCATTCATAACATGTCTTTTTTAATGTCTAAAATACATCTCCATCAACTGTCCTGATTTCATCAAAACTTGTTGGTCCTTTAACTTTATTTAGTAAAATTCTCAAATAATACATCTCTCCACTTCCTGGAGGTGCATAGGAGACTCTTCCAATAGCAAATTATTGATTTCTTGGGGTCCATTTCTTTTGACTATGTTGCCATACAAACTTGGTTGGGAATTCAGGATAAGTCAATTGCTTTGCATCATCAAATTCTTTATTATCTTCCATCCAAGCTAGAAACATTGTCCAATCTATTCCTGACCTGTTTACCACTTTCTCAATTGGATCGTCATCTTGGAATATTACAAATTGCTCATTTGGCATATGAAAGCTCAATCTTTCCACTGCAGGCTCTCTATATTGGATATCAAAAGAGAAAATTCTCCATATAACCTCACATGCGGAAATGTATCTACAATCATAATACAATTTGATTTCATCGATTTCATTTCGTTGTTCATGATTAGTTGAATTATCATAAAAAGTAGCAGTCACTCAATCATGCCCTTTATTAATATATTTGAATAAATATTTGATTGATCTTGGCTGATTGCACCATTCTACATTTATATGTGCTGGATACTTCATCAAAAGATATTGATTATATGGGACTACATATCTATTGTCCAAGATTGCATCATTTGTCCTAGAGTTCTTTCATCATTTCTTCTTCTATACAAAGGATATACATCTTCATCCACACTTGTTATCATTAAATTTTTTTAGGAAAATAATTTGTACATTTTTCAGCTCTCATGCATGGAGAATTTATGCAACTATCTCCATATAGTCCATGGATCATGAATTCTTTAACAGCCTCATACAACATTGGATCGTCTTTCTAATCAGGTATCTCTGCTTAAATAATCCTATCAATGTCCATAGTAGTAGGATACTTATCCTCACGATAAAAAAATAGTAATACATGTGCATATGGTAGAGCTCTCTTCTGAAATTCAATTGTATATATAACTATAAAAAAATGTTTATCTAATAAGTTACTTGATGATACTTGAAAGAATATTTACATTTAAATTCTTGAAGAAATGTTTTACTTGCTTTTATTCTTTTGAATACCTATTTCCATTTCAAATCATTAATCAACTCATCACATTTGATTTTGAAGCATCGACATAAAATATGGTCGATCCTCAACTCATACTTCATTTTTTTTAGCAAATCTTACAATTTCTGCCCATTTTGGATTGCATGTGAAAGTGATAAAGAGATCAGGATATCCGACCCACTTGCAAATAGCCATAGCATCTTGATATTTCTGAATCATATATTTTGCTCCACCAGTAAAAGAAGATGGCAATATTACCAACTTTCCTTTTGAAGAAGAGTTTGTTTCACCTCTTAAGATTGCTTCAGTAAGGCCTCTGTACATTTTCGACATTAATTATTTTTAATGTGATCTAATATATGATAGTTTTTCTGCTTCAATCCTTTCATGGAGATGATGCACAGTGTGTTCAGAGAGTACCTGGATAGGTTTGTAGTAGTGTTCGTGGATGACATTCTGGTGTACTCAGTGTCAGCAGAGGAGCACGAGGTGCACTTGAGACGTGTTGGAGGCACTGCGGAGTCACTGCCTTTATTCCAAATTCAGCAATTGTGAATTTTTTCTAAAAGAGGTGCACTTCCTTGGACACGTGGTCTCAGGTGTAAGGCCCCAAATTTTCTTCTTCCCGCTTATATTTTATGTATATGATGTTTACTTGTTCTTGCATAAATGGCGTGCATGAAAATGGTGCATATTATAGATATAAATTTTGCATGTGTATATACGTGGATGTATATTATTATCGTGAATACAAGTAATTGGCCAATTTTGTGTATAAGGTATCTATTTAAATACTATGCAAGTACTACCTAAATATTGAAGTATACCTTATATTACCCATTTCATGGATATTGTGTGCGAATATATGAAGTGCATATGTGTATGTACGTATGTAGGTTATCTTATGCGTGTGATAATTGTATACCTAATTCTACATACATAACACCTTGGTATACCTATGTATGCATGTGTATGTTTAGTTGTAAACGTTGTCCAATTGCATGGTGTAGTTAATGTGTACATTGTACTTCGTACATTGCATGTACGTATGGAGTGCAAGCAAGAACTATCTTATTGAATAGATTATTCCTAGCTAACTTAATTCATATTGCCTCCTAATGATTTTTGAAACCCACGCAATTCTTGTCACCTTATTTTGCCGCATGTTGAGCCATACTTATGTAAAACATCACGTACACGTAGGTAGATATCTACGTACGTATTAGCTAGTTGTGCTTATGTATGCGTGTGAATAATTATATGGTAAATATGGTTTGAATGCATGGTGTGATAGTGTGTATACTATGTTACATACATTGTATGTATATATGTATAAGTTGAACATGATTTCTGCATGATTTTAAGTTCTGGCGGAAGGGCCAATTGGCGTCGACATGGGTGGACACCCATGAGTTGTCGGCGTCCATATCGATGGACGCCAAGACTTAAGTAGCCGTCCATATAGGTGGACGTTTACTTCTCTGACCTGCATGCGCAGCAGACCCGAAATTTCGGGGACAAGCAACCCCAGCCATTGGGGAGCTGTCCCCAACGGATGTGAAAGCCTCACATCAACCCCTGCGTGGGATGAGAGGTCTCTCTCCTATAAACCAACCCCTCCTTGCAACCCCAAGAGCTCTCTTTGGCTCTTTGCAAAGAGGAGAGAAGGAAAACCCTAGCTATGGAGAACAAGAGAAGACCTGAGGTTGGTGGCCTCTGATCCGTCGACTGGAGGTGCAAACCAAGGAGCTACAATGTCTGGAGGACGACCAATATATCCAAGAAGAGATCCCAGCTCCGAGGTGCCATCTACATCGACAGGAGAAGAGGATCGAAGGAGTTTCTGAACACCTTTTTGGCAAGGCAGAGAGGGGCTTCATCAGCTTAATCCGATCTTGTAGATTTATTTGAGAGGCAAGTAACCTATAGATCTCAATCCTATACATGTGCCCTAGGTCCCAGCATTTTTCTGGATTTTTCCTCGCGTCCTGGATCCCCCCTTTCTCCTTATGTTGGGAGCTCGGGTCTGTGTTTTGCACAGACCTGAACTTGACGGCAATAGACATTGCCGTCGAGATCTCAGCTTGGCGGCCAACGATATTGCCGTTAAAGTGATATTAGCGTCCAGACTATGCCGTTAAGCTCTTCAGGGCAGAACAGTGAACTGTTCTCCCTTCTATATGATTAATTTCTGAAGTGTTTCGAATGAGGATATAATGTAATCATATATGTTATGTAAAATAGACCATGAGATGCATGTGATATTTTCTGTGCTTTTTGGTGAATGGCATGGATTGTTAAATTATTGAAATACATGTGAGAAAAATAGATTATGCATGTTCACCTACTGTCTACTTGATTCCTGAGGAATTAAATGCCCTAGATTTTTCTATACCATGTGTATATGTATCAGTCCATGCCCTGAAATTTTGAGAATTTTTCCATGACTGTGGGATTTACTGAAATTTCTGTTTTGGAAATAGAAGACATGCGTAGGATTTGTAAAATTTACAGTAAATTGTGTGTTGTGCAATAAATCAGGAGAAAATTTCTGTGATGATGAGTATGTTAGGATCAGGGTTGTGAACTGTTAAATCTGATGTTCGTGTTATGTTCCATGTTAAATTGAATTATGAATAGCATGAAACTAAATGTTTTAATTTCTGTAAATGTAATATGATTCAGAAAAATCTGAAAAATTGCATGTGCAATTATAAACCTGAAATTTGTCTGTGGTTAAAATCTCATGTTATTTTGATGACAGTGAGTATTGTTATGGATTTTTAATGAGAAAAACGACTATGTGAGCATGTTAATTGTGACTTGATGTGATTCAGTAGATTTCAGTATGATTAAATCTATATTATGATTATTTGGCAGTTGCAACAGTGAGGTTAAAATCAGTAAATGAGGACTTATGTGTGTGTGAATTATGTATGAGTGTGTGCATGGGATGTGAGAGAACAAGTGGTATAGGTGTGTAAAATGGTTAATGTGACAAGATAAACAAATATGCCCATAAGACACTGCCACCCTAGATGCTTGGAGCTGTACCGTAGTAATGCCCCTACGGGAAAGCTCAATGTGATATATGATACCCTAGAGAAGGGTCTTGATAAAGTGTTATACCCTAGCAAAGGGTCTTGTGAAATCCTGGAGGTGGACAAGTTCCACTGGTAATGGTGGGAAGGGCTTTCCCCGGTTTCTGCAGGAACTAAGACTTATCACTATGCCGGTGATTAAGTATGTGAATGTGAATGTGTGTGTTATGTGATTGTCTACGTGGTGGTTTGGGTTGTGTCTTGGCATTATGTGAAAATAAGCATAAGTGTGATGTGAAAAGTGATATGTGTTCATAGCACAAGGTATGTGCAAGATATGTGTAAATGTGGCACATGTTATGTGCAAAAGTGAAATGATAAGAAGTGTGTGAATGTGAAAGAGGAAATAATGGGAAATGTGTGTAAGTATTGTATGATAAAACCAAAAGTGAGTGTATGTGAAAGCCAAGGTTAATCATATGGTTGTATGAAATGAGAAATTAGTATAAGTGTAAATGACCATAGTGTTAATTGACATTTTGTTTATTGATGTGTATGAATGTGTGTGTGTATGTGTTGATGTACAAATTGTCAAATGCTAAAAGTGATGTTACTATTAGTACCCAAAATGTAAGTATATGCTTTCATATTCATGAAGTTTGAATTATTGGATGTACATGTGTTTAGTATTATGATGTGTAGTTAAAAGTGATCCCTATGCAAAGGTAATATGAATGTGATAAAATTTGCATAAAAATCAGCAAGCTAAATGTGAAGTAAGGTGTTATGATTGCATGTAAAGTGGGTTAGAAGTCATGCTAGGAATGCTACATATCTTGTATATGTTTTCCTAGTTTAGTTGTGCAACTTTACAATGACTTGGATAAAGTATGAAAACGTGTGAGTGTGTATTTTACTCATGTTAATGACACCATGATGTTAGTGATCTTGTTTAGATTTTAGTTTTACATTTGTTTAGATAATTGTTTAATGAAATTGTTTAGGTTATAGCATGATCATGTATGATTTAACTGCTGAAATTTTATTGTGTTAATTGATAAAAAACATGTATGTATTGAATCTTAAGTTACTTGCTGAGTATATTGTGTAGACTCACTCTTGCTAAACATTTCAGAAAATTAGCAGCGGAGGAGGTAGCAAGATTTGAAGTGGAGTTGGACTATGTGATTGAAAACTTGTAATTTATCTTTCATAGTATGTAGTGCTACAATTAAAAATTGAATTTTGATCAAATGTACTTGGAGTCGGATATGTATTTGGAAATATTACACTTATGTTATCTCTTGTTGAACTATACAGACTGTGGTATGTGGATTAAAGTTGATGGAATAAGATTTATTTAAATTCCGTTGCATTTATTCGACTCTATTTGTGTATATCTCAGCTCACTTGTTACTTGTTGGGGTATTCTCCCCTGTAGCGGCTTGCTCTCATCCGACGTGGGTTGGTATAACCGTACCGGGTGGAAGTGGGTCGTTGCATCAGGTGTAGGGGTGGATCCTGCCAAGGTAGAGGCTGTGGTTTCTTGCGGCCAGCTCACTACAGTTGTAGAGGTGCGTAGTTTTCTGGGGTTGGCAAGTTACTACAAGAGATTTGTTCAAGACTTAATTTGCCAAAGTTGTTGAGCTGCTGATGAGGTTTTCTAGGCATGAGACCAGGTTCGTGTGGATGGCAGAGTATGAGCAGAGCTTCCAGGAGCTGAAGAGCATGTTGACTTCAGCCCCGATCCTTGTTTTACCGTCTGGTAGTGGTGGCTTTGTTATCTACACTGATGCTTCGGGGGCTTTGTCTTGGTGCCGTGTTGATGCAGCATAGGAGGGTAGTCGCTTATGCTTCCCACATTTCCATTGAGGATTTACAGGCTGAAACTCTGTTGAATTCCTTCTTACTTAGAGCACAGACTAGGATGCTCTTTGCTTTGCAATTCAGGGAAATCTTCTTCCTGTCATCATCTGTCCATTGTGCTTTCTCATTTGTGACTAACAGATCACCTTCTTCTACTATGGACCAAATTTGATAGTCGTGCCCTTGTAGAAAGTATTCCATTCTGGTCTTCCAGTAAGGATAATCTTCACCATCGAAGAGAGGGGGTCGGTTGACAGACTGACCTTCAAAGTTACCTTGGGCTGCCATGGATCTTTACTCTTCAGATCGTTGGATCCTTCTTTGTCGAAGAGACTCGCTCTGATACCACTTGTTGCCCAGTTGACGAGCCCAGAGGGGGGTGAATGGGTCTTTAAAAATTAATCTAGAAGATACCTGTAACTAAAACCATTCACACAAACATTCTTCGAAGTAGGTTAGTGACAGTTAGTTTAAATAACAAACACACAAAGAAGACAATCACACAACACAAGGTTTATCCTGGTTCGGACCACCTTTCCTTAGGAGTCCTACGTCCAGTCCCTGAGCAACAACTCAGGATTTCACTAACTAGGGTACAGTCCCCCTAAGGACGCTACAACACCCAGCTCAGCTGGTCTTCCTTCACACCCGAAGGGAACAACACCCTGGATACCACACCAGGTCTTCCTTCACAACCGAAGGGAACAACACCCTGGATACCACACCAGGTCTTCCTTCACAACCGAAGGGAACAACACCCTGGATACCACACCAGGTCTTCCTTCACAACCAAGGGAACACACCCTGGATACCACCAGGTCTTCCTTCACACCCGAAGGGAACAACACAAAGAGAGTGAATGAAATTCAAGCCCCTAGATCAAGCTTTTGATAAGCAAGGATCTGAAGCAACTAGAACTGAGAGCAAAGAGATTTAAACAAGGCACACTCTCAGAACTATACAGGCTCTCTCAAGATTTTCACAAACTAGTGGAGAGCAAAAGAGCAAAAGCTAAGTGGAATGAAGGTTCTTGGCTCTGGACTTTCTTCGGAAGAATTTGAATGCTTGAATGCGCGATCTATATTTCTTCTGTTCTTCTGACTTGAATTTATATCTTCAATTTGAAATGTAGACGTTGAAGTGTCCGTTGTCTCTCTTTTGAGTAGTCGTTAGACTGAATGACATCTGGAGTCTTGGAAGCTTCCAGTCAACAGTCTTTTGATCACTTGAGCACGCAAAGAGATGAGATCTTCAGAAATATCCGTTGGCTTCTATTTTGTTTAACGTTGTACCATGAAGCTAGTTCAGAGGTCTGCACAAATGTCAATCTCAAATAGCAGACAGCTAAGCTGTCTCTGATGTCAGTCAACGTCAGTAGCAATAGACATGAAAATAGTAATGCCAAATAGCTTAAGTCTAAAGACGTAATCAGAGTAGGCACGATATGGTCTGCATGCATGCAGAGATATGTTCAGATCTCATAAATGCAAAAGCGTCAGAGAGATGTCTACGTGGACTTTGACTAGTCAACGCTTTTAAGATGAATAAGATATCAAGATATGAAATCGATGACTATATGACTTATGAAATCGTTATGAGTCATAGCAAATCGTTATGTGACAGAAGATATATCATGAACACTTAATGAATCGTTGCACAAAGCAAATTGTTGTGTTTCTGAAGAAATCGATGTGAAATACTTAACAAATCATTATACAAAGCAAGTCGTTGTGAATTCTAAAGAAATCGTTATGGTAACTTATGAAGTCGTTACAATAAGCAAGTCGTTGCGCTTTCTAAAGAAATCGTTGCGATAACTTATAGAGTCGTTATGACACGCAAGTCGTTACGAGCTCTAAAGAAATCGTTACGGTAACTTATAGAGTCGTTGTGACGAGCAAGTCGTTACGGGCTCGAAAGAAATCATTACGGTAACTTATAGAGTCGTTGTGATGAGCAAGTCGTTACGGGCTCTAAAGAAATCGTTACGGTAACTTATAGAGTCGTTGTGACGAGCAAGTCGTTACGGGCTCTAAAGAAATCGTTACGGTAACTTATAGAGTCGTTGTGACATCGACTTGTTTGAATAACATGACTTTTCAGTCTTATAAGGAAATCGTTGCGATCACTTATAGAATCGTTACGACATCGATTTGTTTGAAACAACATGACTTTTCAGCCAGAAAGGAAATCGTTATGATAATTCTATTGAAATCGATATGCTTATAAAGAAATCGTTATGGCCTTCAATAGAAGTCGATATGGACTTAAAGAAATATCATGTTGAAGAGATTAAGGCTTCAGAGAAGTAATGCATACATTTATTGGCTTGTTTGACCTTGGTATTTTTCCTGTACTTAAGACTTATGAAATATTCATTAGATATAATTGATAAACTTTTGTTTGGTTTTGTTAATCATCAAAATATATTATATATATATATAATTAATTAAAATTACATGGGGATAGACTGGTTATCAATCTCCCCCTTTTTGGTGATGACAAAACTGAACAATAAGTATGGATGAAAAAGAGAAAAAAAAATATAGATGTTTCAGACATAAGTTTTTCTCCCCCTTTTTGTCATTAAGCAAAAAGACAATCTTCGACAAAGAAAGAAGAGAGAAAGAGAACATGAGTATACAAAGAAGGGCATTTCATTAATTTTGTGGAGGTACTGGTAAATAGAAGGCAGGAGACAGAAGAGAGGCAAAATGGGAGATGGTTTCCCATGCCTGTGCTTCCTGCTCTTCAAAAAGAGTTTTGAAGACTCCAAAGGATACAGAGTAGGAGGGTCCCATGGTGGAAGCCATCCTTTTGAGATGAAGATCTAGGTGTTGATAGAGAAGGTCAGCATATGCATTCTTGTCCATGTTCATCTTGAGAAATCGACGAGTCCCAAAGCTGGCACAGGTGAGGAATTGGTCCATGGTGACAGGATAATGGTTGTGGTTATCTCTGAGAGCTTTGTGCATAGCCACATACACTTTGTATCTTTCCTCCCAGACCTTGAAGGGGTCATCAACAAGATGAATGGAGTTCATATCTAGGAAAGTAGCTGGAGAAATGGCTGGTTTGCCTTCTCTGGCCTGAACTTCATTGATTTCAAATAGTTGCTGAGCTGACAGGGGGTAGAACTTGGACCATTCAGAAGATGTCAGCCTTTCACATTCAGACAGAATAGGGGCTAGAACTTCAGCACTTACATGCCCCTGGTGATATTCCCTAAACAGGAATCTAGAAAAAGCAACCAGGCAGCCTTTCTGAACTTTAATTCTGCCCATTACTCTGGCAAAACGTTCAAAGATGATGGATCCTACAGAGGACTCCATAACTAGAAAGTGAATTTGAGGAAGGACTATCTCTTCAGGTACTTGGAGGGTAGCAAAATCTACCTGAACATCTGAAGTTTGAGAGATATCCGGAGTCAGAGCTGAAATGGCCCTTTTGAACTGACTGAGCTGAACCTCTGGAAGTCTATGAATATATCTGTAGTTGTTGAATAGCATGAGGTGCCTGATCATTTTGATTTCCTTTTGAATATAGGGTGCCCAAAGTTCCCTATGATAGATCCTGAACCACTCTGATAGGGTCAGGGAGTGGTCCCTTGGAGGGAATCTAGCAGATTTGGCAAGAATGAATTTCTTTAGGAGATCCTTGTGACCTTTGCCCCACTGCTCTTCAGATTTGGAGTGGGCAAGAGAGAAGATTTTGGATTTTTCGGATTTTGAAAGAGAAGTGTAGGGTAGAATGTGTGCAAATGATCTGTGAGATCAAGAAATGGAAGGTTAATGATGGTTGCAAAAACAACCTTTGAGAGATATTCTCTGTACAGTGAGGGATGTTTGTTGTCCACTGTGAGAGAAAACCACAAAGGTGGGTATTTGGGTTCAGAGGAGAGGGAGGAAGTAGAAGTAAGCTTCCTCTTCTTGGGGGCAGGACTAGAAGGGTCTGCCCTATGAACATGTTCCCCAACCTTCAACACAGACCTGAGGATCCCTTCCTCAAACTCATCCTTTATTTTTCCATAAAGGGAGAGTTAAGTTGGGCTCTTTCAGGTATGATAGTGATGAAAGAGGGTGGAGGAGTAGGATGAAGAAAAGAGTGGGAAGTAGTAGGAAGGTCATCAATTGGTCCAAGGGAGGGACCAGAGGAGGAGGAGGATGCTGGAGGGGCCTCATGTATAGGAGAAGGAGAAGGAATGGAAGTAGAGGAGGCAGGAGATGAGGTGGACTGAAATGGTGTAGGAGAAGAAATTGGTCTAGATTGAGGCTTCTTGAATGTTTGAGGAGCAGGAGGTGCTGTAGGAGCTGAGGGTGGAGTTGGAGGAATAGGTGTGTGAGAGGGAGAAGAGGGAGCTGGGGGCTTGGGTGCCAAGAACTCTTCTGCCTCTATCTGCACAGACTCACTCTCCAATGGCCCTGATGGCCCTGACCCTTGCTCAGATGGCCCTGTTGGCCCTTCAACCTGATCAGCTGGCCCTGTTGGCCCTACCTCTTTTGGTGCTGCTGCTGCTTCTGGTGCTGCTTCTGGTGCTGCTGCTGCTTCTGGAGGAGGAGGAGCTTGAACTCCAACTGCCTTGATAATATCCGAGAGCATGCCTTTCATGCTGCTCATCTTCTTATTAAACCATTTCATAGCATTTCTGATTTGTCCCAATTCTTTGTTGGCTGAAGCTTGGCTCAAAATATAGAGTTTACATCTGACTGGAGAGTACATAAGAGCTCACCTTGCACATTCAGCCTTTCAATCACTGGTTTCAAATTTATGACAATTTTCTGCTTGACCTGCCTCTCAAAAGGTGTATCAGCCAGGAGAGGAACTTCAGAGGCAACTTCTTTTCCTTTCTTCTTGCCTTCTTTTGCTGGAGGAGGTTGATCATCATCTGAGCTTGAAGAGCTTGCAATCTCTCCTTCTCTGTCATCCAAATTTTGAGAATCTCTATGCCTTTCCTCCTGACCATCAACAACTGGAGTTGTTTCTGCTGAACCTTCTTTTGATAGCTCCCCCTCAATAGGAGCATCTTCTTCATTTGATACTTGCTCCCCCTGAATGGGAGCATCTTCCATCACAGAGTCACCTTGAGCAGCTGGGTGCTCTACCTCTACTTGAACATCTTCCATTGGTTCATCAATGTGGCCTGATGCCACAGCCTCTTCTGCAACTCTGCCACTGGTTTCTGGAGCACTAGAGGTGAAAGGAATTGAATCAATAATGTCTGAAAGAATAGATGCAACGACAGTTGAGGGTAGTGGGTCCTCAACTGGAAAAATGTCCTCTGGGAGAATATCCTCAATTCTCCTTTCTGCAAAATTTACAGCTAATTCTTCTGGAAATTCTGAAGCTGGTGCTGATATCCTTTCTTCTTCCACTGCAATTTCAGACTGAGCTTCTGCTAAAGAGGGGCCTGATGATTCTGCTGCTCCAACTGCTGGAGCTGAAACTGACTCCACTGGCAATTCTGGAGTCATATCTGCTGATCCCATCTCTTGATGAACAACTGAGGTGTCGTCAATGATGGCTTCGCCTTCAGCAACTGAAGCCTTGAACCAGACACCATTTTCTACAGAGAAGCCACTCTTCTTCAGGTTCCTGGACCTGATTGCTTGGCCCATTTTCTCTACAACTGCCCCAGAAAGATCAACACCGAAGTGTTTGAAGATCTTGGTAAGTAGGTGGGCATAGGGCAGGGACACATTTAACTTACTCTTGGTGTCCCAAATTTGATCTCTGGAAAATTTCATTCTTTCCATCATCACTGCGGCCATATTTATCTCCTTATTTTGAATGGCCCAATACATCATGTCTGAGTCGGCCTTTGTGCAAGATGAAAATGTTGCACTTCTGGGAACTAAGATTTGACAAACAATAAAGTGAAGGAGGCGGTTGAAAGCAGTTAGTTGATTTATATCCAGCTTGCCATCCCTTAGCTTGAAGCCCGGCCCTACAATTCCCAAACCTTTCACTTGGGCGTCCACGGTGTGAACCCCACTAAATCCGAAGTCTTCACATCAAACAGCATCTTCAGCAACTCAGGGTCTATTCTAATCAGGGTTCCCTTTACTGAAGAGACTAGGGACCCATCTTCCTCTGTTCTCATACACGAAGAAAACTTTTACCAAGTCTGGATAACTGACCTCTGAAAAGGTGGAGACTCCTGTCCACTACATCTGATTGATCAAATCTACCACACTGCTCATTCCATTTTTCCTCAGATTAGCAACATCGACTTCTTTATTTCCACAGAGCTTCGTCTTCACAAAGGTAAACCTCTCCTGCTGCTCAGGAGTGAGAAACTCGGCGCTGTAGCCACCCAAACTGCCGGCGATGACTGGTGCGGCCATGGATTCAGGTGGGAAAGTCTCTGGAGGGTTGAAACGGAAGGGGAAGAGAAGGAATCCTCAAGAAATTTTGCGGGAAGGAGGAGGAAGGTTCAAATTTGCAGAGGGTTGAGATATGAGTTGTTAGGGCATCGGCTCATGCGACAGGATGAAAAGGGGAAAAGGTAGACGATGAGATACGAATCGTTCTGCCATTGATTTTATGAATAAATTAATGCGATGTGGAAAGTGAGGCGCCAAAAGGCGGTGGAAAACGACAAAAGGTGTTGACTATTCAAACCGACTTCAATGAGAGAGCGGTTACAAAGAATAATTTGAATTTCTTTTGCTTAACGCCATGGAGGGAAAAAATTACTTAATTCTGAAATTTAATGTGCCATTTGTAAGCAAACTTTTATCACAAATTGCACATGCCTAATTCCCTTCTAAGAGATGTGAATCTCTCTTCAGGTAAGGCTTTTGTGAAAATGTCTGCTAATTGGCCATTTGTATCAATAAAGGATATTTCAATATTTCCATTTGCAACATGATCACGAATAAAATGATATCTAACCTCAATATGTTTGGTCCTTGAGTGCTGAACTGGATTCTTGGTGAGATTAATGGCACTGGTGTTGTCACACAGCAGTGGGATGGATTTGATGTTTAATCCGAAATCTTCAAGTTGTTGCTTTATCCATAAGAGTTGTGTACAACAATTTCCAGCAGCTACGTACTCAGCTTCAGCAGTGGATAGTGCTACTGAATTTTGTTTCTTTGAAGACCAAGATATTAAACATCCTGCAAGAAATTGACAACCACCACTGGTGCTTTTTCTATCTAATTTGCATCCAGCATAGTCAGCATCAGAGTAACCTACTAAGTTAATTTCACAATGTTTTGGATACCATAGACCTAAGTCATGAGATCTTGCTAAATATCTAAATATTCTTTTCACCGAAATTAAATGTGATTCTTTAGGATCAGCTTGATATCTAGCACACATGCATACACTAAATAGTATATCTGGTCTACTAGCTGTTAAATAAAGTAGTGAACCAATCATACCTCTGTAGATCTTTTGATCTACTTTCTTACCATCTTTGTCACTGTCCATCTTTGTTGATGTGCTCATCGGTGTTGACAGTGGCTTGGTATTTTCGAATCCAAATTTCTTTAAGAGTTCTTTTGTGTACTTTGCTTGACAGATGTGAGTTCCTTCCTTTCCTTGTTTGATTTGTAATCCAAGGAAGTAATTAAGTTCTCCCATCATGCTCATTTCAAATTCTCCCTGCATCAACTTTTCAAAGTACTTGCAAAGGGATTCATCAGTAGACCCAAAGATAATATCATCTACATAAATTTGGACTAATAGAATGTGTTTGACCTTTGACTTTATGAAAAGGGTACTATCTACTTGACCTCTACTGAAACCATGGTTTAAAAGAAAAGAGCTAAGCCTTTCATACCAGGCTCTAGGTGCCTGTTTTAAACCATATAATGCCTTATGAAGTTTGAAAACATGATTGAAATTCTGTGTCATCAAAACCCGGAGGTTGTTCCACATAAACTTCCTCTTTTATAAAACCATTTAAAAATGCAGATTTAACATCCATTTGAAATAATGTCAAGTTCAAAGCAGATGCATATGCAAGTAATATTCTAATGGCCTCAAGTCTAGCTACAGGTGCATAGGTTTCATCGAAATCTATGCCTTCCTCTTGAGAATAGCCTTGAGCTACCAATCTGGCCTTGTTTCTTAAGATTGCACCAGTTTCATCCAGTTTATTTCTGAACACCCATTTGGTGCCAATGACTGGATGGTCTGATGGTCTAGGAACAAGTGACCATACTTGGTTTCTCTTGAATTGATTTAATTCATCTTGCATGGCTACTATCCAAGATTCATCAGAGAGAGCTTCATTGACTGTCCTAGGCTCTATTTGAGAAACAAAAGCTAGGTAATCACAAGGAATAACATTACCTCTTGTTCTTACCCCTATGGATGGATCACCAATAATATTCTCAAGTGGGTGATCTTTCTTGTATCTCCATTCCTTTGGAAGGTTTTCATGAGTAACTTCTTCTTGTTGCAATTCTTCCAGAGGTGGATCATCCTTGTCCTCAATTGATGTATCTTTTAGTTTCTTGGACAGTTCATCTGCATCATCATTGTCACTATCTACTTCCTTTCTCAAGGAAGGGTTAGTTTCATCAAAAATAATATGTACAGACTGTTCAATCAATAAAGTACGTTTGTTAAATACTCTATAGCCTTTGGGTTTAGAGGTGTACCCCATAAAGATGCCTTCATCTGATTTGGCATCCAACTTACCAATGTCCCTTTTTCCATTGTTGTGAATGAAGCAAGGACATCCAAAAGTCCTGAAGTGGCTGATCTTTGGCTTCTTCCCTTTGAATAGTTCATATGCAGTCTTTTTCAGGATTGGCCTGATCATTACTCGGTTGATAATGTAGCTTGCTGTGTTGACTGCTTTAGCCCAAAAATATCTTGGCAGATCATATTCTGAGAGCATAGTTCTTGCCATATCCAATAGGGTTCTGTTCTTCCTCTCAGCAATACCATTTTGTTGTGGTGTCCTTGGTGCTGAGAAATTATGCTCAATTCCCTGATCATCACAAAATCTAGCAAACTTTTCATTTTGAAATTCACCACCATGATCTGATCGGATAGACACAATGCTGAACTTTTGATCTTTCTGCACCTTGCTGAAACTAACAAAGTTTTCAAAAGTATCATCTTTATACTCTAGGAATGATACCCATGTGAATCTTGAGTAGTCATCCACTATGACAAATCCAAAATTCTTTCCTCCAAGACTCGTAGTCCTCATTGGCCCAAATAGATCCATATGAAGGAGCTCTAAGGGTTTTGAGGTGGTCACCACCGTCTTTGACTTGAAGGAGCCTTTGGTGTGCTTTCCCTTAGCACAAGGTTTACATACACCATCCAATTTTGTACTAACCTTAGGTAGACCTTCCACAAGATTTTCTTCAGCAGTTTTCTCATGCCATCTATGCTGCAATGTCCAAGTCGTCTGTGCCATAATTTGTAGATTTATCTTTATTTGCTGCCAGGCAAACATTTTGAACCTTGAGTTCTTCAAGATAGAGCACATACAAATTCTTTTCTCTATTAGCTTCAAAGATGACTGCTCCATCCTTCAGTATGCTGCACTTCGACTCTTGAAACTTGATCTGATGGCCTCTGTCACACAGCTGGCTAATGCTAATGAGATTGTGCTTCAATCCCTTGACTAATAGCACATCTTCTATGACTGTTTTTCCTTTGTTATTCACAGAGCCACTGCCTATCACGGTTCCTTTCCCATTATCTCCATAAGTAACTGTTCCTTCTTCAGCTTGGAGATGAGAGAATAACTTCTGGTTTCCTGACATGTGTCTTGAGCACCCGCTATCCAAATACCATTTGGATGCTCGAGAGATGTCCTGAAATAAAAACATCAAGTTTTAGGTACCCAAATTCTTTTGGTCCTGATGGGTTAGTATCATTTATTTTGCCTTTTATTATCCATTTCTTATGTCTTGTTGGGCATGTCGTTATGATGTGTCCTAACTTGTTGCAGTGACTACAGCAGGATAATTTGGTTACTTTTTCTATATATCTGAAATCAGCTTTGTATGTTGTATCTTGTTCAGGTACAAATTTTGGTGTTGGATATGTTTTAGGATAAATTATGGTTTCTTCATTATCTGGGGGTGTATATCCTAATCCATTTTTCTTCTTACCTGATCTTCTAGCACCTTTTAATATGAGGGAGTTTTTACCATTAGTGAATTTTTCTAATGTGCTAGATAATTGTATATTTTCTTCTGTTAGTGTTTTGATTTCAGTTTTCAGTTCATCTGAACTTACTTGTTTCTCTAATTTAGTTATTTGTTCATTCTTAGCTTTTAGGTCTTCACATAACAGTTCATTTCTTCTTTTAAGTTCAGTTATTTGACTTTCTAATTGTTCATTTTCTGATTTTAGATCTGAGTTTGTATTTTCTATGCAGACTATGTTTTTCTTGCTCACTTTTAATAATTTGGTTACTTCTTTATATTTTTCATATAGTTCGTTGAAAGCCTCTTCTAAGCTATCGGAATCTGAATCATTGCATGAATCAAAAGAGGAGTCAGAAGTTACCTTATCTTCAGTATTTGCCATGAAGGCCAAGTTGGCCTTTTCTTCATCACTGCAGGAACTTGACTCACTGTCTGAGTCACTACTGTTTTCCCATGCTGCTGCCATCGCCTTCTTCTTGTACTTTCTGAACTTCTTGGAACTGTCCTTCTTCCTGAACTCCGGCTTCTTTAACTTTGGACACTCAGTTTTAATGTGTCCTGGCTTCTTACATTCATAGCAGACGGGTTCTCCTTTCTTTATTTCTTTTCCATCTGGCTTCTTGAATTCCTTGTTCCTTTTGAAGTGCTTTCTTCCAGATTGGAATTTCTTCTTCTTAGCCAAAATTCACTGTAATTTTCTAGATAGCATAGCTTCCTCATTTTCCTGTCTGCATCAATTTCACTTTCAGCTGAACTTGCTTCTGGTGAATCTTCTTCAGCTTTTAAGGCGTTGGAGTGCTTCTTTCTGCTAGAGGACTCTCCTAGCCTTTCCATGTTGATCTCATGGGCCATGAGGGACCCACTACAGACATTCTCTTCAGGTCATTAGCTTCTTCTATTGCTGTGACCTTTGGGGTCCATGAGGACGGTAAGGATCTAAGTATCTTCCTCACCATGTCTCCCATCTCATAGGTTTTCCCAGACTAGCTAGTCCATTTGTGATGTCAGTGAACCGGCTGAACATTTGAGTTATGGACTCACTTGACTGCATCTGAAATCTTTCATATTGAGTGACAAGAATGTCGATTCTTGTTTCCTTTACTTTGTCTGTGCCTTCATAAGTAATCCTGAGCTTTTCCCACATTTCCATTGAGGATTTGCAGGCTGAAACTCTGTTGAATTCCTTCTTACTTAGAGCACAGCATAGGATGCTCTTTGCTTTGCAATTCAGGGAAATCTTCTTCCTGTCATCATCTGTCCATTGTGCTTTCTCATTTGTGACTAACAGATCACCTTCTTCTACTATGGACCAAATTTGATAGTCGTGCCCTTGTAGAAAGTATTCCATTCTGGTCTTCCAGTAAGGATAATCTTCACCATCGAAGAGAGGGGGTCGGTTGACAGACTGACCTTCAAAGTTACCTTGGGCTGCCATGGATCTTTACTCTTCAGATCGTTGGATCCTTTCTTTGTCGAAGAGACTCGCTCTGATACCACTTGTTGCCCAGTTGACGAGCCCAGAGGGGGGTGAATGGGTCTTTAAAAATTAATCTAGAAGATACCTGTAACTAAAACATTCACACAAACGTTCTTCGAAGTAGGTTAGTGACAGTTAGTTTAAATAACAAACACACAAAGAAGACAATCACACAACACAAGGTTTATCCTGGTTCGGACCACCTTTCCTTAGGAGTCCTACGTCCAGTCCCTGAGCAACAACTCAGGATTTCACTAACTAGGGTACAGTCCCCCTAAGGACGCTACAACACCCAGCTCAGCTGGTCTTCCTTCACACCCGAAGGGAACAACACCCTGGATACCACACCAGGTCTTCCTTCACAACCGAAGGGAACAACACCCTGGATACCACACCAGGTCTTCCTTCACAACCGAAGGGAACAACACCCTGGATACCACACCCGGTCTTCCTTCACAACCGAAGGGAACAACACCCTGGATACCACCAGGTCTCCTTCACACCCGAAGGGAACAACACAAAAGAGTGAATGAAATTCAAGCCCCTAGATCAAGCTTTTGATAAGCAAGGATTGAAGCAACTAGAACTGAGAGCAAAGAGATTTAAACAAGGCACACTCTCAGAACTATACAGGCTCTCTCAAGATTTTCACAAACTAGTGGAGAGCAAAAGAGAAAAGCTAAGTGGAATGAAGGTTCTTGGCTCTGGACTTTCTTCGAAGAATTTGAATGCTTGAATGTGCGATCTATATTTCTTCTGTTCTTCTGACTTGAATTTATATCTTCAATTTGAAATGTAGACGTTGAAGTGTCCGTTGTCTCTCTTTTGAGTAGTCGTTAGACTGAATGACATCTGGAGTCTTGGAAGCTTCCAGTCAACAGTCTTTTGATCACTTGAGCACGCAAAGAGATGAGATCTTCAGAAATATCCGTTGGCTTCTATTTTGTTTAACATTGTACCATGAAGCTAGTTCAGAGGTCTGCACAAATGTCAATCTCAAATAGCAGACAGCTAAGCTGTCTCTGATGTCAGTCAACGTCAGTAGCAATAGACATGAAAATAGTAATGCCAAATAGCTTAAGTCTAAAAGACGTAATCAGAGTAGGCACGATGTGGTCTGCATGCATGCAGAGATATGTTCAGATCTCATAAATGCAAAAGCGTCAGAGAGATGTCTACGTGGACTTTGACTAGTCAACGCTTTTAAGATGAATAAGATATCAAGATAGAAATCGATGACTATATGACTTATGAAATCGTTATGAGTCATAGCAAATTGTTATGTGACAGAAGATATATCATGAACACTTAATGAATCGTTGCACAAAGCAAATTGTTGTGTTTCTGAAGAAATCGATGTGAAATACTTAACAAATCATTATACAAAGCAAGTCGTTGTGAATTCTAAAGAAATCGTTATGGTAACTTATGAAGTCGTTACAATAAGCAGTCGTTGCGCTTTCTAAAGAAATCGTTGCGATAACTTATAGAGTGGTTATGACACGCAAGTCGTTACAAGCTCTAAAGAAATCGTTACGGTAACTTATAGAGTCGTTGTGACGAGCAAGTCGTTACGGGCTCTAAAGAAATCGTTACGGTAACTTATAGAGTCATTGTGACCAGCAAGTCGTTACGGGCTCTAAAGAAATCGTTACGGTAACTTATAGAGTCGTTGTGACGAGCAAGTCGTTACGGGATCTAAAGAAATCGTTACGGTAACTTATAGAGTCGTTGTGACGAGCAAGTCGTTACGGGCTCTAAAGAAATCGTTACGGTAACTTATAGAGTCGTTGTGACGAGCAAGTCGTTACGGGCTCTAAAGAAATTGTTACGGTAACTTATAGAGTCGTTGTGACATCGACTTGTTTGACGTAACATGACTTTTCAGTCTTATAAGGAAATCGTTGCGATCACTTATAGAATCGTTACGGCATCATTTGTTTTAAACAACATGACTTTTCAGCCAGAAAGAAAATCGTTATGATAATTCTATTGAAATCGATATGCTTATAAAGAAATCGTTATGGCCTTCAATAGAAGTCTATATGGACTTAGAGAAATATCATGTTGAAGACATTAAGGCTTCAGAGAAGTAATGCATACCTTTATTGGCTTGTTTGACCTTGGTATTTTTCCTGTACTTAAGACTTATGAAATATTCATTACATATAATTGATAAATTTTTTTTTGGTTTTGTTAATCATCAAAATATATATATATATGTAATTAATTAAAATTACATGGGGACAGACTGGTCATCAGTACTCTATTCATCCTGGCTCCACCAAGATGTACCACAACTTAAGGGGACTCTTTTGGTGGCCCAGGATGAAGAGAGATGTAGGAAAGGTTGTCGCTCATTGCCTTACCTGTTAGCAGGTGAAGGCAGAGCACCCACGACCTGGTGGTGTGCTTTAGTCGTTACCCATTCCTGTGTGGAAGTGGGAACGCATTACCATAGACTTTGTTGTCAGTTTAACTCGTACCTCGCAGGGTCATGACAATGTCGACCGACTGACAAAGACAACGTGTTTCACATCAGTCAGATCAGCTTGGTCAGTAGACAACCTTGCCAGATTGTTCGTGGACAGAGTAGTTTCGTTGCACAGGACCCCAGTCTCTATTGTCTCAAATAGAGATCTATGGTTTCCTTCACACTTTTGGCACAATTTTTAGAGAGCACTGGGCACAGAGTTGAGGTTGAGTTTTGCTTACCACCCACTGACAGATGGTCAGTTAGAAGGACCATAGAGACCCTCGAGGACATGCTGAGAGCATGGTGCCTGGGCTGGGGTAGCACATGGGAGTCACACCTTCCCATGGCGGAGTTCGCTTATAATAATAGCTATCACTCCAGCATTGGGATGGCACCCTATGACCAGACACCTTTGCATTGACACGAGGTTGGTGAGAGGTAGTTGCTGAGACCAGAGCTTGTACAGTAGTGTGCAGATATAGTGAGACTGATCAGTCAGAGACTGCAGACAGTGCATATCAGACAAAAGAGTTACGTAGATGTTCTCCAGAGGCCATTACAGTTTGAGGCAGGTGACAGTGTATTCTTATGGATCTCTCCAACCAAGAGCGTTCTTAGGTTCAGGAAGAGGGGCAAGCTTAGCTCGAGGTTCATTGGTTCCTTTCCCATCCTGGAGCGGGCTGGCGAGGTCGCGTACAGGTTGTCTCTTCCACTTGAGTTAGCAAGAGTTCACGATGTCTTCCACATCTCGTAGCTGAGGAGATATATGCCAGATCTGTCATACGTGCTTGATTACTCGTAGTTAGAGGTTGCTCTAGATCTGTCAGTGCCAGAGTACCCGGTCATTGTGGTGGACCGTAGAGTGCAGCAGTTGCGTAGGAGGCAGATCTCACTCGTCAAGGTCATCTGGGAGAATCACGTCCGTGGCAAGACCATGTGGGGGCGTGAGGATGAGATGCGAGAGCATTTTCCATACGTGTATGAGTGAGTGGTATGTTTGCTTGCCTTCATCCCCAGAGTTTTCCCTTAATTTTGAGGTGAATTTTTTTTTTTTGTTGGTTAGATTTGTTACATCCTTTCTTTTTTTTTCCGGCCAACCTCTGTTGAAGGTCGCAACGTATCGGGCCGTTGCCTTTTTAAGACGACGGTATGGCTGTCATGTTCAGGTTGAGAACACGACGGGTCCACCGTCCTGTTCACCTTCTTATAGTTCTGGTCGTTAATTGCTCATTTTGTCATCTTACTGTCGGGACAATGGGGACATGTGTCAGGCAGCATGTCACCTGAAGGTGACATACTAGTTGTCGCGTTCAGGGTGGCATGCTTGTGAGGGCTACACGTGGCGGGTCCAATTGTCAGGTTTGACCGAGGCTTTGGGGTCGCAACAAGATGGCTATCACATTCATTAGTGAGCACCACGATCGGGCTATTGCGTTCTCAGATCCCTGGCCTATATATGCAAAGGCAGTAGATCTCTCTTCTTCTTCCTACTTTTTCCTTCCTCTCCACTTCCCTTCCTCCCTTCTATTCAAGTTTGGTTTTGGAGGCTCTTTTTCTCTAACTTGGTGGCTCTTCCTCACGTGTAAGAGGCCGAACATTGCTTGTAGCAACCTGGATTTTTCGAAAAATAAAAATTTAATAATATTAAAAATTAAGTCAATTGGAAAATCAAAGGAAAGAGAATTAATTAAAACCCATTAAAAGAAAAGAAGTAATGGGCTTTGTTAAATGGACCCTCTAGAATTTAATTGGGTCGAAATAGGGATTTTTAAAAGAGGAATAATAGAATAATACCCAAAATTCGTATTAAATATTACCTAAATAGAAAAGGGGTAAATAAATCATTAAAATAGCTATTTGTGTTGGAATTGGATTCCTAACACTACCCCATTAGGTTGGCCATGAAATTGCATCCCAATCTAACCCAAATAGGAGTTGACATGCTTAGAAAGAGGAGAGAAAATAGGAAATCTCGAATTTAATAGGAGTTAGAGTCCTATTAGGAAATAGAAATGGAGAAAGCTTAAATACTCTCCTAAACCCTCCATGGCCAGCCCTAGCTCGTTGCCAAGGGTTGCTGGTCCAGGAGAGGAGGCCAAGGAAGGGGAGGTCTCGTGGGGAGAAGAATCTCTCAAGCCATCAACCCCATTCTTCAAGTTCTGGCCCTAGAAGAGGGAAATGAGCCAAAGGTAGGCATTCTCACGAGCAAAACCTAATTAAACTTTTCGGTAGATTGTTTTATGCATCAGGATAGAAACCCCTTTCGTTTTACAATTTTTCATTCACTCTATTTTTCGTTCTTGATTTTTGAAGTCCTGCAAACCCTTCGACCCCGAACCTTCATGCTTAACTTATATCTCTTTGAATGCTCTATCCCATGCCATGAAATTTTTACTAGTGATACTGATGATTGTTAGGAATCTTTCGCCTCTGAAAGCCCTAATTTTCATCCACCCTACTTTGCGAATTAATTATTTTACTTCGACTGTTCACTGTTCCCTATTCTTCTTGAATTCTCATGACTAAAGCATGTCGAAACCATGTATGTTTTCAAATTCCGAATTACTATAAGTACCCTCGTGTGTCTAGATTAGTTTTCAGGTGATTTTGAAAATTTTCATCGATTGTACATTTAGTTATGAATTTTTGAATCACCCTATGTCAAATAGGGAAGGCTTGGACCGCAATCCAAGGCCTGTCCTTTTCCCGCTCAGGCTCAGGCGAAGAACCTGAGAATGCGACGGCCTGATAGGCCGCATTCTCAGGGCCGTCGCGGTCGCGACACAGCACCTGTCGCGATCTGATCGCGATAGGCCACATTGTCACGTTCTGGCCGCCTGACCTAACCGACCTGTCACGATCCTCAGACGACCCTGTCGCGTTCTAAACCGTCCCTGTCACGACCCTTACACCAGTACATCGCGTTCTGTAGTTTTTCACCTAAACCCTACATTTTTGCTCAACTTGACTTCCTACAGTAATTTTGTGCCATATTAATTGTCCTACACACAGTAACAACACTGTTAAATGTGGTTATGTGATTTTTAACTAAAAGTCATTCACATGGTTCTATCACATTTATGATTTCTTGTCACATGTGAACACACTTTGAACCATCCATTATGGCTTAACTTGGCATGAAAATATCTTATAATACATCTGATAATTTAATTCCAATTATGTATTTAAATTGCTCTATTTTAATGAACTTCTCTTCGTTTCTTGTGATGTTTTGGGAACACCGATACCGATGCTCCACTGTTATAGAATTCCACTAGAACGTCGGGCACTTGTTTCTATATACACATTTTTCTCTTGACTTGGACGAACTCTCCGTTGGATATTCCTTCTGTCGGACTAGTGAATCCTTGTTGAAGGCCTCCGTAAGTCTCCTCTGTCCATGGGTTCCCACATGGTCGATGAGCTGGTTGTACCCTAACACCTATGTTACCCTTCAGGGATCAGTAAGATCCAAACGGCTATAAGAAATTTGCTCTTATCTTAAATCACGCCGGACCTATGGACCTGTGCATAACATGGCCAGTAGAAGGTAGTGAATTCCTCCTGACTGCCAACACCAAGTGCGCATGTTGTGCAACTGTTACTATCGCCCATTACTCGACGTTTTATGTGCTATGACCTGTAGTTCTCATCTATCCTGAACTTTTTGGTAAGACTTTCTCTCTATTATGATTATATGAATTTGGGGACCAAATTCTTTTAAGAGGGGGAGGATGTAACAACCTGAAATTTTCAAAAAATAAAAATTTAATAATATTAAATATTAAGTCAATTGGAAAATTAAAGGAAAGAGAATTAATTAAAACCCATTAAAAGAAAAGAAGTAATGGGCTTTGTTAAATGGACCCTCTAGAATTTAATTGGGCCGTAATAGGGATGTTTAAAAGACGAATAATAGAATAATACCCAAAATTTGTATATTAAATATTACCTAAATAGAAAAGGGTAAATAAATCATTAAAATAGCTATTTGTGTTGGAATTGGATTCCTAACACTACCCTATTGGGTTGGCCACGAAATTTCATCCCAATCTAACCCAAATAGGAGTTGACATGCTTAGAAAGAGGAGAGAAAATAGGAAATCTTGAAATTAATAGGAGTTAGAGTCCTATTAGGAAATGGAAAGGGAGAAAGCTTAAATACTCTCCTAAACCCTCCATGGCCGGCCCTAGCTCGTTGCCAAGGGTTGCTGGTCGAGGAGAGGAGGCCAAGGAAGGGGAGATCTCGTGGGGAGAAGGATCTCTCAAGCCATCAACCCCATTCTTTAAATTCTGGCCCTAGAAGAGGGAAATGAGCCAAAGGTAGGCATTCTCACGAGCAAAACCTAATTAAACTTTTCTGTAGATTGTTCCATGCATCAGGATCGAAACCCCTTTCGATTCACATTTTTTCATTAACTCTATTTTTTGTTCTTGATTTTTGAAGTCCTGCAAACCCTTCGACCCCGAACCTTCATGCTTAACTTATATCTCTTTGAATACTCTATCCCATGCCATGAATTTTTTACTGGTGATACTGATGATTGTTAGGAATCTTTCGCCCCTGAAAGCCCTAATTTTCAACCACCCTACTTCAAGAATTAATTATTTTACCTCAACTGTTCACTGTTCCCTGTTCTTCTTGAATACTGATGACTAAAGCATGTCGAAACCATGTATGTTTTCAAATTCTGAATTACTGTAAGTACCCTCGTGTGTCTAGATCAGTTTACAGGTGTTTTCACAATTTTTCATCGACTGTACATTTAGTTATATATTTTTGAATCACCCTATGTCAAATAGGGAAGGCTTGGACCGCAATCCAAGGCCAGTCCTTTTTCCGCTCGGGCTCAGGCGCAGAACCTGAGAACACGATGGCCCGATAGGCCGTGTTTTCAAGGCCGTTACGACATAGTACCTGTCGTGATCTGATCGCGACAGGCCACACTGTCGCGTTCTGGCCGCCTGACCTGACCGACCTGTCGCGATCCTCAGACGACCCTGTCGCATTCTAAACCGTCTCTGTCGTGACCCTAACACCAGTACGTCGCGTTCTACAGTTTTTCACCTAAACCCTACATTTTTGCTCAACTTGACTTCCTACATTAATTTTGTGCCATATTAAATGTCCTACACACAGTAACAACACTGTTAAATGTGGTTAAGTGATTTTTAACTAAAAGTCATTCACATGATTCTATCACATCTATGATTTCTTGTCACATGTGCACACACTTTGAACCATCCATTATGGTTTAACTTGGCATGAAAATATCTCATAATACATCTAGTAATTTAATTCTAATTATGTATTTAAATTGCCCTATTTTAATGAACTTGTCTTCGTTTTCTCGCGATGTTTTGGGAACACCGATACCGACGCTCCACTGTTCTAGAATTCCACTAGAACGTCGGGCACTTGTTTCTATATACACACTTTTCTCTTGACTTGGACGAACTCTCCGTCGGATACTCCTTTTGTCAGACTAGTGAATCCTTGTTCAAGGCCTCCATAAGTCTCCTCTGTCCATGGGTTCCCACATGGTCGACGAGCTGGTTGTACCCTAACACCTATGTTACCCTTTAGGGATCAGTAAGATCCTAATGACTATTAGAAATTTGCTCTTATCTTAAATCACGCCCTACCTCTAGACCTGTGCATAACATGGCTAGTGGAAGGTAGTGAATTCCTCCTGACTGCCAACACCAAGTGTGCGTGTTGTGCAACTGTTACTATCGCCCGTTACTCGACGTTTTATGTGCTATGACCTGTAGTTCTCATCTATACTCTACTCGCTCATCTTTTCACACTCCCTCTACTATCTCGTCTATTCATCTAGTACTCTCATCTATTTCTTGGTACTCTCTATTGGCCATTGATTGATTGTCTAAAGATAAACAATATAAACAATACCTGGCAATATATGAAGGGCCCGTTCTGGTCCTGGGATGTGCGCCCAAAAGTGCTATTTGCCCATGGGAGTTAAATGACTAGAGTGTTTGGCATTACACTCGAGTGCTATCTACCTCGACTATCTAAATGACAATCAATGTGCTATATCCTATAGTTGTCTATTGACAAACATGTGCTATACTATACTCGTTGCGCTATCGTTATACATTGTGCTATTTGTGCTATGGCTATCCTTCTATTTTGTGCTATGCTCGACTCATGTGCTATATTTGGAAACTTGTGCTATTTCAATCACATGCTATTGTGTTATCTCTCGCATTACTTGACTCTCTCGCTCCATCATTAGTTATTCTGCCATTTAATATGTTAATCACTTAAAGCCTACTTGATCTTGAGATTTAAGTCCTACTGGGCGTTATCGCTCACCCTGTGTTTTTAGTTATGTGTTCTCAGGTGAGACCGAGGAAGAGACTTACACTCAAGAGGATGGGAACGACCAAGAGTGAAGTCAAGAGTACCCTAGCGTCTTAGTATTATGTTAGAGTCTTAAGTTCAGTCTTTTGCTTTTATTTCAATGTAATTGGGCCCTATAGAATGGCTCTGATATTAGTGGTTGTAACTAGACATTGGAAATTATGGTTTGATGTTTAGTACTCACTCTGTACCCGTTTACTTGCAACTACCTCACGTTTCGATATTCCGTGTCGGGGCATGACACTGCTCATGGACGGCGTGATCATCGATTTTGGAGCGAGGAGGAGGTGGCCACTCAGACAAGAAGACCCCAACGGTTGGCTCTTCTTTTTGAGGTAGGGACCCTCAACTTTCTTCCTAGTTCTAGCATGCTAGGACCTCCCTCCCCTTCTCCAATCCTTGTAGAATCCATGCTAGGTATGTGCGGATGCCTGTTTAGTTCCTTTGAGCTTGAATGGGGTTGGGGTTTGAGTGATTTCATGAGGTGCATGTGAGGTTTCATGATTGTAGATCCTTCACATTGGCATTCATGGGTGTGGATGAGGGTGGTTTGTGTTCCTAGCATGTGTATTGATATTTCTCCATGTCCCCCCTCCCTCTATGCACACTGGATTTGCCATTTTAGGGTGTCTTTGGAGGCATCGGGTAGGCACTCAGTTCTTTGTCTGTAGTCGCGACAAGGTCCTTGTCGCGATCCAGAACGCGACGCTTCCACTGTCGCCTTTTGACTCTGGTCCTGACACCCTCCCTGTCGCATTATGGTTGCGACAGGAGGTGTGTCTCCTTTTGGTCTAGTAGTGACAACAACCCTGTCGCGTTCTGATTGCCTGAGGGTGAGTGTCACCTTCTGACCCAAGTCACGATAGGCAGGGTGTTGCATTCAGGTTGCGACGACCACTACGTCGCCTTCTCTAAGAAAGCGACAGTGACCTTGTAACGGCCCCGATGCCCAGACCCTTGGCTCCCACCGAGAATCAAACCACCGGTACTGTCGCCCGAAGTCCCGGAAGGGCCAACAGACTAGTCTAACAAGATATGTAAGGGAATTAAATGACGACAACAAGCACTAAAATGTACTAACAAGTGAAGTAAAGATGTCCACCACAAAGTACCAGTCTAGTACAGTCCTGTGTAACAAAGTACGAGTACTAGAAGAGAGGGGATAATAGGTCCCTTAGGGGCATACCTTGTGGGTGAAGTGTCAAGTACAAGGGGAACATAGCTCATGGAAAACGCCATCTACTACGGCCCGGTCTCCTCAGCCCACCGCGGAAGGTGCTGCTGTGAAGTCTCACCTGAAAAGGAGGGAATGAGCTTCACGAAGAAGTCCAGTAGGGACTACCAATCCCCCACTAGTTCTAACAAGCAGAATAGATATATGGTTTATAGAAAAATAAGCAAGATAATCTATTCTACTAACAGTGTAAGTGCAGAAGCATAAAGTAAACTACATGGCCATCGGTCTAAACACGTTGGGACCAGAAACATGTGTATACCATGGCGCTAGGACAAACCCCAAGGCTTTAAACACAAATAGAGAACAATTTTCTAGACAAAGACACTAGCCACGGGGGACAACTACCACTAGTCAACCGGTCAGATGCGCCACGCGCCATACCCTCGACCACCAGTCCATGTCTGCTACCTCCTGTCAGAGTGATACACGAAACTAAAAGTAACCACACAACTGTCATAGTCTGGCTGAACTATGGTCCCACGCCTGCCCCCTCTGAAATGTTGCGGAAAAACTGCTATAGGAAATCTAGAAGGGGGGGGGGGTTGAATAGATTTCCCCAAAATTTATAATTCACTTCGATTAGGATCTTAGAGAAATTGAATTCAGTATGAAATCTAAAGATCAATGTCTCTTCTAAACAAATTAGACCAGTTAGATGGTGAAATGCTAATGAGTCTATCAAGCATATAACGCAAGAGACAAGAAAACCACAATAACAAAGAGATTTAGGGTGGTTCGAATTACACAACAGTGTATCCTACATCCACCATCCACACACACACACACAAATGTGGCCTATCTTTCCAGTTCAAAAAAATCACAAGGATCACACACACACTCTGAGATACATAAATCTTAGATCCAATCACACACACACATGAAATTGGGCACAAGGATTGCACCAATTTCCCAAAACACACATTATGAAATGAGTTTAAGAGTGAGGAACTAGATTGGACAATCAATAGCAAATGGAAGGCTTCTGGTTTGAATGTCCCTGTTTATGCTTGAGCAATGGGGACCAGCTCTTCTGCTTCAGCTCCTGGAAGAAGACTCTGATGGCTCGAAATTCTCCTTCAGTTGGATTATCCAAGATGCTCAAAGCTTTTGTACCTTCAGATCCGGAAGCAGTTCACCAGGATGAAGCTTTCTTCAGAGGTCGGCTGGAATACTATGGAGCATGAAGAGTAGATGTGTGTCCCGATGGATGCTTCTCCAAAAGCCTAGTGGCGAAGGGGTATTTATAGCCCCAAGGGTCCATAAAATATCTTGGGAATTAGGAGCATAGGAATTCCCGCCCAAAAAGCCCTTACCAAAATTACCCACCTGCCTTGGTAATTTTAGATCTGTAGAATTATCCAAACTTTGTCGACACTACACTGTTATGTGTCGACACACAGGTTCCTGGTTGAGAAACAAGCTCCTGGGACAGTGTACTAGTGTCGACACACAGCTGGACTGTGTCGACACCACTGGGTACTTGCTGAAATCCTGGTTCTGGGACAGTCAACTAGTGTCGACACCGCTGAACACTGTGTCGACACCAATGGCCATTTCTTCAGAATTCTTCTTCTGGGACAGTGAACTAGTGTCGACACCACAAGGCACTGTGTCAACACCACTGAGCTTATATGACCTTTTCTTTGAACTATACATGAAGGAAACATTGTGAGATATAAATTTAAGCATAATACGCATGACTTCCGTATATTAATGAATCATATTTGTGTATCATCAAAATAAGAGATCCAACAATCTCCCCCTTTTCGATGATGGCAACTATGATTCATTAAGTTAACTTGAATTTCTCACAAATGTGATTTAATGTGATTTTTAAAAGTCATCCATTCACAATTTCATAGCATATCATAAGCATAACAATGACATTCATAATTTTTCATCCCTTTGCAAGCAAAACATGTCATTCATTTGTCATTTCCAAAGAAAAGTCATACATACAAGCATCCAACAATACATCCATCAACCGAAATATGTTAGCATTCATATCAAGATGTATCCCAAAATGTTTAAAGTTTAACATCCCAAAATGATGTAAATCCTTCTCCCCCTTTGACATCATCAAAACAAAAGATATCATGCAGAAGGAGGTGGAGGAGGAGGAGGAATAGGGAGCAAGATGGTCTCCATGGTCTTCATCCTTGCTTCCATAGCTTTCAGGTTTGTTCTCATTTGTGTTTGCATTGTGGAGAGTCTGGTGTGCGAAAGATCTTCCATTCTTTGATGATTTTCATACATATTTTCTTGAAAGACACCAAGACTGTGAGTTGCATGCTGAGAAGAGGAGGATGAATTGGGAACTGTGCCATGTTGCATGAAATTGCTAAAATCAGACTTGAGATCTGCCATTTCTTGATCAATGTGAGCAATCAAAGTCTTCATGCCGTCCATATCATCAACCAGATGAGCAAAGGACAATCGAGTTTTGGACACTTGAGTTACAACTTCTTGACTATTGAACAGTCCCTGTTGAGTGTTAAGCAAAATTCCTTCCAGAATTGCTTGAGTCTTGAGCTGAAGTTCTTTAAGTTGGGTACAAGCATCACCCAAAGTGCCAATTAGCCTGTTGAATCTTCTAGTTGCATGCTCAGCTGCCTCATGTTGTCTCACAAACTGACCATTCACAGAATTTTCCAATCTCTGAATCCGAAGTTCAAATATATTAGACATTTCTGTTATGGAGGAATTTAGAGTTTCAAACTGAGTTTGCAGAAGTGTGTATAGCTGAGGTGGAATGGAAGGTCCACTATCTGAAGTGGAGGCTGAACTGTGATGATGGGTGAGAAAGGTTGAATGGACATGTATATTTTATGGAGGTGGAGATGCATGAGGAGAAGGCACAGCTTGGGGCTCAAAAGGAATGTCAACCTCAACATGTGGCTGGTCCACTGGATCAATTTGAGGTGCTGCATCTTCTGGAGCAACTTCTTCTTGCACTTGTTCAACATGTAGTTCAAGCTCTACAATTGGCCCTCTTAACACTTGATCTCCCTCAACTCTGAACCTCATGAACTTTTGCAAGTGATGCAAATAATATATATTATTCTAAGGAATTTTCTGAACTTTTTCATTCACAAAAGAAATTCCAAAATGCTTGAATACAGCTGTAAGGTGTGCAACATAGGGTAAGGATCTATGAAGATCTTTCCTTATGGTTTCAGACATAATTTGAGTCATTATCAAATTCAAATTGATTTTCACATTCTTCTTCATGCCATACATCACAATCTCTGAATATCTGTCAATCTATTCCTACCACCACCTTGTGGTGTGATAATTGTGGTAAGAATGTGATGTACCAAACGGAGAACTGGAGGAAAGGTGTTGGTATTGAATCTTGTGACATGGGTTTGCCTTGAATCCATTGAATCATGAGGAAGACCAGTGAGCAAAGTGTAGGCTTCATGAAGATTGAATTCAAAATCACTCCAATCCTCACCATCATTTGGAAAGTGAAAAAGTTTTGAAGCTAAATCATGAGTGAAAAAGATAGATACACCCTTGACTTCAGATCTGAAACCTTCTGGATCATCCACCATGTTCAAATAGAATTCTTGAACTAAACGTGGATAAAAAATTCTGAATTCTGAGATAAACTTCAACCACCCTTGAAACTGAATGAAGGGTATAAGCTCTGGAAAAGCATTTGCAAGAGCCTCATCATCTAAAGCCACAACTCTATCTTGAGAATAGAACGAACTTCAGTTGCAACTTTGGATGGGGTGACTACTTGTGCCTCATATGAGTCAGAAGACTCCGAGGATGAGTCTTCTTCAGAAGAATCACTAGAATCCGGTAGAAGCTTCCATCTAGGGTGATGAGAGGGCATGGGAGACTTGCCTTTGCTTAGAGAAGATGCCCTTCCCCTCTTATATGGGGTTCCTGAAGGAGTGATCTCACCCTTTCTCTTTGACGGATCATGGCGAAATTTGCTTCTCCTCTCTGGTTGAGGCTCTTCAATGACAATGCCTTTTGCATCCGCCATGGTCTTTGCCCCTCTCCTTGGAGTCTGCTTGGGAGCCATGATGAAAGGAAGGAATAGAAGAGAAGAAGACTGGAAGATTGGAGAAGAAGAAATGGAAATACAGAGGATTGGTTATTGGAGGTTGGAAGGAGGGAAAAGTTTAAGTGGGGTGGAAAAAACAATCGTAGGGTCAACATGGGACCTAGGGCATAGAAAAAGAGATTTAATCCCTCAAGATGGGGGATAAAATGTACCCGCGGTCCAAATACCCTAAACATGAGCCGCCGATCAAGCCCAGGTGTGTCGACACATAAGAAGGGTGTGTCGACCTGACAAGCTTTTGGTGTCGGCACACAAGAAGAGTGTGTCGACCTCACTTGATAGGAATCGTCAGATTTGAGATAGGAATGAGAAGGGATATCTTTAATATGATGAGTCACATCTGAAATCAATTATTTAGGGATTGTAAAATGTCAAAGAGATCATTTCCAATTTTTCATCATATTCCCATCAATTATTCACTAGGTTGAAAGATATCTGACATGAAATTTATCATTAAGAAATCCTAAAGGATTGAAATTATTTCTAAAGTGATATAAAATCTTCTACATAGTCAATCTCAATCTTTTACACTTTACTTAACCAAAAGTAATGTGATTTCTTTAGGATTAAGTCAATTTATGTTGAAATTAAACACTCTTAAAAGATTTGATTTTAGGTTTAAGTTGTTCATTTTCTTTGCTTGAATTTTTTTTTAGCTTTTAAGCAATGAATATTCAAATATAGTAAATCTTTTTCACTCAAGTATACATGCTTTTTACACACCAGAATCCCTGGCTACTAAAGATTTACTAATTATCATGTTTCAAGGGGTGAATGAAAACCTTTTTACATGGAAATATACATTTATCAGAAGCCAATATTTCCAGTTACTCAGTTGACATTGGTTCCTTTTATTTTGATTTTACCCTTAGAACAGAGATAACACAGCACCTCATGACATACATGGCACTTCACTTTTTGTGAAGGTGTGCAGTTTCTCAGTGTTATGCCATTGCTCTGTCAGAAAATCTTCTTGTAAATGAACATTGAGACTTTTGACACAACTTTACCTTTTATCAATCTTGAAAGAAGTGTGTAAGATCAATACAAAATTGAGCAAAAGTCCATAAAAGAAAACAAGTTACTTGAGGAGTTCAAAGTAAAAGAGAGTGTTGACTGAAGGAACATGTTATAGCAATTAAGAAATCAATTCTTATTTTCTTCAGAAGAATTAATGAACATTTCAAGTATTAGATATTTATCAACACACTGAATTAACTTGAGTTTTGATGAGAGAAAGTGGCAATGAAGTCTTTAGCTCCCCCTAAGTTATTGATCTCATCTATTTTTCATCAAAAGTAAAGAATTCCTTCTTCAATGAAATTGTGATTAAGATGATCAAGTGAATTTGATGAATTAGAAATTGAGGAATTGATGGCTTCAAGAATGAACATGAACTTGATAGAAGTTTCACAGAAGGCTCACATCACCTCAACATTTTCTTGTTCAGTTTCAGCAACTTACTCTCAAAAGTTTGTGAACAATCTTGATTCTTTTGAACTGAAATCTCAGATCTTACCCTTGTTTCTCAAGCAAAGGTGCTCCCCCTCAATATGTGCATCAGAAATTCAGCATTCAACCAACGCACACTCAATTTCAGCACTCAATTTCATCAAACAAACATACATGATCAATCATGTTTCAAGCATATTAATAGCAATCACAACAATTTTTTTTAAATAATTTCAAAAACTGAATGATTCTTACACATGTTAGATCATGGATACTTGGCGGAGGATTTTCCTCAACACATAATGATAGCTTTCAAACAAGCATAACTTGTCCTTTCACTAATCACTAATTGATATACCTCATAATCTTAGCATAAAGAATCAAAAAGTATTTCAGTTTTTATTCCATGTTGCATATTCCAAGTTCTCTTCTCAGAGATGTGAATCTGTCTTCAGCCAATGGTTTTGTGAAAATATCTGCAACTTGTTTTTCAGTGGCGATGAATTCTAACTCAATGTTTTTGTTTGCAACTTCATCCCTTAGAAAATGATGTCTGATCTCAATATGTTTTGTTCTAGAGTGTTGAATTGGGATTTTAGAAAGATTGATTGCACTAGTATTGTCACACATAATAGATGAGCATCCAATATCAATGTTGTAGTCAAGCAATTGACTTTTAATCCACAACACTTGAGTTGCACAACTTCCTGCAGCAACATATTCTGCTTCTGCAGTAGATAGTGCAACTGAGTGTTGCTTTTTGGAAGCCCATGTTATCATGCAATTTCCTAAGAATTGACAATAACCACTAGCACTCTTTCTATCAAGCTTACATCCAGCATAATCAGCATCAGAATATGAAATGAAATTAGCATGACATCCAACTGGATACCATAAACCCAAATCACAAGTTCCACAAAGATATCTAAAAATCCTCTTAACTGTAAGCAAGTGACTTTCCTTTGGACTAGACTGAAATCTAGCACAAAGACATACACTAAATTGAATATCTGGCCTACTTGCAGTAAGATATAAAAGAGATCCAATCATACCTCTGTATTGCTTTGCATAAACCAATTTACCTTTTTCATCTTTGTCCAATTTGATGCTTGTACTCATGGGAGTTGATGCTGGTTTGGCTTGTTCAAAGTGAAATCTTTTGAGCAATTCTTTTACATATTTGGCTTGATTTATAAAGAACCCATCCTCAAGTTGTTTGACCTGCAAACCAAGAAAGAAATGTAATTCTCCCATAAGACTCATTTCAAATTCACTGTGCATGTGATTTGAAAATTCTTCACACAGTGAAGGATTAGTGGATCCAAAAATAATATCATCCACATACACCTGAACTACAATGATATGATTATGAACTGATTTTGTGAAAAGAGTTTGATCCACCTTACCTCTGGAATAATTCGTACCAACCAGAAAACTACTCAATCTGTCATACCATGCTCTTGGAGCCTGTTTCAAACCATACAGAGTTTTATGCAGTTTATACACATGGTTAGGTTTATCATGATCCTCAAATCTAGGAGGTTGAGCAACAAACACTTCTTCTTTTTTGTAACCATTTAAAAAGACAGTTTTCACATCCATTTGAAACAATTTAAAGTTTTTGGAACATGCATATGCCAATAGAATTCTCACTGCTTCTAATCTAGCTACTGGTGCAAAGGATTCCTCAAAATCAACTCCAAGTTCTTGATTATATCCTTTAGCAACCAGTCTTGCTTTATTTCTGACAACTTTTCCTTCTTCATTCAATTTATTTCTAAACACCCAACTAGTTCAAATTATTGAGTTTTCAGGATTTTTGGGAACTAGATTCCAAACATTATTTCTTTTGAATTGATTCAATTCATCATGCATTACTTCTATCCATGAATTATCTTTTAGTGCTTTTTCAATGTTTTTGGGTTCTATTTGAGATATGAAAGCCATATGATCTTGTTCAATGACACTTCTGAAATGAGATCTTGTATGGACTCTATCATGAACATTTCCAACAACATTCTCAAGTGGATGGTCTTTAAAGTATTTGAAATTACCTCTTGTTGCTGTACTTACCTGCTCTGGTGTCGACTCAATGTCCTGTGATGTCGACTTAGCTTCAGGTTCAAAACCTCTTCATTCTCCACAGATTGATCTTTTCTTTTATGAGAATGTCAACATCTTCTTCTTGATTCTTGCACAAATCAAGGTCAGTAGATTTTTCAATATTCTCATCAAATATGACATGAGGAGTTTCCTCCACACTGTTTGATTCATTGTTAAACACTCTATATGACCTTGAATTTTCAGAATATCCTAGAAAGATGCCTACATTACTTTCTTTTCAAATTTATAGGATCATGTTTGTCATTATTATGAATGAAAACTTTACATCCAAAGACTCTAAAATATGCAATGTGAGGTTTCTTACCTTTCAGAAGTTCATAGGAAGTTTTCTTAAGGACTGGTCTTACCATTACTCTGTTGAGGACATAACATGAAGTGTTGATGGCTTCTGCCCAAAATTTTCTTGGAAGTTGACTTTCAATCAAAAATGTTCTTGCCATCTCCACTAAAGTCCTATTCTTCCTTTCAACAATTTCGTTTTGTTCAGGAGTCCTTAGAGAAGCAAACTTGTGATCAATTCCTTTATTCCTGCAAAAATAAAAAAACAAATTATTGTCAAATTCTCCTCCATGATCAGTAAGAATGGAGTGGATTTTATTTGTTTTTGCATTTTCAATTTTATCAACAAATTCTTTGAAATTTTATAAAGTGTCACTCTTGTCAGATAGAAAATACACCTATGTGAATCTAGAAAAGTCATCCACAATCACAAATCCAAATCTATGTCCACTAAAACTGAGTGTCCTAGTTGGACCAAATAAGTCCATATGCATCAATTCAAAAGATTTGGAAGTGATTAAGGGTGCAACAGATTTGAATGATTTCTTGGTTTGTTTACCTTGGGCACATGAAGCACATACAATTGCAATTTCTTTTTCTTCATCTTTGGTAAACTATTTACAAGAGAATATCTTCGCAACTTATTCAGAACATTTTCACTTGCATGACCTAACCTTCTATGCCACAGTTGGAATAGATCATGCTGGTTTGCAACAAGACAATGATTTTCATGTTGATGATCATTCAAATCAACCAAGTAAACATTATTAATTCTTTGACTATGAAATTTTATTTTTCCAGAATCTTTTTCAACAATTTCACATGATTCAGAATTGAAAATTACCTTAAGGCCTTTGTCACACAGTTGACTTATGCTCAAGAGATTATGATCAAGACCTTCAACAAGTAAAACATTTTCAATTGAGCTTGAAGGATTCTTACCAATTCTTCCTGTTCCAATGATTTGCCTTTGTTCTTACCTCAAAAAATTACTTGTCCACCATCTTTTTCAATCAATGTTGAAAATTCTTCCTTATCTCCAGTCATATGTCTTGAACAGCCACTGTCAAGGTACCATTTATCTTTCTTGTAGGCTGTAAGACATTCTTGCAAAACAAATTTAGAAAGAGAATTTTGGTACCCAAATTGCTTTGGATCCCATCAGTTGTTTCAGCTCAGCAACAAGATATTTGGAATCCAGATTTGCCTTATTTTCCTTGAGTTCATTATTGATCTGCATTTTTCATCAGTGTGACCAGATTTCTTGCATATAGTGCACATCATGATTCTTTGTGGTGTGAAACCTTATTCTTATTGATGTATGATTTGGAATCAACTGAAGAGTTTTTGTTGTTCTTTGGATTGAAGTTGGTCTCAAACTAGATTTTAAATTATGTTGATCTTTACCTTGAGCCTTTTCATGTTTAAATTGCATTTTGAAATTTTGACCTGATTTTGAATTTTGTTTTTGAGTTTGCTTCTAATTTTCCTTGAAGTTCTTTTCAGAATTACCATAGGAAGTGCTTTCTTGAACAAATGAGGTTATCAATGTTTTTCCAATTTTATTATACATTCAGACTGATAACCTAGACCATGCTTGGTAGGGTTCATCTGAACTCCTAAAATAGCATCTAGGTTTTGTTTGCCTTTAACAAGTCTTGACAAGGTCTCTTCTTGTCATCCAGTTCCTTTTGGACAGTTTTCAGTTCCTCTTGCATCACTTCTTTTTCATTTATGAGTTTCTTATTTTCATTCATTAAGATCTATTTTTCTTTTTCAATTGACTGACATCTCTCCTTGATTACATCAAGTTGTTCATTCACACATTCTTTTCCTTTTTAGGTTATTGATTTCATCAGTCAGTAATTTTGTTTGCTCAGAATCTTGTGGACTTGGCACTATGCTGTTAATTTTTCTTCTCAATGTTTTATTTTCAGACTTTAGTTCACACAATTTTTCAAATAAAACAACATAAGCTTCCTCCCAGTCATCAGTTGAGAAATTTTCAAATGAAGAACTTACCTCATTATTTTCTTCATGTCTTGCCATGAGACAAGTCACTTCTTCTTCTTCTGATTCATTTCTCTTCCTGATCTTCTTCATCCTCATCACTCCATGTGGCTAGCATTGCCCTTGTCTTTTTGAACATTTGATTTTTCAATTCTTTTTCAGATCAGGACACTCTCCTCTCATGTGTTCTGGCTTCCTGCATTCATAGAAAATAATGTCAGTCTTTTATTGGTTTCCAATTTTTGATTGAAATCATTTTTCTTTGAAACATCTTTTTTGACAAAAGGTTTAAACTTACCTTTCCCTTTCTTTCTCAGAAATTTTCTAAATTGCCTTGTCAATAAGGCCAATTCTTCATCATTCTCTCATCAGAAGACTCATCATATTCATTAGATTGATCAGCAATAATTTTTGAACTAGATGAAGCTTTTAAAGCAATAGGTTTCTTAGATGTAGTCATAGATGCATTTCTTTTCAAATTTATCTCATATGTCATGAGTGAACCTATTAGCTCATCGAGTTGCATGGTTGACAGATTTTTTGAATCCTCAATTACAGTTGCTTTTGTGTGCCAGGCTGATTGAAGTGATCTAAGAACTTTCCTAACAAGATCACTATTATAATAGTTTTTTCCTAGACCTCTAAGACCATTAACCAAAATCATGAATTTAGCAAACATCTCAGAAATAGTCTCATCACTTTTCATCCTAAACATTCCATATTCTGATACTATGATACTTGCCTTGGTCTCTCTCACCTCAGAAGTTCCCTCATAGATGAGCTGTAGCTTGTCCCACATCTCCTTAGCAGACTTACATGAGGAGACTCTGGAGTACTCCTTGGGATGGATGGAATATTGCATCATGTTCTTGGCACTCCAGCTAAGTGTGGAATTGTTGATCTGGTCCTTGGTCCATAGACTTTCATCCTCAGGAAGTTCATCAGGTCCCTTGTCGACAATCTTCCAGAGCTCATAATTCTATGCTCTAAGGAACACTTACATCCTGTTTTCCAATAAGCATAGTCAGATCCATCGAAAAAGGAGGCCTAGAAATTGAATGACCCTCAGCAATAAACCCCTTAGTGTTTTCCATAGCAATAAACTCTTGATCATTAGATCAAACACTTAAAGTGCAAAGAGAACCCGCTCTGATACCAAATGAAATGTTGCGGAAAAATTGCTATAGGAAATCTAGAACGGGGGGGGGGGGGGGGTGAATAGATTTCCCCAAATTTTATAATTCACTTCGATTAGGATCTTAGAGAAATTGAATTCAGTATGAAATCTAAAGATCAATGTCTCTTCTAAACAAATTAGACCAGTTAGATGGTGAAATACTAACGAGTCTACCAAGCATCTAACGCAAGAGACAAGCAAACCACAATAACAAAGAGGTTTAGGGTGGTTCGGATTACACAACAGCGTATCCTACATCCACCATCCACACACACACACAAATGTGGCTTATCTTGCCACTTAAAAAAGATCACAAGGATCACACACACACTCCGAGATACAAAAATCTCAGATCCAATCACACACACACACGAAATTGGGCACAAGGATTGCACCAATTTCACAAAACACACATTATGAAATGAGTTTAAGAGTGAGGAACCAGATTGGACAATCAATAGCAGATGGAAGGCTTCTGGTTCGAATGTCCCTGTTTATGCTTGAGCAATGGGGACTAGCTCTTCTGCTTCAGCTCTTGGAAGAAGACTCTGATGGCTCAAAATTCTCCTTCAGTGGATTATCCAAGATGCTCAAAGCTTTTGTTCCTTCAGATCCGGCAGGATGAAGCTTTCTTCAGAGGTCGGCTGGAATACTCTGGAGCATGAAGAGTAGATGTGTGTCCGATGGATGCTTCTCCAAAAGCCAAGTGGCAAAGGGTATTTATAGCCCCAAGGGTCCACAAAATATCTTGGGAATTGGGAGCATAGGAATTCCTGCCCAAAAGCCTTACCAAAATTATCCACCTGCCTTGGTAATTTTAGATCTGGAGAATTATCCAAACTGTGTCGACACTACACTGTCATGTGTCGACACACAGGTTCCTGGCTGAGAAATAAGCTCCTAGGACAGTGTACTAGTGTCGACACATAGCTGGACTATGTCGACACTGGTACGCGCGCATGTTGATTGTGCATTTTCGTGTCATTTTCGTTGTCCAGAGTTCTCGCACAAGTCAAAATGTGCACTTCCTCTAAACTGTCTCACAGAATTAAAATAGTAAAAAGGAACTAGCACAATGGTGAGAACAGGTCATATCCACGGAGAGGCAGAATAAAGTTTGACTTAAAACTACTTCGATTTGAAATCTCTATCGACGATGCATAAAACGTGAATCACTGTACCCTCTCAATTGAGGGATCAAACAGGTCAACAAAAATTCTTGAAAGAAAAATTATCCAATCAATGTACCCCTATAGCTCAGGGGATGAACAATCACATTCTCAACTCTCCAAAAACATCTATCAGAATGAGACAGTGAAAAGATCATATTGAGACAATGAAAAGGAATGCAACCAAAGATTAAAGTTGAGATCAACAAGAACTGTAAGAATGTCAGATTACTGTACTAAAGATGATGACAAAATCAGTAAAGAAAATATTACAGAAACCATGAACAACACATCATGCTCCAATCTGTTTAGGGGACAGAGAACTAGAAACACTAATGAAATAGAAAACTCAAGTAACAATTGCACTAAATCAAACTCTGGAACATAAGAAGTGGGAAAACTACTAAATCCTTCACAGCAGCAGAAGAATTCCTCAACAATTCTGAACCATAAAATCCTCACAAACCAACAGAACTCCAACAATCGCACCAGATCAAACAAGCCTCTGGAATCCCAGACTCTAATTCTCACCGCAGCAGGAATATAAACTTCATAAATTCTACTCTCGAGCTGAACTCTCCGGAAGTTCCCTGGACAATGGACTACCACAGATCAACCCAAGAAATCAGTTCTTCTTGGTTGCCCTATGTTGTCTCTGCAGCACACACCTCTGGAATTCTTTGACGTACCTGACCACCAATCTCAAGATGAACACAACAAGAATAATGAAAGAACTCCGGATCAACCTACCAGCCAACAGCAAAACAGGCAAATGCTTAAAAGCTTACAGAAATAAAAGAACAATTGCAGTAAGACAGAAGAAATGACAAAGCAAATTAATCGAAATGGGCAAAAACAAGTGCCCTGGATCACCCTCACAATTGCACAAATTCCTTACAGAAGAGAAGAAGAAAACATAAACTCTAACAGTCGAATCCCAATTGCTGAACAGAAGAAAGAAGGAACATAAAAAAATCGAACTCTGATCTGAACTCCCTTCCCTGCTCTGCTCAAACCAAAAATACAAGAACTGGGAAGAACAGGAAATAAATAAAGGAAAATGTAAACTAAAATTCCTAAAAATTCTAACCAACCAAAGCCCACAGCAGACCCCCGAAGAACTGCTCAACAAGGAAACGAAGAACACCCAAAATCAAAAGAACAGCAGAGAGGGAGAACCCCCTGCTCCAACCCTCCGGAACACTCCCTCTCTGGCTTGCTCAAACAGGGAAAACTGGGAACTGAAATTCTAAAAAAAATTCGAACCAGCCACCCACGGAGAAGAGGACCTCGGGTCCTTTTATAGATGCCGGGCGCCTCTGCATCAGCTTCTTCCCGCCTCCATACACGGCCAGCTCTAGCTCAGCAGGCCCAGCCGCTTCCGCATCAGTTGTGCCATCCGTCAAGCCCGGCCCACACCAGCCATCGCACCTGCATCAGCCGCATGCGCCACATGCCCAAACCCATCTGGCCACCTCATCCGCCCCAGATCTGGTTCACCTGCTCATCCTGGCCGCGCCCTGGCCCAGCCCAGCCATCGCCTCTGCGCCAGCTCAGCTGTGGATCCACCAGATCCGGACCCCAGGGCGCCAAGGTGCTGCTTCACACGGGAGCTCCTCCCCAACAGCAGATCCGCGCGGCTCAGATCCGCCAGCGCCAGCTCACATCTGCCCAGCCATCGCCTGCCGCGCTCCCAGCAAACCGGTTGCCAGCTCCTTCACACAGTAGATCCGCGCCAGAGCGCTGGCCGCCCAACGCTCTGCACGAACCGCCTCCCAGATGCTCCAGTTGCTTCCGTCGATCTGGTGGAGAAGAAGAGAACAAGGGTTTTAAATGGAGTTGAATGGGATACGTGGCCAATTTTGGTGAGATGTGGTTGGGATGTTAAAAAAAATTATTTATTTATAGGATTAGGTGAGATATGTGGCATGATTTATTTAACTACAAATTTGATTTATTACGAGTACTATTTACAAAAATTGAGGATATAACTAAAAATTATTTAAAAAGTGAGAAACACTTTATTATTCAAAAAGTATTGACAGTATTCCATGAAAATCTAACTATATATATGTCTATCCAAAAATTTAACTAAAATGTTCAAAATTTTATTTATAGATGAAATGAAATTTAAAATCAAATGTATATTATTTACAGACAAATGATGTATAAAAATTACTATATGTATGACATTTAACGCGAAAAATTTATGTAGTTATCACTCCCCCCTACTTAAAATTGCTAGTCCCTTAGCAATGAAAATTACTCCAAATGTAGGACTAGAAGATACAATGTCTCATGATAACCAGTCATCATGTAAAGATTAATGTAAAGACATGTCTTTCCTAATTGTAAGGCTTATGTCAAGAAATTTGTGCACAAAAGGTAGCTCACTTAAGGGTTCACATCAGCCCTTCTGAAGCTCCTCTGCCTTAGTAGTATTGGAGATTAGATTGATTTGAGGGAGACGAAAAGAATTGTGGAATAAGATCTTGCTAGTCAGATCGGGTTGTCTCTCTTAGTTCCATTCTGTCCATCTTCCTTGAGGATTATGGATCTGAGCTGAGGACTTTTGTCCTTTTATTTGCACTTTGTGCACTCAGAATTTTCTCTTTTTCATCCATAATGCTGCACAACCCATCACTTTTCAAGAGTAGCGAGTCCAACTTTACTCAGATCCGGGCATTTTTCATGGATATATTTTTCTTTTGCTTTTGCTTTTTGCTTTTGATTTTCTTTTCTTTTCCTCTTACGGAAGAATGAACAGTCAGGTTCCTTGATCACATACCTTCACTTCCTTCACAATTCACTTAAGGGGAAGGGAGAAAACCAATCACCTCTTTCCTACTAGCCTTGACAAATTTGCTACATTCGGGTTCAGCTAGTCTCAATGGCTGTGTAGTGTGTGTATGAAACTTCTTGCCATAAATCCTTACATAAGGTAGACAAGAAGTACATGTAATCATTTACTAGATGCTATCTAACATGGATGTTTGCAAAGGAGTGTGACAACCACAAAATTTTAATGGTTAAAGATCAGACACATAGTCTGTGAAATGACAAGCATTTTTATTCAAAGATTTATTTAAAGATGAAACATTGTGAAATTTTTTTTTTTTTTTTGTTTTATTTGCATATGTACAAGCTAAAAAGATAGAAAATGAAGCATTGGTTAGGGGTGGGGACTATGCATGCTTTATTCTACCTCTCCCCCCTACTTATTTGCAAGAAAAGAAAGCAAGATAGAAAATTACCTGATAAGGAAAATCTGTACACTTGGGTTGCCTCCCAAGAAGCGCTAAGTTTATCGTCTTCAGCCAGACGCAATTAGGCTTCACTTGGCTCATCTAGCTTGGTAGACTCAACTTTCAAGGAAGGCGGGTTTTCAAAAAATGCTTTAACCTCTGCCGTTAACAGTGGACGATTGTCCAGTTTTAGGATCAAGAATAACGACAGCGCCATTGTCATAGACTTTGACAACCATGTAAGGCCCATCCCACCGGGACTTCAATTTTCCCGGAAACAGACGAAGTCTAGAATTAAACAACCAAACTTTATCATGCACTTGAAAAGTTTTTCTATGAATGTTTTTATCATGGAATGCTTTGGCCTTGGCTTTATAGATCTTAGAACTTTCGTAGGCCTCATTTCTGAGCTCTTCTAGCTCATTCAGATGAAGGGTCCTTTGCTGACCAGCTTGGCTAAGTCAAGATTGACTTGTTTAATAGCCCAATAGGCTCTATGCTCAAGTTCGACCGGCAAATGACATGATTTTCCAAAGACAAGCCGGTAAGGGGACATTCCAATGGGAGTTTTGAAAGCAGTTCGGTAGGCCCACAATGCATCATCTAACCTTTCTGACCAGTCTTTCCTATCAGGCCTAACCGACTTTTGAAGAATGTTTTTAATCTCCCTGTTTGATACTTCCACTTGGCCACTAGTTTGGGGATGGTAAGGTGTTGCTAGCTTATGGGTGATCCCATACTTCCTTAGGAGGGTCCTAAATTGGGTGTTAATGAAATGAGGTCCTCCATCACTAATGATTGCTTTGGGCCACCCAAATCTAGAAAAGATGTTTTTCTGAACAAATTTGATAACCACCTTATGATCATTGGTCTTTGTGGCAATGGCCTCTATCCATTTGGACACATAATCAACAGCAACTAGAATGTACGTGTATCCAAAGGACGGTGGAAAAGGTCCCATAAAATCTATCCCCCATACATCAAAAATTTCTACAACCAAATGGGGTTAAGAGGCATCATGTCCCTCTTAGAAATATTTCCCATGGTTTGACATCTAAGACAAGCCTTACAAAATTGATGAGCATCCTTAAACAATGTGGGCCAGTAGAAACCAGAGTCTAAGACCTTAGCAGCGGTCTTCTTTCCTGAAAAGTGTCCTCCACAGGCGAGAGAATGACAAAACTTGAGGACACTTTGGTGCTCACTCTCAGGGACACATCTTCTTATCACTTGGTCTGGTCCTATGAAAAATAGCTCCGGGTCCTCCCAAATAAAGTACTTGTCTCTAGCAAAGAATCTCTCTCTCTCATTTTTGGTCCAATCCCCAGGTACTCGTCCAATGACTTTGTAGTTCACAATGTGTGCGTACCATGGAGATAAAATGTTGGAGACAGCTAAAATGTGCTCATCTGGGAAAGCATCTCTAATGGGCATAGAGTCCGGGGCAACTATTCTAGACAAGTGGTCAGCTACCACATTCTTGGATCCTTTCTTATCATGAATTTCCAAATCAAACTCTTGTAACAATAGAATCCATCTGATCAATCTAGGCTTGCATCCTTTTTGGCAAGCAAATGCCTCAAGGCAGCATGGTCAGTGAAAACAATGATTTTGGCTCCTAAGAGATAAGATCTGAATTTCTCTAAAGCAAAAACAACAGCTAGGAGCTCTTTTTCAGTGGTTGTGTATCGAATCTGAGCATCATTCAATGTTCTGCTTGCATAATAAATCACCACAGATCCTTTATCATTTTCTGGCCCAAAATGGCACCTACTGCATAATCTGAAGCATCGCACATTATCTCAAATGGTAATGACCAATCTGGAGATTGTAGAATTGGAGCTCTGGTCAAAATGTCTTTTAATTTCTCAAAGGCTTTATGACAAGCTTCATCAAAAATGAATGGAGTGTCTTTTAACAAAGAAGTTAATGGCCTTGCAATTTTTGAAAAATCTTTGATGAACCTCCTATAGAATCCGCATGACCAAGGAAGGATCGAATTTGTTTGACAGAGTTGGGAGGAGGTAATTCGGAAATGAGATTTACCTTGGCTTTATCTACCTCTATCCCTCTCCCTGAGACAATATGCCCTAAGACAATTCCCTCCTTAACCATGAAGTGGCTCTTTTCCCAACTTAAGACAAGATTGGCATTAATGCATCTTTTGAGCACTTCAGTCAAATGGTCGAGGCACGAATCAAAGTCATTTCCAAACACAGAGAAATCATCCATGAAGACTTCTAAGTAATCCCCAACCATGTCTGAGAAAATAGACAACATGCAACGTTGAAAAGTTGCAGGGGCATTGCACAGCCCGAATGGCATGCGTCTAAAGGCAAAGGTTCCAAATGGACATGTGAAAGTGGTCTTTTCTTGGTCATCAGGGTGAATAGCCACTTGGTTATACCCTGAATATCCATCAAGGAAACAAAAGAATTTTGGCCAGCAAGTTTCTCTAAGATTTGGTCAATGAAAGGCAAGGGGAAATGGATCTTTCTTGGTCATCGCATTCAATTTGCGATAGTCAATGCACACTCTCCATCCTGTAGCCAGCCTAGTGGGAATGAGCTCACCCTTTTCAGTTTGAATCACGGTTAGTCCAGACTTTTTAGGCACAACTTGAGTTGGACTAACCCACTGCTATCAGAGATGGGATAAATAAATTCTGCATCCAGCCATTTGACAATTTCCTTCTTAACAACTTCTTTCATGTTGGGATTAAGTCTTCTTTGCATTTCGATTGAACTTTTGGCATTCTCTTCTAAGTAGATGCGATGTGTGCAAACTGAAGGACTTATCCCTCTCAGATCATCGATTGTCCAACCTATAGCTCTCCTATGACTCTTCAAAACATCAATCAATTTCCTTTCCTGCCCTTCCTCAAGATCACTAGCATTATGATGGGCCATGTCTCATTCTCTCCTAAAAAGATGTACTTTAAATTTGCAGGGAGTGGTTTTAGCTCAACCTTAGGAGGACACTCAAATGGAATTGATGGATCATTATCTTGAAACATAGAATTAAATTGTCCTTCCTCTCCCTCAAACCCTAGAGCACAGGGTTGGTCTATTGCTTCTTCCACACAAGACTCTTCCAAGGTGTCTACCACTAGACAACTTTCTCCTTCATCATGATGCCTAGATGCCCTGAAAAATTGATACTAACCCGCCTATCTCCAAATGATATATCCATCATCCCGGTAGCACAGTTAATATTGGCTCTAGCTGTGGCCAAAAAGGGTCTACCAAGGATGATGGTGGACTGAGTCAAATCTTGGGGAGTGTCATGTCCAAAATGATGAAATCGGCAGAGAAGTAACAATCATTGATTTTTACAATCACGTCCTCAACTAAGCCTTAGGAGTGGTGACAGAACGATCGGCTAGTTGGAGGACAACAGAAGTGGGTTTCAACTCTCCTAACTTGAATTTCTCAAAAATGGCAGAAGGTAGGAGGTTGACACTGGCTCCCAAATCTAAAAGGCCACTCTCAAAAGTGACTCCACCGATGGTACAAGGAATTAGTGGAGTGCCGGATCTTTAAGCTTCTTAGGGAGTTGGTTTAAGACAATGGTACTCACAATTTCTGGAGAATTATTGTTTCAGTTTTGTTTCTCACTTCCCGTTTTGGAGTACACATTTCTTTTAGAAATTTGGCATAGGCCGGCACATGCTTGATGGCATCAAGGAGAGGAATGTTGATGTGAACTTGTTTAAACAATTCCAAGAGTTCTTCATTACCAGTGGATTTGTTTTTGGATTTTGGCTTTAAAGCTTCAGGAAAAGGAACTCTTGGGATGTAACACTTGGGTCTTCACTCATCTTGGTTTTGTCTAGAGGTTCGTCAATTATTTCTCCTTTCCCTTGGAATTTCTTTTTCAACATTTCTTCATTTTCTTCTTCAATTTCTCTTTCGTTTCATTTTCTTTATCCTCATTGGACATGTGTGGGTGAGGATTTGTTCTGATTCTTCCACTTCTTAAGGTAGACACAGTTTTGCATTTTCTACTTGTGGGCCCTAGCTTGGGCAGGAGGATGATCCTGTTGTATAGGTTGGTTTGATTTTGAGGTGCAGGAATGTTCTGGACAAAAGCTTGTTGTGGGTGCTGTGGTGGAGGTGCATTTTGTCTAGCAGGTGGTGGTCTGTACCCCTGACCCTGATGGTATTGCTGGTTCTGGTAGAATCCGGGAGGGTTGTTCCTTGGGTTTGCTATAGTTTGACTTGGTAACTGACCAGTCTCCCTCCTTTGACATACATCAGCAATTTGAGACTCTAACCTTGCAAAATTTTGTTGAAAATTTTGATTTTGAGTTTGATATTGAGTTTGTTGTTCTTGTACAGTTTGGCATAGAGTCGCCATCATGTTTTGGAGTTGATTCATTTTATCATCCCAATTAGGTTGAGGAGGTGGTTGTTGATATGAAGGTTGTTGGAAATTGGTCTGAGCAAATAGATTGGAATTTTGATTTCCCTGGAATTGTGGAGGTTTTGAATTAGAAGATTGGCCAGATCCCGAATTTTGATTGGGATAGGATTGACCGTACATGGATTGCTTGAAGGCAGGTTGGGAAACTTGTTCAGATTGATTTTTCCATGAAAAGTTCGGGTGATTTCTCCAACCAGGGTTGTATGTGTTAGAGTATGGATCATAGGAGGGTTTGTAGAAGCCTTGAGCAGCTTGGACTTGTTCCTGAATGAAAGGAGGTAATTGGGCAGTAGTGGGACAAGCACTGGTGGGATGAGCTGGGCTAGCACACATAGCACAAGTTTCAGTTTGTTGAGAAAAATTGGGTGTGGCTTGCCCAGTCAAAGAAAGTAATTGATCAAATTTTTGTTCCAACTTCTGCTCCAATCTCTGGTCAAGTCTAGCTAACATGTCTTCTACCCTAGAGTCTGGTTCTCCTCTTCCTCTTACTTCATACATCCCTGCCTTCTTCACAGGTCCTAACGCTCTCTCATAAGAGTAGAGTGAGGCATGATTGATAGAGTTCTCACTCAATGTTTCAAAAAGATTGTATGCCTCATCCTCACTCTTAGTCATGAATGCTCCCCCACACGAAGCATCAACCATTTGCCTGTTCGATTCAGTTAATCCTTCATAAAAAGCTTGAACTATTTGCCACCTCGACAAACCATGGTGGGGGCATTTCCTAAGCAACTCCTTCAATCTCTCCCATGATTCATGCATTAATTCTCCCGGGTGTTGGGAGAATCCAGTTATTGCCCTTCTCATGGTGTTGGTCCGGCCAATCGGGTAAAATTTCTTTAAAAATTCCTGCTGCATTTCTGGCCATGTTGTGATAGTTCTCCCTATGGTTCCCAACCAATGTTTAGCCTTGTCTTTTAAGGAGAATGGGAATAGGGTCAACCTTAAGGCATTTTCTGTGAAATTTTGGATTCTTACAGTGGAACAAATCTCTATGAACTCATCTATATGCCTATAAGGGTCTTCATTAGAATTGCCATAAAAGGATGGCAACATCTGAATGGTTCCAGGTTTGATCTCAAAATGATTTGCCGGAATTTCCGGCCTAATGCAAGTGGCAGGTTGATAGTCAGAAGGAATGAAGTATTCCTTCATTGTCTGGGTGCAGCTTCTTCTAAGTTTCTAGCAACTTGGTTCTGGTTTTGGTTGGCCATCCTATGGAAAAATCTTTCAATCTCGTCTATAGGTTGGGCCAAATCTAAATTCTGGGAACGTCTACCAAGCATGCACAGATAAAAAGCCTTCTATTTTTGATTTTTGAATTTTTTAAGATTTTTATTGATTTTTGATGAATTTTTAAACAAACACAAACAAACAAAACACTTTCAAATCAAATTATCCTACCACTAAGTGTTCCGTGGACTTATGTTATTTTTCTCAAAATCAGATTTATACTTGCTTAAGTCCAATCCTAACTCTTTTTGTACTGGCCAGGTAAGAGGTGGAGTAGAGGGAGGCCCCCCTTGCTTTCGCAAGGACCCAATTAAATAACCTCTAGCTCACTTAAGCGTAAGCTTTTTAACCTCTAATCCTAGACACCAGACTTAAAGAGAAGTTTTAGAATTAAGAAAGAACAAATCTAATGATGAACCCTAGGGCCAAGTCTACTATTTTTATTGAAAGTTTAGGACAATGCAAGAATGTGAATTTTTTTGTGATTTTTGGGCAAAGGAAAGGGTGATGAAATCCCTCACCTTATCTTTTTATCTAATGGGTTAAGCCCTTAACAGTCTCAATTACAAATGTGAAGTGCACAGATCAAATTTCAAACAAGGGATTATCTAATGCTAAGTCTAATGCATGAAACGAGAGAGAGAAATCTTACCTTTCCCCCGCTCTCTTCAATGCAAGAAAAAAATGAAATGACAATTAAAATGATGAATGTCCTAAAACATGAGATTCTAATCTAGAGAGATGAAATTTTTTTTATTATTTACAATCAAACAGCTAACATGGAAGAGCGATTTGGAAAATTTTTAGATTTAAAAATTTTTAATTTTTATTTGGTTTTTGAACATAAGGAAATGAAAGTAAGAAAATATAAAGTGGTACTATAGACTAATGCCAAACCAATCAAACCACAAAGAGGCCATTATTACATGCCAACGAGAAAGAAATCTCTGTACATGCACAGAGAGTACATGAAAGCCTCACTACAAAGTTCACTCACACTCTTTCTATCTAAAATTTGGAATTAAAAGCAATTAAAAAAAAATTTCAGCAAGCTTCTCCTCCAATGGGCTTCAAATCTCCAAGCCCAAATCTCCAAGTCCCACTCCAAGTGTGCAAATTCTGTAATGAAAGCCCAATAACAAGTCAAATGAAATCTCAAGGTAAATGAAATCAAATTAAAGCAAATCTAAATCAAACTCTAATGCCTCCCCGGCAACGGCGCCAAGATGGTACGCGCGCATTGTTGATTGTGCATTTTCGTTGTCCAGAGTTCCTCGCACAAGTCAAAATGTGCACTTCCTCTAAACTGTCTCACAGAATTAAAATAGTAAAAAGGAACTAGCACAATGGTGAGAACAGGTCATATCCACGGAGAGGCAGAATAAAGTTTGACTTAAAAACTACTTCGATTTGAAATCTCTATCGACGATGCATTAAACGTGAATCACTGTACCCTCTCAATTGAGGGATCAAACAGGTCAACAAAAATTCTTGAAAGAAAAATTATCCAATCAATGTACCCCTATAGCTCAGGGGATGAACAATCACATTCTCAACTCTCCACAAACATCTATCAGAATGAGACAGTGAAAAGATCATATTGAGACAATGAAAAGGAATGCAACCAAAGATTAAAGTTGAGATCAACAAGAACTGTAAGAATGTCAGATTACTGTACTAAAGATGATGACAAAATCAGTAAAGAAAATATTACAGAAACCATGAACAACACATCATGCTCCCAATCTGTTTAGGGGACAGAACTAGAACACTAATGAAATAGAAAACTCAAAGTAACAATTGCACTAAATCAAACTCTGGAACATAAAGAAGTGGGAAAACTACTAAATCCTTCACAGCAGCAGAAGAATTCCTCAACAATTCTGAACCATAAAACTCCTCACAAACCAACAGAACTCCCAAAATCGCACCAGATCAAACAAGCCTCTGGAATCCCAGACTCTAATTCTCACCGCAGCAGGAATATAAACTTCATAAATTCTACTCTCGAGCTGAACTCTCCGGAAGTTCCCTGGACAATGGACTACCACAGATCAACCCAAGAAATCAGTTCTTCTTGGTTGCCCTGTGTTGTCTCTGCAGCACACACCTCTGGAATTCTTTAGACGTACCTGACCACCAATCTCAAGATGAACACAACAAGAATAATGAAAGAACTCCGGATCAACCTACCAGCCAACAGCAAAACAGGCAAATGCTTAAAAGCTTACAGAAATAAAAGAACAATTGTAGTAAGACAGAAGAAATGACAAAGCAAATTAATCGAAATGGGCAAAACAAGTGCCCCTGGATCACCCTCACAAATTGCACAAATTCCTTACAGAAGAGAAGAAGAAAACATAAACTCTAACAGTCGAATCCCAATTGCTGAACAGAAGAAAGAAGGAACATAAAAAAATCGAACTCTGATCTGAACTCCCTTCCCTGCTCTGCTCAAACCAAAAATACAAGAACTGGAAGAACAGGAAAATACAGGAAAATGTAAACTAAAATTCCTAAAAATTCTAACCAACCAAAGCCCACAGCAGACCCCCGAAGAACTGCTCAACAAGGAAACGAAGAACACCCAAAATCAAAAGAACAGCAGAGAGGAGAACCCCCTGCTCCAACCCTCCGGAACACTCCCTCTCTGGCTCTGCTCAAACAGGGAAAACTGGGAACTGAAAATTCTAAAAAAAAATTCGAACCAGCCACCCACGGAGAAGAGGACCTCGGGTCCTTTTATAGATGCCCGGGCGCCTCTGCATCAGCTTCTTCCCGCCTCCATACACGGCCAGCTCTAGCTCAGCAGGCCCAGCCGCTTCCTGCATCAGTTGTGCCATCCGTCAAGCCCGGCCCACACCAGCCATCGCACCTGCATCAGCCGCATGCGCCACATGCCCAAACCCATCTGGCCACCTCATCCGCCCCAGATCTGGTTCACCTGCTCATCCTGGCCGCGCCCTGGCCCAGCCCAGCCATCGCCTCTGCGCCAGCTCAGCTGCGGATCCACCAGATCCGGACCCCAGGGCGCCCAAGGTGCTGCTTCACACGGGAGCTCCTCCCCCAACAGCAGATCCGCGCGGCTCAGATCCGCCAGCGCCAGCTCACATCTGCCCAGCCATCGCCTGCCGCGCTCCCAGCAACCGGTTGCCAGCTCCTTCACACAGTAGATCCGCGCCAGAGCGCTGGCCGCCCAACGCTCTGCACGAACCGCCTCCCAGATGCTCCAGTTGCTTCCGTCGATCTGGTGGAGAAGAAGAGAACAAGGGTTTTAAATGGAGTTGAATGGGATACGTGGCCAATTTTGGTGAGATGTGGTTGGGATGTTAAAAAAAAATTATTTATTTATAGGATTAGGTGAGATATGTGGCATGATTTATTTAACTACAAATTTGATTTATTTACGAGTACTATTTACAAAAATTGAGGATATAACTAAAAATTATTTAAAAAGTGAGAACACTTTATTATTCAAAAAGTATTGACAGTATTCCATGAAAATCTAACTATATATATGTTCTATCCAAAAATTTAACTAAAATGTTCAAATTTTATTTATAGATGAAATGAAATTTAAAATCAAATTGTATATTATTTACAGACAAATGATGTATAAAATTACTATATGTATGACATTTAACGCGAAAAATTTATGTAGTTATCAGACACCACTGGGTACTTGCTGAATTCCTGGTTCTGGGACAGTCAACTAGTGTCGACACCACTGAACACTGTGTCGACACCATTGGCCATTTCTTCAGAATTCTTCTTCTGGGACAGTCAACTAGTGTCGACACCACTGAACACTGTGTCGACACCACTGAGCATATATGACCTTTTCTTTGAACTATATATGAAGGAAATATTATGAGATATAAATTTAAGCATAATAAGAATGACTTCAGTAATTAATGAATCATATTTGAGTATCATCAAAATAAGAGATCCAACACCCTCTAGAAGGTACCGGAACCACGTAGAGTGAGGCAGTGAGAAGGACTAGTCGATCTCCGCCAGAAGAACACCTAAACCACCTCGGCATACCAGATTCAACTAGGAGAGCTCTGCAAATGAGTCTACGGCGCTGTCCCCACCATTTTCCCCTTAGCTACCAGAGTCCATAACTTGAGCATTCCTGCCACCAGGAGAACTCCCTCAACCAGTGCGTGGGGACGAGGGATCCCAGGTAATGGTAACAACCTCTCACGGGACAAGCCATCAAGTGCCAAGCACCGGGCAAATGACTAGTGTGGGACAGCGCTAGGAACATCACAGGTGCCAAGAAACCAGAGATGCAGTGGAAAGAAACTCTGAACAGGTCGCCAGTCACTCTTTGTTTGAGAAGGTGATAGGGTCACTGTCGCTTTATCAAAGGATGTGACACAAAGGTTGTCACAACTTGAATGCGACACCCAGCCTATCACTACCTAGGTCAGAAGGCGATGGGGAAAATGTCGCATTCTGGGTAGCGATAAGGACCTTGTCGCGACCACAGACAGAAGTCGGGGTGCCACCTGAGACCTCCAACAGCCCCATAGTAAAACAAGGTCTTAAGGCGACGACCACCCTGTCTCAACCAGAACACGACAGGGTGTGCTTAACTACCAAACTAGAAGGCGACGAGGTGACACGTCGCGTTCTCGGTAGCGACAAAAACCTTGTCACGTCCACAAATAGAGGCCTGGGTGCCTACTTGAGACTTCCAAAAATGCCCCTAAACCACAAATCCGGTGTGTACAAGGGGAGGGGATCATGGAGAACCATCAATACACATGTTAGGAGTACAAACCACCCTCATCCACACCCATGCATACCAACGTGAGTGATCTGCACGCATGAAACCTCACATGCACACATGATATCACTCAAGCGTAACCCCCAATTCAAGAACAAGAAGAGCCTCAAACATGCATACACAACCTTGCATGGATTCTATAAGGCTTAGAGAAGGGGAATGGATGCCCTAGCATGCTAGAACTAGGGGGAAAGTTGAGGGTCCCTACCTCAAATAGAAGAGCCAACCCGTTGGGGTCTTCTTGTGTGCATGGCCACCTCCTCCTCACTCCAAGCTCCACTCGCTATCCATGAGCCATGTTTGGCTTCCTACATACCGAAGGAGAGGTCACACTTCGAAGAGAAAGCCGCCAGGTCCAGAGGAAACACCACGCCGAGGAGAGACGCGACAATCCTCACCACGAACACTCTCACAAGATCCTCACAGAGATGGTTACATAAAGGGGGTTGGAGGAAGGAGTGGAAGAAGGAGAAAGGGGAAGAATAAGATAGATTTGATGGCCTTGCCTATATAGGCCACAGATCTGAGAACACGACAGCTTGGTGGTCGTGTTCACTAATGAATGCGACAGACACCTTGTCGCGATCCCAAAGTCTTGGTCAGAGCTGACACTCGGACCCGCCACGTGTCACCCTCGCAGGTCTGACACCATGAACACGACGACTGGCATGCCGCCTTCATCTGATAGGTGCCTCGACACGTGTTCCAACTGTCCCGACAGCAAGATGACAAAATTGCATGTTGTGGTTAGAAGGTGAACATGACGACATGATCGCCGCATTCTAAACCAGAACATGACAGCCATTATGTCACCTTCAGAAGGTGACAACCCGATACGTTGCTACCTTCATCAGAAGGTGGTTGACCAAGAAGGAAGGGATGTTACAAATCTAATCAACAACAAAAATTATTTCATCCTCTAAATTAAGGGGAAAACTTGGGGGACGAAGGCAAGCAAACATACCACTCACTCAAACAAGTATGGAAAGTGCTCCTGCATCTCGTCCTTGCGCTCCCACATGGCCTCGCCACCGACACGATTCTCCCAAACAACCTTGACGAGTGGGATCTGCCTCCTACGCAATTGCTGCACTCTGCGATCCACCACACTAACTGGGTACTCTGGCACTGAAAGATCTGGAGCAACCTCTAACTGTGAGTAGTCAAGCACGTGCGTTGGATCTGGCATGTACCTCCTTAGGTGCGAGACATGGAAGACGTCATGAACTCCTGCTAACTCAGGAAAAAGAGTTGATGAGTATGTGACCTCACCAACTCGATCTAGGATGAGAAAGGGACCAACAAACCTAAGGCTAAGCTTGCCCCTCTTCCTGAACCTAAGAACACCCTTGGTTGGCGAGATCTGTAGAAACACGCTGTCACATGCCTCAAATTGTAGTGGCCTCCAGTGAACATCTGTGTAACTCTTCTGTCTACTCTGCGTTGTCTACAGTTTCTTCCTAATCAGTCTCACTATATCTGCACATTACTGAACTAGCTCTGTGTAGCGGTCCTCATCGTTCAAACTCGTTAACCCAATAACGAGCTTGACCTGACTCTACCTCCCGCGAACAAGCTGAAGCCTCGCTAGGGATATCAACACACATGTCCGTAAAAATATAAAAGAACACGCTGAATATATATAAGATTGTACATATCACACATATTTACCTAAGGATTACATAGCCAAGTCTCAACCAAAATCAAGTACAAAGTACAGAAGACTGAGGCATACCCCGAGGCAAAACAAAAAGAAAATTACACTATTGGATGAGTGGACCCAACTCCACTGCAATGCGGCTCTAGACTAGAAGACGGTTGCGTACCCTCCTGCTCTCCCTCACTTGAAAGGATTAGGGGTGGGCCTCACAAGTCACTGGCTCAGTAGGAAAACTCCCTCAAAAGTCGAACAACACTAAACACGTGAGAAGCAGAAGTAAGCAATAGTATAACCAATTAATAAAACTACCTAAGCATGGAACTATAATTGTAGTAAAATAGATAAAGCTACACTATCAATATGAATTCAACTTCCATAAAGACAAAGAAAACCACGCTCAAAAGTACGATCTAAAGAAGGGTGACGCCAAATACGAGTCACGAAGACTTGTTCGCGACACCAGCTATTGACCCGAACAAGCAACACATGTCTACCTCTCAGCCTCGCAGCCATGAAGAAAGGTCTAATTGTCGCTCCACCTCAATAGAGTCAACAAACTGTGGAGACCAAACAACACCACAATCGTAGCCCACACCACTACAGTTCCATGCCTAGCACCTTTAAGGATTCCAGCTCGAACTCCTTAAAGTGAGGCACTGGAAACAGGACTAGTTGGGGACCAGTACATCTACCAGTGTCCGTCCCCCAACCAAGAGCGCGCTACAAGCGACCAAGAACAACCACAACCCACAAGTCATTTTTCCACTGTCGTCTTTCCCTCTGTCGAACGTACAACTCAAGATAAGGAGTGAGGGTGTCCAAGAAGATGACACAGACCTCATCTGTACTCACACTGTACCGTGACAAACCCCGATGACCACATGCCTGGCTCAAAAAGAACCTAGGGTACCCAACTTGAGAGGTAAACACGGAAGACGTTGTATTACCCGACTTGCCACATACGCACAAATCATACAAACTCAGATTCCCGTTCACAACATGTGCCATTGCACCACTTACAACCTATAATACATAAATTTATAGTCACACAAGCCCATATCTGGAAACAACTCATGGCATTGTGCAGTCAAGCTAGGGGTCGGGTGGCTGCCTTCTAAAACATGACAGACATAGATGTCGCTATTTGAAGGTCAAATCGCGACGAGGATAATCGTCGCCTTAAAGACTGAATCGCGACTGGACACGTCGTCGCATTCAAAATACGGTGAATGGTTCCGTCACCTTTTTAGTCGAGAAATCCCACCCAGAAATCCATTTTGAAAATCACACAAACCACCCTGTATAGCCATAAAACTTGGAGATTTGCATTCAAAAGAAAGCCTACTCATTCTTGCTACTCAACTTAACCCATCCCATGCATCAAACACGTTAAACACGATCCATATAACCCGAAATTGAGTAGAATTCCTTTACCACACGAAGAACGTGAAGAACGATGTTGCCCTGGCATTTCCCGCGTTCCTAACAATCTCCTCGCGATGGTAACATGCCAATCTGCATGCTGCAAACGTCAAATCGCCCGAAAATCCCATAGCAACCTCTCCGTCATCCGAACAGTGTTTCCTGCACTGTTTGGCCAGGGCTTGGTCGAAACACAGTAACAGACCAAATCGCGATGTATCGAGCCATCACGTTTAAATGGGGACGTACCCTACTATCGCATTTAAAACACGACGCCCCAGCATGCGACACACGGCGCACATGCAGATGTGCACCCAAGAGAGCGGTGTTTGAATCGCGATGGGGAAGCTAGTAGCGTTTCCAAAACTCGACGCCTGTGTTGGTCACGTTTATGGAAGGCACACCAGAGGTTGGTTGGGCTCAGATTTCCAGCCCCCAACCCCACACAATCCTGTACAAACAACCAAAAACACCACTACTGGGCCATACACTGGCCACCAAACCCATTAAACTATAATCCGAAACGTCACGGTGTTACATTTGGTCCCAACAACTTCCTCTCACAAACCTTGTGCTAATGCAAAGGTGTTCGACATGGTCTACCATACAGAGCCTCGTAGGGCACCATCTCAATGCTGGAGTGAAAGCTATTGTTATAAGTGAACTCCACCATGGGAAGGTACGACTCCCATGTGCCGCCCCAGTCCAGGTAACATGCTCTCAACATGTCCTCGAGGGTCTGTATGGTCCTCTCTGACTTACCATCTATTTGTGGGTGGTAGGCTGAACTCAGTCTCAACTCTGTGCCTAGTGCTCTCTGAAAGTTGCGCCAAAAGTGAGAAGTAAATCGCGGATCTCTATCTGAGACAATAAAGATTGGAGTCCCGTGTAATGGTACTACCCTGTCCACGAAGAATCTGGCAAGCCTGTCCATTGACCAAGCTGATCTGACTGGTAAGAAACACGTTGTCTTCATCAGTCAGTCCACGATCACCCACACACTATCATGACCCTGTGAGGTATGAGATAAACTGGCAACAAAGTCCATGTTGATGTGTTCCCACTTCCACACAAGAATGGGTAACGACTGAAGTTCACCACCAGGATGTTGGTGCTCCGCCTTCACCTACTGACAGGTAAGGCAACAAGCGACAAACTCAGCTACATCTCTCTTCATCTCGGGCCACCAAAAGATCCCCTCAAGTCGTGGTACATCTTGGTGGAGCCAAGATGAACAGAGTACCTCGATCGATGCACCTCAACTAGTAGCTCTTGCCCTGATGTCTGTTGGAACGTACAACCTGCCTCTGAATCTGACCACACTGTCCTCGTCCAACCCCATCTCTGGCATCTACAAGATCTCTGCTAAGTCTAAATCTGCACTTTGAGCCTCTAACACCTGTTGGTACATGGCTGGTCAGACAGTCAAACTGGTCAACACGGCTATATCTCTGGGTCTTGATGGAAGTAACACTCCCTGAACGATGTCCTCCAACAACCTACAGTGTCTAACCAACAAATAACTCAAGTGGGATCTCCTGCTCAAAGCATCAGCTATGACATTAGCCTTTCCCGAGTGATAGGAAAGAGTAAAGTCGTAGTCCTTCAGGTACTCGACCCACCTGCATTGCCTCAGGTTCAAATTCCTTTAAGTGAAGACATACTGTAAACTTTTGTGGTTCGTGAACACCTCGAACACCTCTCCGTACAAGTAATGTCTCCACAACCTCAAGGCAAACACAATTGCTGCAAGCTCCAAGTCGTGAGTCAGATAGTTCTGCTCATGCTTCTTCAGTTGCCTAGAAGCATAAGTGACTACCCTCCCATGCTGCATCAACACGACACCAAGACCAGTCCCCAAAGCATCGGTGTAGACAACAAAACCACCACTACCAGATGACAAAACAAGGATCGGAGCTGAAGTCAACCTACTCTTCAACTCCTAGAAACTCTGCTCACACTTTGTCGTCCACACGAACCTGGTCTCTCGCCAGGTCAACCTTGTCAATGGCTCAACAACTCTGACGAAGTCCTGAACAAACCTTCTGTAGTAGCCTGCCAACCCCAGAAAACTGCACACCTCTGCAACTGCAGTGGGCTGGCCCCAAGAAACCATGACCTCTACCTTGGCAGGATCCACTGCCACTCCACCTGAAACCACATGTTCAAGGAAGTGCACCTCCTTTAGCCAAATTCACATTTGATGAATTTGTCATAAAGACAGTGACTCCTCATTGCCTCCAACACAAGTCTCAAGTTCACCTCATGCTCCTCCATTGTTTCTATGTACACCAGTATCTCATCCACGAATATTACCACAAACCTATATAGGTACTCTCGAAACACACTGTTCATCATCTCCATGAAAGTTGTTGGTGTGTTCGTGAGCCCAAAAGGCATTACAACAAACCCGAAGTGGTCGTAGCTGTACGAAAGGTTGATCTGGCGATGTCTGACTCCCTGATCCTCAGTTGGTAGTAACCTGACCTCAAGTCGATCTTTGAGAACACTGATGCAAACTGCAACTGGTCGAACAAATCATCGATCCTAGGCAATAGATACTTATTCTTCACTATAACTTGATTTAGATGTCGATAATCATTGCACAACCTGAGACTGCCATCCTTATACCTCACAAACAAGACTGGCAAACCCCAAGGCGAACGGCTTGGATGAATGAAGCCTTCTCGAGTAGCTCATCGAGTTGGCACTTCAACTCTCGCAGCTCTGCTGGCGCCATCCGGTACGGTGCCTTGGACATAGGCATCATCCCCGGAAATAACTTAATGAAGAAATCTACCTCCCACTCCAGCGGTAAACCAGGTAGATCTTCCGGAAACACATTAGCATAATAAAAAACAACATGCACATATGAAACCGACAACTTGCCAGAATATGAGAAACATACAGAAGCAAGATATGCCACACAACCATCTCAGATCAGGCGCCGAGCTCTACAGAAAGAAATAAAGGGTCAGCGAGCAGATCGTGTACTACGAAAGCAAAGCACAAGTGCTCCAAGTATCTCGAACTGCATGGTCTTCCCCTGACAATCCACCAACGCAGAATGTGCCTCTAACCAATCCATGCCCAGAATGACGTCAAAGTCATGGATCTGTAAGGCAAACAGCCTGGCTAGTCGAGGATGGCCCTGTACCTCGACGGTGACACCCTCTAAGTAGCCCAGAGTATGCACATAGTCACCTGTAAGAAGCTCAACTGCTAGGTCATAGGCCCTCTTTGAAGAAAAATTGGTAAGTGAACCAAAGGACTCCTCTGAAACAAAGCAATGTGTAGCATCGGGATCAATCAAAACACGGGCAGCTCTACCAAGTATTGGAACCATACTGATGACCAGATTAGAGGCCTCCACCTCTTCTCTGGTGATGTTTATCACACGATCGCGACCACGTCCTCACTGTGGTTGATGTTGGTATTGTGAAGGCTGTTTGTACTACTGGCGCTGCTGAGGTGGCTGGAGCTGTCCCTGGTGCTGCAGCTAATGCTGCGACTGCTGAGGTGGAGAGTACTACATCTGTGGTGCTTGTTGTGCGTACTGGAAAGGTGCTAACTGCTGCTGACCCTGCCTTATCAGACACTCCCGCATGTAGTGACTTGGCTGTCCACAGTGAAAACAAATCACATCATGCTGACCTTGCTCTGCCCCCTACTGCACTGACTGCTCCACTAGCTCTAGCTGATGTCTGTGCTGCGGCTGCTAGGGATGCTGTCTACCCCCACGAGTGAACATCTTCTTAAGCATCGAGTGTAGGCCAGTGCCGCCTGTTCCCAAAGTAGAAGAAGATGATACACTCCCTCGGCTGCCTGAAGGACACTGGTATGGGGTAGACCTCGTCGAACCTCCTCCCTGCTGTGGCTGAAAATAGGACTCCCTCTCCAAGGCAATAGCTCTTGCTACTGCTAATACCAAGGTGTCACCCAGGTGGCCAGCCATGACCCACCTCAACTCCGATCATAACCTACTAATGAACCGCTCAAAATGAGCCTGCTCACTAGGGCTGCAAACGGGTCGGGTTCGGAACTAGAAACAGATTCCGATAACCAAAATATGATTCTGATTCCGATAACCGAAATATGATTCCGATACCGATTCCGATAAGCTATCGGTATCATATTCTGATTTCGAAACTGATAATTTTTATCGGAATCGGGTCAGAATATCGGGTTCCGTTTACACCCCTACTGCTCACTAGTGTCTACATGAGGGATGTGTTGTAAAAGCCAGACAAACCTCTGGTGGTATTGCGCCACGGTATGGTCTCTCTGCGTCAACTCGTGGAACTGGTCTCTCCTCTCACGACGAGCATAGTCGAGGAAGTACTCGCCGTTAAAGACCTCCAAGAACTGCTCCCAAGTGATCTGGTCTAACCTCCTGCCCTAGAAACAAGTCTGCCTCAAGGTCCTCCATCACTCGTGGGCTAACACCTTCAGCTGATAGACTGCTAGATTGACCTAATCCTACTCTACGTAGTCCATGGTCTCGAAGGTACGCTCGAGCTCATGGACCTAACTCTCTACACGGTTAGAATTGAAGTCGCCGTAGATGGTCGGAAGCTGAAGACGAATGAACCTCTCCATAAGTGATTTCTAGTCCTCGGGTGCTGCTGCTACTACTGGAGTCTGCTGCCGTACCATTGGTGGTATCTCTAACTATACTGGTGCTACCTGCGGAGTCACTGGTGGCTGGTCCCCTGCTGCCATCTCTGCGAACTGCTGGCATCTGTTGGTACAATCAAAGAAACTAGAACATAGCTGTCCACCACTGCTCCATAACCTCTGGCAGGGATGGGGGTGGGTACCACTACTGCTGTTGTGCTCCCTGCTACAAGGGAACACTCTGTTGGTCATCGTGCTGAGGCTGAGCATCTTCTGGTGTGCTCTGCTACGACTGACTCGTTCGACACAATGTCCTAATGCTCCATCAGCTCTTTGACCTACCTGCGTCTTCACAGAGCCATCTCCTGTGACACAAACTATTAATCAAGTTTGCGGTTTAACCCGGAGGCTAGAAGTGTTACTTTTACTTCTTATGGAACTTTGTGTTGTCACCTAGGTCCATTACAAGTCTTAATAGACCCCTTGCTTTGATACCACTGTAATGGCCCCGACACCTGGACCCCGACTCCCACTGAGAATCTGACCGTCTGTACCACCGCCCAAGGGCCCGAAGGTGAGGTAGGGCTAACGGACCAGTCTAACAAGATATGTAAGGGAATTAAATAATGACAAAAAAAAATAAAATGTACTAACAAGTGAAGTAAAGACGTCCACCACAAAGTACCAGTCTAGTAAAGTCCCAAGTAACAAAGTACAAGTACTAGAAGAGAGGGGATAACAGGTCCCTTAGGGGCATACCCCGAGGGTGAAGAGTCAAGTAAAAGGGGAACACTGCTCATGGAAGACGTCGTCTACTACGCCCCGGTCTCCTCAGCCCGCCACGAAAGGTGCTGCTGTGAAGTCTCACCTAAAAAGGAGGGGATGAGCTTCACGAAGAAGCCCAATAGAGACTACTAATCTCCCACTGATTCTAACAAGCAGAATAGATATATGGTTTACAGAAAAATAAGAAAGATAATTATGCTAACAGAGTAAGTGCGGAAGCATAAAGTAAACTACACGGCCATCGGTCTAAACACGTCGCGACCAGAACTCGTGTAAACCACGACACTGGGACAAACCCCAAGGCTGCAAACGCAGACAGAGAACAACTGTCTGGATAGAGACACTAGCCATAGAGGACAACTACTACTAGTCAACCGGTCAGGTGCCCCACGCACCTTACCCTCAACCACCAGTCCATGTCTACTATTTCCCATCGGAGTGAGACGTGAAACTAAAAGTAACCACACAACTGCCGTAGTCTGGCCGAACTACGGTCCAACGCCTGGCCTCTATAGATGGTACCAGAACCACGTAGAGTGAGGCAGTGAGAAGGACTAGCTGATCTACACCGAAAGAACACCTAAACCACCTCGATGTACCAGAGTCAGCTAAGAGAGCTCTGCAAAAGACTCTATGCCACTATCCCCATCATTTTCCCCTTAGCTACCAGAGTCCGTAACTCGAGCACTCCCGCCACTAGGAGAACTCCCTCAACCAGTGCGTGGGGACGGGGGGTCCCAAGTAATAGTAACAATCTCTCACGGGACAAGCCATCAAGTGCCAAGCACCGGATGAACGACTAGTGTAGGACCATGTTAGGAATAGCACAAGTTCCAAGAAACCAAAGATTCAGTGGAAAGAAACTCTGAACAGGTCGCTAGTCACTCTCTGTTTGAGAAGGCAATAGGGTCACTGCCGCTTTCTCAAAGGACACGACACAAAGGTTGTCACAACCTGAATGCGACACCCAGCCTATCGCGACCTGGGTCAAAAGGTGATGGGGAAAATGCCGCATTCTAGGTAGCAACAAGGACCATGTTGCAACCACAGACAGAAGTCCGGGTGCCCACCTGAGACCTCCAATAGCCCCACAGTAAAAATAGGTCTAAAGGCAACGACCACCCTATCACAACTAGAACGTGACAGGGTGTGCATCACTACCAGACCATAAGGCAATAGGACGACACATTGCGTTCTGGGTAGCAAAAAGAACCTTGTCGCGACCACAAACAGAGGCCTGGGTGCCTACCCGAGACATCCAAAAACGCCCCTAAACAGCAAATACGGTGTGTACAAGAAGAGGGGAGCATGGAGAACCATCAATAGACGTGCTAGGAGTACAAACCACCCTTATCTACACCCATGCATGCCAATGTGAGTGATCTACACTCATGAAACCTCACATGCACACATGATATCACTCAACCCTCAGCCCCAATTCAAGAACAAAAAGAGCCTCAAACATGCATACACAACGTAGCCTGGATTCTACAAGTCTTGGAGAAGGAGAATGGAGGCCCTAGCATGCTAGAACTAGGGGAAAAGTTGATGTTCCCTACCTCAAATAGAAGAGCCGACCGGTCTTCTCATGTGCATGGCCACCTCCTCCTCGCTCCAAGCTCCACGCTCACGCCGGCCACGAGTCGTGTTTGGCCTCCGATGAAATATTGCGGAAAAATTGCTATGAAGAAATCTAGAAGGGGGGGGGGGTTGAATAGATTTTTATGGATTTTAAAAATCACTAGATTAGAATCTCAGAGAACTTGAATTAAGGCTTAAATCTAAAACTCAATCACAATTCTGAACAAATTAGATAGGATAGATGGTGAAGAACCAACGAGCCTATCAAGCATCTAGCACAAAAGCAATCAAACCACAGAGACAAAGAGATTTAGGGTGGTTCGGATTACACAATTGTGTATCCTACATCCACCATCCACACACACACACAAAGTGGCTTATCTTGCCAGTTCAGAAAAGACACTGAATAACACACACACTCTGAGATGCAGAGATCTCAGATCTGATTACACACACATGAAATTGGACACAAGGATTGCACCAATATCACAAACCACTCACAATAAGATGAGATTAAGGTGAAGAACCAGAGTAGACAATCGAATTGCAAATTGGGGATGTCTGGTTCGAATCTCCCTGTTCTGATTCCAGGTGGGAGATCATCTCTTCTACTTCAACTCCAGGAAGAAGACTCTGTAATCCGGAGAGTCCTCTTAAGATGGATCATCCAAGGTGCTTGAAGCTTCAATTCCTTCAAATCTAGACGAAATTCTCCAGGATGAAGCCCTCTTCTGAAGTCATCTAAAGCTTTTGGGAGTTGGAAGAACTGATGTGTGTGTTGCCCCCAAGTGAAGTGGATAAGGGGCATTTATAGTCCCATGGGTCAACAAGATCTCTTGGGATTTGGGGGACAAAGATTCCCGCTCAAAAAGCCTCAACCAAAACCATCCACGTGTCCCTGCATTTTAGATCTGGAAAAATATCCAAAGTGTGTCGACACCACACAAGCATGTGTCGACACATAAGGCACTGGCTTCAAATTGGGCTTCTGGAAGAGATAGTGAGTGTCGATTCACAGGCGGGCTGTGTCGACACCACTAGACATTGTTTTCAAACCATACTAATGGGAGGGAAGGGTGTCTACACTCAAGCCGTTTGTGTCGACACCACTGGATGCTTTTTCCTTTACTGATTGATGGATGCTTGAACTGTGTCGACACTACTTGAGTTGTGTCGACACCACTGTCATTACTTGAGCATTTCTTTGAGCTACACATGGAAAAATATTGTTAAAAATAAATGAAGGATGATATCCACATTTGTATGAATCATATTTAAACAACATCAAAATAAGAGATCCAACGATCTCCCCCTTTTTGATGATGGCAACTATGATTCATTAAACAAATTTTGTTTTCTCACATATAAGACTTTAAAGCATTCATTCACATTATTCCATGGCATACAAGAGATATGACAATGACATCCAAATTCATTCCAAATTCTCATCACATCAATAACAACTATGTCATTCAAGTTTTACTTGCCAAAATGATCAAACTAACAAGTTCAAGTACAAAGTGTAATGTGTAAGCCAACAATCAAAAGAAGTAAGAAGTTGTAAAGTAGCATCCATTAACATCCATTAACATCCCTTGCATACAAAATAACCCTTCTCCCCCTTTGACATAATCAAAAGAATAAGACATCATGAAGATGGAGGAGGAGGAGGAGGTAGAGGGAGTAATATGCTTTCAATTGCCTTCATCCTTGCATCCAGAGCACTTAGATTGGATCTCATTTGAGTTTGCATGGTAGTCAGTCTTGTGTGCAAAAGTTCTTCCATCCTCTGAAGGTTCTCATAGATATTTTCTTGGAAGATATTCAATCCATGAGTCATGGGTGGAGGAGCAGATGATGAGCTAGGAGCTGTGCCATTCTGCGAAATGTTGCTAAACTCAGCCAAGAGATCTGCTATCTCCTGATCAATATGTGCAGTGTGAGCCTTCATCTTTTCCATGTCTTCAACAAAGTGAGCAAATGATAGGTGGCACTTGGACACTTGACTCACAACATCTTTGCCCGTTTGAATACTTTGTTGAGTGTGCTCCAAAATAGTGGATAAAATTGCTTGCAAATCAAACTGAAGACCTTGTAAATGAGTGGAAGCATCACCCAGGGTTCCAACCAATCTATTGAACCTTCGAGTAGCATGTTCAGCCATTTCTAGCTGTCTTAAAAACTGTCCATTCACAGTATTTTCCAACCTTTGAATCCGAAGTTCAAAACTGGCAGGAATTTCTCTCATGGATGAATTGAGATTATCAAATTGAACTTGGAGAAATTTATACAGCTCAGGAGGAACAAAAGATCCACCAGATGAAGTGGAGGCTGAACTGTGATATTGTTGGAAAAAGTTTGAAGCGACAATCACATCAGAAGGAGGTGGAGATACATGAGGTGTAGGTGGAACTGGCATCTCATGAGGAATTTCAGGGTCAACATGTGGCTGTTCCACTGGATCACCTGAGGAGCTTCAACATCTGGAGCATGTTCTTCTTCTACATGCTCTACTGGTGGTTCTACAACAGGCCCTCTTAGCACCTGATCACCCTCAACTCTGAACCTCATAAATTTTTGCAAATGATGCAAAGAATATATATTGTTCTGAGTAATCTTTTGAACCTTTTCATTCATAAAAGAAACTCCAATGTGCTTGAATACATCTGTTAGATGAGCAGCATAAGGTAAGGATCTGTGAAGATCTTTCCAAATTGTCTCAGACATGATTTGAGACATAATCAAATTCAGATTCACTTTGACATTTTGCTTCAAACAATACATCACAAATCTTTGAATATCAGTAAGCCTATTCCTACCACCACCTTGTGGAGTGATACTGGTGGTAAGGATGTGATGTACCAATCTGAGTGTAGAGAGAAATGATTGGTGTTGAACCGAGTGACATGTGTTTGTTTGGAATCTTTCTTACCATGAGGTAGACCAGTGAGAAGAGTGTAGGCCTGATGAAGGTTGAACTTATAAGAAAATTAATCCTCACCAGAATTGGGGAAATGGAATAGTTCAGAGGCTAATTCAGGAGTGAAAAAAATTGAAACACCTTTAACCTCTGACTTGAATCCTTCTGTAGCATCCACAATATTCAGGTAAAATTCTTGAACCAATCGAGGGTAGAAAGTTCTGAACTTAGAAATAAATTGAAGCCATCTTTGAAATTGAAAGAAAGAGACAACCTTAGGGAACGCATCAACAAATGCTTGGTCAGATAACTCCACAACCCTAGGTTTGAGAATGGATCTTCCTGTAGTGGCAGTCTGAGATGGGGTGACTACTGGATTCCCGGATGTGTCAGACGAAGACTCAGAGGATAAACTTTTTTCATCGGAGTCACTGGAATTAGGAAGAAGCTTTCTTTTAGGGTATCTAGATGGCATGGGTGACTTGCCTTAGCTCTATGGAGATGATCTACCCCGCTTGGATGGAGTGCCAGACGGACCAGAATCTGCCTTCCTCTTGGACGGATCATGCCAGAACTTCCTCCTTCTCTCTGGTTGGGGTTCCTCAATGATCACTCCTCTTGCAGCCACCTTGGACTTGGCCCCTTGCTTGGGAGTTTGCTTGGAAGGCATGATGGAAGGAGAGGAGAAAAGAAGAAAAGGCTTAGAGGTTTGAAGAAGATTTCTGAAAACGTAGAGGATCGTTTCTTGGAGAGTTGGAGGAGGGAGAAGTTCAAAAGGTTTGAGAAACTCAAAGAGGTATGGTCGACCTAAGGCTTTGAGTCTTTTAAGAATGGATCGACACCAAAAGAGAGGAGATACAATGAACCCCCAATCGATTTAACCTAAATTGGAACCAACGGCTAGGTCCAGTAGTGTCGACACATAGAAGATGTGTGTCGATCTGACAGGGTATGGTGTCGACATAGAATGAGAGTGTGTCGACCTGATTTGGCAAAAGTAGTGGAATTTTTGAAAAATATGAGAAGGAAAATCTTTATTATGATAAAAGTAGTCCAAAATCAAAATTTCAAGGATTTTTAATTTGTTCAAGATTTCATATCCAATTTCTCATCATCATTCCTTTACAAATTCACTGGTTTGAGGAATATCATTCAAGATTTGATCATTAAAAAATTCTGAAGCATTTGGATGACATCTTTATTGAAATAAGGTACTCCCTTCAGTCAAATTCATTCTTTTACACCTTACTAAACCAGAGTAATGTGTTTTCTTCAGGATAAAAGCAATTTGTATTGAAGTTAAACACCTTTAAGAGATTTGATTTATGTATAAATTGTTCATTTGTTTGATTGATTTTTCCTTAAATTTAAGCAATGAGCATTCAAATGTAGTAAATCTTTTTCACTCAAGTACACATGTTTTTTATACACCAGAGTCCCTGGTTACTGAAGATTTACCAATTATCCTGCTTCAAGGGATTAATGATAACCTTTTTACATGGAAATATACATTTATCAGATGCCAATATTTCCAATTACTCAGTTAACATGAAATTATATTTTGATTTTATCCCTTAGAAAAGAGATAACATAACACCTCATGACATGCATAACTCTTCATTCTTTTTGTGAAGGTGTGCAGTTTCTCAGTGAATATGCCATTGCTCTGCCAAAAAAACAATTTATTAATGAACATCAGGAGGTTGACACAACTTTAACCTTCATCAATCTCAAAAAAATGTGTAAAGTCAATACCAATTTAACAATTTTCAACTTAAGAAATCAACTTACTTTAGAAGTTCAGAAAATAAAAGAATATTGATAGGAGGAGTATGTTATGACAATTAAGAATTCATTCCATGTTGTATTCAGAATAATTAATGAGCATTTCATGAATTACATATTCATCAAATCACTGAATTAGATTTGGTTTGATGAGAGGACAAAAAATATTGAAACCTTTAACTCCCCCTAAATTATTGGTCTTATCAATTTTTATAAAAAATAAAGAAAATACTTCTTCAATCATAGAATTGACAGGATAATCAAATAAAATGAATGTGAATCAGATTGAAAGATTTGAGAATACCATAGAAATGATTGGTTAACACAGAAACTGTGAAAGAATCACTTATAGCTAAAGAACAAGGATTTGGTGTTGACACTACACTGTTTATGTGTCGACCTGACAGCGTTGCAATAAACTCATACTTGTTGGGTTTTCATTCTAATGTTTTTAACAACATGTTTTTGATGATGAATAAGTTTAATTGAGGTTTGATACATGACAAAGAACTTGATACAATAATTGGTTATCTATGTATTCATTATACTTGACAATAGATGTTTTATCATGTAGGTACAAATGCATAAAGCCAAGCTCTAACAAAACAAGTGACAAAGATCACAAAAGCAAGGAACTAGGTCACCTGTCGATAGACCCCAATGTACCTGTCGACAGATTGCATAGGTGTGATCAGCCAGAAGACACAGAGCTCAGAAAACATCCATCTGTCAACTGATGCCAAGTCGACTGTCGACAGATCCCACAGACCTGAACTTCCAGACATCTGTCTTTTGCACAATTGCAGCTATCTTTCGACAGATGCCCATCGGCTGTCGACAGATTGCACAGAACCGAAGTTCCAGATTTCTGTTTGTTGCAAACTTGATGTCGCCTGTCGACAGATGGTCAAGGCCTGTCGACAGATGCGGAGAATCTTCAAATACGGAAACCTTCCAAGTTATCCAAGATGGTGTTTCCAAGTCTCACGTCTCTCCATGTGAGAACACCTATATTTAAACACCTATTTGGAAGAAATCTCGTACAGAAGCAGCCACAACCAAAAACCCTAGAGCAAGTCCAAGATCCAAAGAAGTTGTTGCTGCTTTGCTTCAACTGCTGTTCAGAGACCGAGAGATCCTTCGATCCAGCAGTTCCTGAAAATAGAACGTCGAGGATTCAACCTTCTCCATCGATCTGAAGCATTCAAGTCGAAGTTTGAACTCCCTCCAGGCGTTCCCAGAAGAGTTCTACATCAGGATTCATTCTTTCTCTCTGAACTCTTCCTGTTTTCATACTTTCACCATCCTTGTGTGTGTTGTGGTGATTCAAGCGACCCTTGTGCTTGAAATCACGTGTGTGTGTTGTTCTGATCGTGGGTGCACATTAGAAACACGTGTGTGAGAGTTGTAGTCACCGAACTCGCTCATAAGCATTTTCTCTATGTGTGTGTGTGTGTCGTGGACGTAGGATACACGATTTGTGTACTCCGAACCACGTAAATCATCGTGTCTCGTGGTTTGAACGTTTTCACGTTAGATGTTTGATAGGCACATTGCATCTACACACCCTAGATAGACTACTATTTGATCCACACATCACCAACACATCTAAGTCTTAGTTTGATTCTACTGCAAATTCAGAAAGACTTTGTTGTGATTAAAAATGTTGTATTAAACTTTTAATTGACAGTAATCTATTCAACCCCCCTTCTAGATTACCATATTGGGAATTCCGCAAAGCTTTCAATTGGTATCAGAGCCGAGTTTCTCTGATTTACTGTCTTACTTGTTTGATCTTACGATCAGGAGATTCACGGTCTAATGGAATCTAGCAAGGGATTCATGGCCGAGGGTCACTCAGTGACCAGGCCACCATTTTTTGATGGAACTAACTACCCTTACTAGAAAAATCATATGCAGGTGTTCCTAAGAGCACAGAACTACGAGCTATGGGAAATAGTCCACAAAGGCGAATATTCCCTTCCTGAGGACGAGAGTACCTGGACCAAGGACTAGATCGCGAAGGGGACACTCAACTGGAGCGCCCTCAACATGATGCAGTGCATGGTCCATCCCAACGAATACTCGAGAGTTTCCACGTGCACATCAGCAAAAGAGATGTGGGACAAACTCGAGCTAATTTATGAAGGTACGTCCGAGGTAAGGGAAACTAAAGCAAGCATGTTGGTTTCCGATATGAAATGTTTAAATGAACACTATTGAAACCATCTCTGACATGTTTGCGAGATTCATGTTAATTATTAATGGCTTGAATGGTCTGAAAAAGGAATACTCAGAGAGTGATTTGGTGAGGAAGATTCTTCGGTCTCTTCCATCCTCATGGAACACCAAAGCCACTGTCATTGAGGATTCCAAAGACCTCTCAAAAATGAAATTGGATGAACTCATTGGCTCACTGATGACCTATGAAATCAACATGGAAAGAAAGGAAACTGAAGAAAATCCAAGGAAGCCACTTGCTTTGAAGTCTTCCAGGAAAAATTCCTCAGCTTCCAAAAAGGAGGTCATTCAGAAAAGTGATGAGTCTGAATCGTCTAGTGAGAGTGAAAATGACGAAATGGCTTGGTCATGCTAGTTATAATGTGTTGCACAAGATCATGAGGTTCAAACTGGTAAGTGGACTGCAAGTAGACCAGTGCTACTTCTAAAGCTTATGAACTGTTGCACATGGACCTATTTGGACCTACGAGAACACTAAGTCTCAATGGCAAACGATATGGTTTTGTCATTGTAGATGATTTCTCTAGGTTCACTTGGGTGAAATTTCTAGCTCACAAGAATGAAACACTGAATGTTTTTGAAAAATTTTTCAATAAAATTGAGCATGGAAATGCCAACAAAATATGCTCCATCCGCACTGATCACGGGGGAGAATTTGACAACAACTCCTTCACTGATTTTTGCAGGAACCAAGGTATAGAACACTTGTTTTCCTCCCCAAGAACTCCAGAGCAAAATGGGATTGTGGAGAGGAAGAATAGAACCTTGGTGGAGATGGCTCGCATGCTTCTGGTCGAAAATCAACTTGCAAGAACCTTTTGGGCAGAAGCGGTAAGCACGTCATGCTACATTCTTAACAGAGCCATGATAAGACCAGTATTCAAGAAAACTCCCTACGAACTTCTGAAAGGTAAGAAACCAACAATTGGGTATTTCAGAGTTTTTGGTTCAAAGGTGTTCATACATAACAATGATAAAAATGATTTGGACAAGTTTGAAGCCAAAAGCGATCAAGGTATTTTTCTTGGATACTCAGAACACTCTAGAGCCTATAGGGTGTTTAATCTGAAAACTAGAACTGTGGAAGAAACTCCACATGTTTTTTTGATGAATCTCAAATCAAGCCTAACATTGCAAATGCTTACAGGTTTGATGAAACTGAAGGGACAACCCTTGAGGAACTACAAAGAGAAGGAAAAGAAAAATCTCAAGTTGTTTCAAAAACAAAGAGTGGATTTCTTCACAGGTATGATGATGAAGATGACGGTCATCTGTTCATAAATCAAGACGATGTACCTGACCAAGATCCACAAGAGGAAGAACCTCAAATTGAACCACCTCAAGCACTTCCTCCTCCAGAACAACCTCCTCAAATGCAAGATCTACCCGGGCCTTCAACAGTCACCAATGTGAGGTACTCTAAAGATCACCCCCTTGAGAATGTGATAGGAGACTTAAATGAGTCAGTTCAAACTAGATCTAAGGTTAATCAAATAGTTGAACAAGACCATTTAGCTTTTGTCTCTCAAGTGGAACCAAAGAATGTTGAAGAAGCCTTAAAAGAAGATTCATGGATTGATGCTATGCATGAGGAGCTTGGACAATTTCAAAGAAACAATGTCTGGAGTTTAGTTCCTAAAACCCCTGAAATGTCTGTCATAGGTACAAGATGGGTCTTTAGAAACAAACTCAATGAAGAGGGTAAAGTGGTGAGAAACAAGGTTAGACTAGTTGCAAAGGGATACAATCAGGAGTTTGTTGTGGACTTTGAAGAATCCTTTGCACCTGTAGCTAGGCTAGAAGCAGTTAGAATCTTATTAGCATATGCATGCTCAAACAAGTTTAAATTGTATCAAATGGATGTCAAAACTGCCTTCTTGAATGGCTACATAAAAGAGGAAGTCTATGTCTCTCAACCACTGGGCTTTGAAGATCATGAGAAACCTAACCATATCTATAAGTTGCACAAGGCTCTCTATGGTTTGAAACAGGCACCCCGAGCTTGGTACGACAGACTAAGCACGTTTCTGGTAAGCAAAAACTACTCAAGAGGTAAAGTAGACCAAACTCTCTTTACAAAGAAAGTTCGCACACACATCATTGTTGTTCAAGTTTATGTAGACGACATCATTTTTGGATCTACTAACCCTGCACTGTGTGAGGAATTTTCCAAACACATGCACAGTGAATTTGAGATGAGGCTAATGGGGGATCTTCAATTCTTTCTTGGTTTGCAAGTCAAGCAAATGGAGGATGGCTTCTTCAAAAACCAAGCAAAGTATGTCAAAGAGCTACTAAAAAGGTTTCAGTTTGAACAAACAAAGCCTGCCTCAACACCCATGAGCACAAGTATAAAACTGGAAAAAGATGAGAAAGGTAAACCGGTAGATGCCAAACAATTCCGAGGTATGATTGGCTCACTCCTCTATCTTACTGCAAGTAGACCAGACATTCAGTTCAGTGTTTGCCTTTGTGCTAGATACCAATCTAGTCCAAAGGAAAGCCATTTAATTGCAGTTAAGAGAATTTTCAGATATCTCTCAGGTACATATGACTTGGGTCTTTGGTATCCAGCAGGTAGTAGCTTTGACTTGGTTTCATATTCTATGCTGACTATGCTGGATGTAAAATAGACAGGAAAAGCACTAGTGGCTATTGCCAAATCCTTGGTGGTTGCATGGTTTCGTGGGCATCCAAGAAGCAACACTCGGTTGCACTCTCCACTGCAGAGGCAGAATATGTTGCTGCAGGGAGTTGTGCGGCACAAGTGTTGTGGATAAAAAGTCAATTGTGTGACTGTAACATCGATATTGGATGCACACCTATCCTATGTGACAACACTAGTGCAATCAATCTATCAAAGAATCCCATTCAACACTCTAGGACAAAACACAAAGAAATTCGTCACCATTTCTTGAGAGATGAGGTAGCCAACAAAACTTTAGAAATCAGTTTCATACCCACAGAAGAACAATTGGCTGACATCTTTACCAAACCTCTAGCTGAAGATAGATTCACCACATTGAGAAGAGAATTTGGCTTGTGCAAATTGCAATGAAACTCATCTATATACTAAGCATATGTCCCTTGTGTGCACCAACTATGAGGTATATCAAATGGTGTTTGTGGAAGAACAAGTCATGCTTGTTTGGAACCTTTCATTATGTGTGAGGAAAGATCCTCCGCCACATATCCATAGTTGAGATTGCATGAAAGGGTTATGTACTTTCTATAGGGAATAGTTTCTTTACAATTTGCCCATTCTCTACTTAATTTGAAAAATTGAATATCTTCATGATCTGTCTTCCTGAACATTTTGGTGTGCTCATTTGATTGGTCTAGTTGTGCTAGTGTGTCTTGATTCGTTTCATTGTTTGTGTACACATGAGCACACACTATGGGGGAGCTAGTTCAGGTTAGATGGTTGTCATTGTGAAGGAAATCACTCATTCCATGTGTATCTTCAATTCCCTCACGTGTCATGATCATTTCATTCTCCATTCTAACCTTAAACTAGCTTTGCACTGGCATCTGTCGACAGCCCTCACTCAGTCTGTCGATAGATCAGGCCCCACAGAACACAATTTCTTCTGTCTGTGCAATCTGTCGACAAACAAAATCTCATCTGTCGACAGATCTCACAGTTTCTGTCATCCCCGACTGGCCAATCTTCTGTCTGTATGATCTGTCAACAAGCTCATCTCTAGCTGTCGACAGACACTCTCACTCAAAGCAATTCATGCCTATTTCATAACATACTTCATGAGCAGGTTCATGTCCTTCATCTAAGATGTTTATTGGGTGTTTATACATGTTTGACTCCATCATATTCACATGATATTGATGTTATTCCCTAAACCACCATGATTTGGACATACTACTCATGCACGGGTTTAGGTTACATCATTTTGAAAACATTGAACCATCGTAGAGGATAAACACTAACTCTATTGAATAATTTCCTTGTAGGCAAACACTATTCTCAAGCAACATCTTATGGTCATTGAACTTTATGTCTCAAAGTGATGGATAATCATATACATTCTGTTGATCTTGAGTTTTAAGCTAAAATGAAGAAAAGCTACCTATTTCTGAAAAATAACAAAAAAAATATAGATAAAAGTAATTCACAAATTGGGATAAAGGTAGAGCAATGATGTGTCTTGCTGAGTAACCGGGGAGATGGGAATCACAAATGTCTGCCCTCGCGTCAAAAGGCCAACTCATCATCTCTATACAACGGTATGATGGACACTTCCACTGAGTAACTGGGGGTACGGGCACTTGTCATGTCTATCCTCATGTCAAAAGGTATGAAGTTATCTTAAATACCACTTTTCCCATTGCATTCATTTGTTGCAAGCAAAAAAAAAAAATGAAATAGAGTGAAGCCTCCACAGTGTCTCAAATCACGAGGTCATTTAGTGTCTATAGTTATCAAGAAGTTTAGGCATTCATTTCAATCATCATTTGATCATCATCAAACTAAGGATAGTGTTGGTCTACAATGTCCTTAATCAAACAAGGGTATTGGTGTCTTTTCTCTAAGACCGTAAGGTGTTCTCTTAATGCTCTAACTTGAAACTCCTTAGGTATTATGTTTAAACCATTTAGGTAAATGGGAGGGCTTTAATATCCATGTCTATGGTGGGTTCCAATGTGTGTATATCCATTTTACACCTTATTTATACAATGTGTAACCATTGCTCACAATTTCTCCTTGAAAATCCACACAAAAAAAGTTCTCTGGAAGATTTTCTATAGGATCTGTCGACAGATCCCCTGGCATCTGTCGACAGCCGGCGGCAACCCGATTTTGGGAGACCAACGGGCGCGCCGTTTGGGGCTGCTTGGTGGGACCCTGCCTTTCAAACTTCTCTCTTCTTTCTATAAAAGGTATCCACGGGTCTTTCCCCCCTTTCACCACCTAAATCACCCCCTCCTCCTCCCCAACACATCTCCCTCCCCTCTTTGGACGGGAAACCCTACCTTCCTTCTTCTCTTGCTCTTTCTCCACAGAGCCTTCTTCTACTTCCCTTGTCCCCCTCGTCCACCCTTCCTATCATCCACATGGACTCCAGGCTGGCAAAGAAACTGGCATCTCACTGCCATTCCTCCTCATCTCGAGCGGGCGACGACGATCGGGCTCCTGCTGAGCGCCGAACGAAGCTTCGGGACGACCGTTTGCCCGAACTTGCGGTTCCTCCCCGTCTCCATCTCACTCATTCTAAGGGGTCATTCAGTAAGTTTGTTCAGCCTAGGTATGTCGATTTTGAGTCCTTGGCAGATCTCTTTCCCAACCTCCAACCCCTATTTGACACTCAGGGGTGGACGTCATTTCTCTACAGTCACACGGTTTATTCTCCCACTGCAGTTCGTGACTTCTTCAATCATCTTGGCTTCTCTAAGGACAAGCATTTCTACACAACTGTGAAGGGCACCACTTTCCAACTCACTGCCAACCTGATTAGCAAGGCCCTTCAAATCCCCAACTCCGGAGCCGACATCCTCACCCATACTCCGGATGCTTCTGTGTATTATCACCTCCTCACTCTTGAAGATTATGATGGCACAAAGAAGATTGCCAAACTGAATGCCAATTCCTTCCCTCCATTGAACCGGATGATCCACCACATCTTCACAACCCTGATTGCGCCAAAACATGGCAGTCGGGAACTTGTCACCGATGTTCATAAATCACTCTTCACCTTTTTTCTCCAGTGTGAACCCATAAATCTCCCTCTTCTGATGCTTGGTCTCATCCACCAATGCTTCTACCAACCCCGGAGGTCCATGCCTTTCGCTTGTCCACTCACCTCCCTTATGAGGTTCATTAGAATCGACATTCCGGACAGTGAATGCATCAAGCTCAACTCCCGCAGTAGTTTCGATCTCACTGCTGCACATAGGATGGAATACAAGCTCATTGATGGAGTCGTCACTCGCGAGCTCAAAGGTAAGGCACCAGCTGTTGCCATGGATGTCGATCGTGAGGTTGATGCTGCTGATGCGAATGCTGCTGATGATGATGAAGAAGCAGATGATGAAGACTCCCAGTCTGAGCCTCTTGATGCTCCGGGAGATAATGCTAGTGATGCAGATGTTGAGCGTTCTCTGCGTGATCTTCTTGCTCAGATGCAACTCCAGATGTCCACTGGATTTGACAAGCTACATGCACGTTTTGACATAGTGGATATGAGCATTGAAGCACTCGCGGACACGCAAGTCCAGCTTCAGCTCCAACTCACTCGACTTCACACTCAGATTCAGGATAGCCATCGGGCACCTGCACCGCCTGGCGATGATGCTGCATAGAGTGTCTATGGGTCCAGAAGTCACTGTCTGTTTCTTTTTCGGTTGATGGCCATGTCCTGTTATCTTATTTCCATCTGAGTCTTGTCTTGTCTTGTCTTGTGTCATGTTGCTTTTACTTGGTCATCATGTAATCTCTTTCCCTTTCATGTCTCACTAGTCAACACTTTTTTGTACTGTGTATGCTTCATCTCATATCAATGAATTCACAGTTCTTTGCTATCTCAACATGTGTGACTGATGTGAATACTTTTCGATGTTGTTAAAAGGGGGAGAAACCTCAATTGTGCACTAATTGAACATTTTTGTCATCATCAAAAAGGGGGAGAATGTTGGGTTTTCATTCTAATATTTTTAACAACATGTTTTTGATGATGAATAAGTTTAATTGAGGTTTGATACATGACAAAGAACTTGATACAATACTTGGTTATCTATGTATTCATTATACTTGACAATACATGTTTTATCATGTAGGTACAAATGCATAAAGCCAAGCTCTCACAAAACAAGTGAAAAAGATCACAAAAGCAAGGAACTAGGTCACCTGTCGACAGATCCCAATGTCCCTGTCAACAGATTGCACAGGTGTGATCATCCAGAAGACACAAAGCTCAGAAAACATCCATATGTCGACAGATGCCAAGTCGACTGTCGACAGATCCCACAGACCTGAACTTCTAGACATCTGTCTTTTGCACAATTGCAGCTATCTGTTGACAGATGCCCATCGGCTGTCGACAGATTGCACAGAACCGAAGTTCCAGATTTCTATTTGTTGCAAACTTGATGTCGCCTATCGACAGATGGTCAAGGCCTGTCGACAGATGCGGAGAATCTTCAAATACGGAAACCTTCCAAGTTATCCAAGATGGTGTTTCCAAGTCTCACGTCTCTCCATGTGAGAACACCTATATTTAAACACCTATTTGGAAGAAATCTCGTACAGAGGCAGCCACAACCAAAAACCCTAGAGCAAGTCCAAGATCCAAAGAAGTTGATGCTACTCTGCTTCAGACTGCTGTTCAGAGACCGAGAGATCCTTCGATCCAGCAGTTCCTGAAAATAGAACGTAGAGGATTCAACCTTCTCCATCGATCTGAAGCATTCAAGTCGAAGTTTGAACTCCCTCCAGACGTTCCCAGAAGAGTTCTACATCAGGATTCATTCTTTCACTCTGAACTCTTCCTATTTTCATACTTTCACCATCCGTGTGTGTGTTGTGGTGATTCAAGCGACCCTTGTGCTTGAAATCACGTGTGTGTGTTGTTCTGATCGTGGGTGCACATTAGAAAACACGTGTGTGTGAGTTGTAGTCACCGAACTCGCTCATAAGCAGTTTTCTGTGTGTGTGTGTGTGTGCCGTGGACGTTGGATACACGATTTGTGTATTCCGAACCACGTAAATCATCGTGCCTCGTGGTTTGAACATTTTCACGTTAGATGTTTGATAGGCACGTTGCATCTACACACCCTAGATAGACTACTATTTGATCCACACATCACCAACACATCTAAGTCTTAGTTTGATTCTACTGCAAATTCAGAAAGACGTTGTTGTGATTAAAAAAGGTTGTATTAAACTTTTAATTGACAGTAATCTATTCAACCCCCCTTCTAGATTACCATATTGGGAATTCCGCAAACCTTTCAATACTTACTCAGCAAATCTAATCAACCACAGTGGCTTATTCTCAAATACTCTAGGTGAAAATCTGATCCTCTTGAAACCATTTTTCAGAACTCACTTTCACTTCTCAAGCAATAATGCTCCCCCTCAATATGTGCATTAATGAACCATATGACATTCAAATCAAACACACCAAATTGTAGCAATCAACTTCAGCAACCAATCAATCAAATTCAAGCATGTTTTAGATACATCCAAAATTTTTTTAAAATTTAAAAATTAATGATTCTTACACAAGGTAGATCTTTGGTACTTGGCGGAGGATTTCCCTCAACACATAATGATAGCTTTCAGACAAGCATAATTAGGCCTTCCACAAATCACCATTTGATATACCACATAATCTTTGCATAAGAAATCAAGATGTTTTTCAGTTTTTATTCCAAGTTGCATACTCCAAGTTCTCTTCTTAAAGATGTGAATCTATCCTCAGCCAATAGTTTTGTGAAGATGTCTGCAATTTGTTTTTCAGTAGGGATGAATTCTAGTTCAATGTTCTTGTTTGCAACTTCATCCCTAAGAAAATGATGCCTAATTTCAATATGTTTTGTTCTGGAGTGTTGAATTGGGTTTTTGGAGAAATTAATTGCACTAGCATTGTCACACATGATAGATGAACATCCAATATCAATATCATAGTCAAGTAATTGACTTTTAATCCACAACACTTGAGCTGCACAACTCCCTCTAGCAACATATTCTACTTCTGCAATGGAGAGTGCAACTGAGTGTTGCTTCTTAGATGCCCATGTTACCATGCAATTTCTCAAGAATTGACAATATCCACTAGTACTCTTTCTATCAAGTTTACACCCAGCATAGTCAGCATCAGAATATGAAATCAAGTCAGCATGACATCCAGTTGGATACCATAAACCCAATTCAGAAGTGCCACAGAGATATTTAAAATTTCTCTTAACTGCAAGCAAGTGACTTTCCTTCGGACTAGACTGAAATCTAGCATAAAGACATACACTGAATTGAATATCTGACCTACTTGCAGTAAGATACAAGAGAGATCCAATCATACATTTGTATTACTTTGCATCAACCAATTTACCTTTTTCATCCTTGTCCAATTTGATGCTTGTACTCATGAGAGTGGATGCTGGTTTGGCTTGTTCAAAATGGAATCTTTTGCGCAATTCTTTGACATATATGGCTTGATTGATAAAGAATCCATCCTCAAGTTGTTTGACCTGCAAACCAAGAAAGAATTGTAATTCCCCCATAAGACGCATTTCAAACTCACTGTGCATGTGATTAGAAAATTCTTCACACAGTGAAGGATTGGTGAAACCAAAAATAATATCATCCACATATACCTGAACTACATTGATATGATTGTGGACTGATTTTGTGAATAGAGTTTGATCCACCTTACCTCTGGAATAATTCTTACTAACCAGAAAATTGCTCAGCCTGTCATACCATGCTCTTGGAGCCTATTTCAATCCATACAAAGCTTTGTGCAGTTTATAAATATAGTTAGGTTTTTCATGATCTTCAAATCCAGGAGGTTGAGCAACAAACATTTTCTCTTTAATATAACCATTCAAAAAAGCAGTTTTCACATCTATTTGAAACAATTTGAAATTTCTTGAACATGCATATGCCAATAAAATTCTCACTGCTTCTAACCTAGCTACTGGTGCAAAGGACTCTTCAAAATCAACTCCAAATTCCTAAATGTATTCTTTTGCAACCAGTCTAGCTTTATTTCTTACAACTTTTCCTTCCTCATTCAATTTATTCCTAAAAACCCACCTAGTTCCAATTATTAAGATTTCAGGATATCTGGGAACTAGACTCCACACATTGTTCCTTTTGAATTGATTCAATTCATCATGCATTGCTTCTACCCAAGAATTATCTTTTAATACTTCTTCAATATTTTTAGGTTCCACTTGAGATATGAAAGCCATTTGGTCTTGTTCAATGATATTTTTAAAATGAGACCTAGTATGAACTCTATCATGAACATTATCTACAACATTCTCAAGTGGATGATCTTTGGAGTATTTAAAATTACCTCTTGCCACTGTGCTTACCTGCTCTGGTGTCGACCTGATGTCATGTTGTGTCGACACATCCTCATGTTCATCAAGCTCTTCATTCTCAACTAATTGATCCAATTCTTTTACAAGAATGTCAGCATCTTCTTCTTGGTCCCTAAAAAAATCATGGTCATTAGATTTCTCACAATTTTCATCAAAGATGACATGGGAGTTTCCTCCACAGTTTTTGATTCATTATTAAAAACCCTATATGACCTTGAATTCTCAGAATATCTCCAAAAAATGCCTACATCACTTTTCTTTTCAAATTTATGTAGATCATGCTTATCATTGTTGTGAATGAAGGCTCTACTTCCAAAGAATCTAAAATATGCAATGTGAAGCTTCTTACCTTTCATGAGTTCATAGGAAGTTTTCTTAAGGACAAATCTTACCATAACCCTATTGAGAACATAGCAAGAGGTATTGACAGCTTCTGCCCAAAATTTCCTTGGAAACTGACTTTCAATCAACAAGGTTCTAGCCATCTCCACCAATGTCCTATTCTTCCTTTCAACAATTCCATTCTGTTCAGGGGTCCTTGGAGAAGCAAATTTGTGATCAATTCCTTTATTCTTGCAAAAGTCAAAAAACAAGTTAATGTCAAATTCTCCTCCATGGTCAGTAAGAATGGAGTAGATTTTATTTGTTTTTCCATTTTCAATTTTGTTAACAAACTCTTTGAAGTTTTCCGATGTGTCACTCTTGTGAGACAGAAAATATACCCAGGTAAACCGAGAGAAATCATCCACAATCACAAACCCAAATCTATGTCCACTAAGACTGAGTGTCCTAGTAGGACCAAATAAATCCATATGCAATAATTCAAAGGGTTTGGAAGTTATTAAGGGCGCAACAGATTTAAAAGATTTCCTAGTTTGTTTACCTTGGGCACATGCAACACATACAATTGCATTTTTATTTTTCTTCATTTTTGGTAATCCATTCACAAGAGCATGTCTTAACAATTTATTCAAAACATTTTCACTAGCATGACCTAATCTATGATGCCACAATTGAAACAGATCATGGTGACTAGCAACTAGACAATGATTTTCATGTTGATGATCATTCAAGTCAACTAAATAAACATTGTTAATCTTTTGACCAAGAAATTTTATTTTTCCAGAATCTTTTTTAACAATTTCACATGATTCAGAATTAAAAATTACCTTAAGGCCTCTATCACAAAGTTGACTGATGCTCAGTAGGTTATGATTAAGGCTTTCTACAAGCAAAACATTCTCAATAGAGCTTGAAGGATTCTTACTAATTCTTCCAATTCCAATGATTTGTCCTTTGTTTTTACCTCCAAAAATCACTTGTCCACCATCTTTTTCAGTTTGTCCCTATCTCCAGTCATATGTCTTGAACAACCACTGTCAAGGTACCATTTGTCATTCTTGTGGGCTGTAAGACATTCCTGTAAAAAGATTTAGAAGGACAATTTTGGTACCCAAATTGCTTTGGGTCCCATCAGTTGTCTCAACTCAACAGCAAGTTGTTTTGGAATCTAGATTTGTTTTATTTTCCTTGAATTTATTTTTGATCTGCACTTATCATCAGTGTGACTAGATTTCTTGCAGATTATGCATACCATAATTCTTTGTGGTGTGAAATCTTTATTCTTTTTGACATGAGAATTAGATGCAACTGAAGAGTTTCTATTGTTCTTTGGATATGAAGTTGGTCTAACACTAGATTTCAAATTTTGTTGATTTTTACCTTGAACTCTTTCATGTTTGAATTGTGTTTTGAGGTTTTTGAATTGATTTTGATTTTTAGGTTTTGAGTTTATTTGTGGTTTTTCTTTGATGTCCTTCTCAGACTTACTTTGAGAGGTGCTTCCTTGGACAAATGATGTTATTAAGGTGTGCCCAATTTTCTTCTTATTTTCAGGTTGAAACCCCAAACCATGCTTCGTAGTGTTCATCCGAACCCCTAGCATAGCATCTAACTTTTCTTTGCCTTTGACAAATTTTGACAAAGTTTCTTTCTTGTCATTTAGTTCTTTTTGGGCAGTTTTCAGTTCTTCCTGAATTACCTCTTTTTACTTTTTGAGTTTTTCATTTTCATCTATCAAAATTTATTTTTCTTTTTCTGTCGACTGGCATCTTTCCTTAATGACATCAATCTGTTCATTCAAACATTCTTGTTCCTTTTTCATGTTAATGATTTCATCATTCAACAAATTTATTTGCTCAGATTCTTGTGAGTTATGCAATATGTTGTTAATCATCTTTTTCAAGGTTTTATTTTCAGATTTTAGTTCACACAATTTTTCAAATAAAACAACATATGCTTCCTCCTAATCATCAGTAGAGAAATCATCAAAAGAAGAACTTACCTCATTGTTTTCTTCATGTGTAGCCATGAGACATGTCACTTCTTCCTCATCAGATCCACTTTGTTCTTGCTCTTCATCGTCCTCATCGCTCCATGTGGCCAACATTGCTCTTGTCTTCTTGAGCATTTGATTCTTCAATTTTTTCATCAGATCAGGACACTCCCCTCTCATGTGTCCTGGTTTCCTGCACTCATAAAACAATGTCAGTCTTTTTATTTGTTTCAATCTTTTTATTGAAATCATTCTTCTTTGAAACTTCCTTTTTGATGAAAGGTTTGAACTTACCTTTCCCTTTCTTTCTCAAGAACTTTTTGAATTGCCTTGTAAGAAAGGCCAATTCTTCATCATCCTCTTCATCAGAAGACTCATCAGTTTCATCAGATTGGTCAACAACAATTTTTGAGCTAGATGAAGCTATTAAAGCAATAGGTTTCTTAGATGTAATGACAGATGCATTTGTTTTTAGGTTAATCTCATATGTCATTAGTGAACCTATTAGCTCATCTAATTGCATGGTTGACAAGTTCTTTGAATCTTTTATTACTGTGGCCTTTGTGTGCCAAGCTGATGGAAGTAACCTAAGAACCTTCCTAACAAGATCACTATTCGAATAATCCTTTCCCAGACCTCTAAGAACATTCACTATAAGCATAAATCTAGCAAACATCTCAGAGATGGTCTCATCACTTTTCATTCTAAACATTTCATACTCTAAGACTAGGATACTTGCCTTGGTTTCCCTTACCTCAGAGGTTCCCTCATAGATGAGCTGGAGTTTATTCCACATCTCCTTAGCAGACTTACATGAAGACACTCTAGAGTACTCTTTGGGGTGGATGGCACACTGCATCATGTTCATAGCACTCCAATTGAGGGTGGACTTTCTGATCTGATCCTTGGTCCATAGATCTTCATCTTCAGGAGTTCAGCAGGTACTTTGTCGAAAATCTTCCAGAGCTCATAGTCCTGAGCTCTTAAGAACACCTGCATCGTGTTTTTCCAATAGGCATAATTAGATCCATCGAAAAAAGGAGGCCTAGAAACTGAATGACCCTCAGCCATAAATCCCTTGGTGATTTCCATAGCAACAAACTCTTGACCATTAGATCAAACACTTCAAGTGCAATGAGAACCCGCTCTGATACCAAATGAAATATTACGGAAAAGTTGCTATGAAAAAATCTAGAGGGGGGAGGGGTTGAATAGATTTCTATGGATTTTAAAAATCACTAGATTAGAATCTCAGAGAACTTGAATTAAGGCTTAAATCTAAAACTCAATCACAATTATGAACAAATTAGATAGGATAGATGGTGAAGAACCAACAAGCCTATCAAGCATCTAGCGCAAAAGCAATCAAACCACAGAGACAAAGAGATTTCGGGTGGTTCGGATTACACAATTGTGTATCCTACATCCACTATCCACAGACACGCACAAAGTGGCTTATCTTGCCAGTTCAGAAAAGACACTGAACAACACACACTCTGAGATGCACAGATCTCAGATCTGATCACACACACGTGAAATCGGGCACAAGGATTGCACCAATATCACAAACCACACACAATAAGATTAGATTAAGGTGAAGACCAGACTAGACAATCGAATTGCAAATTGGGGATGTCTGGTTCGAATCTCCCTATTCTGATTCCAGGTGGGAGATCAGCTCTTCTGCTTCAACTCCAGGAAGAAGACTCTGCAATCCAGAGATTCCTCTTGAGATGGATCATCCAAGGTGCTTGAAGCTTCAATTCCTTCAGATCTGGATGAAATTCTCCAAGATGAAGCCCTCTTCTGAAGTCGTCTGAAGCTTCTGGGAGTTGGAAGAACTGATGCGTGTGTTTCCCCCAAGTGAAGTGGATAAGGGGCATTTATAGTCCTATGGGTCCACAAGATCTCTTGGGATTTGGGGGCACAAAGATTCCCACTCAAAAAGCCTCAACCAAAACCATCCATGTGTCCCTGCATTTTAGATCTGGAAAAATATCCGAAGTGTGTCGACACCACACAAGCATGTGTCGACATACAAGGCATTGGCTTCAAACTGGACTTCTGGAAGCGACAGTAAGTGTCGACACACAGGCGGGCTGTGTCGACACCACTGGACATTGTTTTCAAACCATACTACTGGGAGGGATAGGGTGTCGACACACAAGCCTTCTGTGTCGACACCACTGGATGCTTTTTCCTTTACTGATTCTTGGATGCATGAACTGTGTCGACACCACTTGAGTTGTGTCGACACCACTATCATTACTTGAATATTTCTTTGATCTACACATGGAAAAATATTATTAAAAATAAATGAAGCATGATATCCACATTTATATGAATCATATTTAAACATCATCAAAACAAGAGATCCAACAACCTATACGCCGAAGGAGAGGTCATACATCGAAGAGGAAGCCGCCACGTCTAGAGGAAACACCATGCTGAGGAGAGACGCCACAATCCTCACCACGAACACTCTCACAAGCTCCTCATAGAGATTCTAACACAGAGGGGTGTTGTGTTGAGTGTGTATTTAATATTTTGATGATGATTTTAATGATGACTACAATTTGATTGTGGATGATGTCTAAACACTCATACTTTGATTTTGATGATGACATATGGTACATATTTTAATGATGACTAAACAACATATTTTTGATACCTCATATTTCATATTTTGATGATAATGACATGTTTTGATGGTTAAATTTCATATATACAGGTTTACACAACTTTGTCATAAAATCAGGTCGACTCATATAGTCTGCCCAGTAAGCTCCTAAAGAACAAAGTCACAGTTGCATCGACACACATTGCAAGTTAGGTCAACACACATAGTCCATCTAGTGAGCTATGTCTGAAGAAAAACACAGAAGATCGACACTAGTTGTTAATTAGGTCGACACATGTTTTCTCCCAGTAAGGTGGAACTGATATTTAGTCAGTTGCGTCGATACACATGCAAACTTGCGTCGACACACATTGTGTGAAAACTAAGAAACGTAAAGGGTATGATTTCCAAAGGGTATGATTTATCTCTGAAGACTTTTGGGAGTTTCTCTTATTACTAAAATACCCTTTCATCCAAGTGGCAATGAGGAGAAGGATTTTTAGACACGTGGCAACCTTGGGTGAACCCTAAGTTTCTGTGCACATGTATCCCACGTACAAGGGAGTGCGCTGAGGCTATAAAAGGCCTCTTGTCTCATCTGAAGGAGGCATCCATCATAGAGGACGTGGGGATCAAGGCCAAGCATAGAGAGAGAGAGAGTGTCAGAGTGCTGAAAGAGGAGCAGATCAAGGAGAAGAGCAGTAGAGGAAGAAGGAGAAATCGGAAGAAGCAACAAATCTGAAATAGAGCATCGTGAATTGAAGGAGTACTCCATCTAATTTTCTCAAGGGCCTTCAATTCAAGCTTCCTACAAATTGTCTTCAACAAGGAACATCACATGCATCTCTCTTTTACTTATTTCTATTGGAGTGTTCATCTTAATTTGTTTTTGAGTGCTCGTGAGATCTGTACATGTGTTCTGTGCAAGTTTCAAAGTGCATGTAAGTGTGTGAATCAAATCAGTGCTAGAAGATCTGATTTCTTGTGAACTTGATCTTGCTAGTGTGGTTTGAGCCGTCGTGCTCATGTGTGTGGCTTGATCTGTCAAGCACTTGTGTGTGTCTGTGGTTTGAGTCGTCGAGCTCGTATGTGTGTTGTACTCAGGTTTTTGAATAGTGTGTCCTAATTATGTGCGGGGTGGATCTAGGAATCACTGGTGTGATTTCCGAACTACCTAAAAATATTCTATGCAATGATTTGATCTATTGTTTTTGCGCTACATGCATAGGACTTCGATCTCACATTAGTCATTCACACACACTGTTTGTCTAATTTTTACACACAACGACTACACACCTACACATCAGATTACTAAGGTTTTCAATTTGAATGGATCTATAATTTGAAATAATTTTTAAATTACTCAATCTTCGCTGATATTGGTGCTAGATCTATTCAACCCCCCTTCTAGATCTATTCAACCTACTTATTCGATCCTACAATTGGTATCTAGAGCTGGTTAATATCTGATTCTGATCTGAGTTGATTGCTTCTGTTTGATCTTTTGAAAGAACATCTAATCTACTTGATTGATTGAATACCGAAATTTCACTTGATTTGTTTGATCTGATTGCCGCTCATTCACTATTTCTTAGCTTGATCCATGGATTCTCGAGGTTTTGTAGCTGAGGGTCATTCTATCAATAGACCACCATATTCTGATGGATCTGATTACTCTTATTGAAACAATCACATGCAAGTTTTACTAAGGGCACAAAATTATAAAATCTGGAAAAGAGTTGAAAAGGGTCCCTATGAAAACAATGAGAATGAAGAGAAATGGACTAGAGAGAAAATTAGGAGAGCAAATCTTAACTATAGTGCCACGAATATTCTTCAGTGTGTTGTTGACCCTAAGGAGTATTCAAGGATATCTATGTGCAAATCCATTAAGGAAATATGGGATAAATTTGAATTAATGTATGAAGGAACATCTCAAGTTGAGGAAACCAAAGAAAACATACTTGTTTTTGAATATGAACTGTTTATGATGAAAACTGATGAATCTATTTCTAAAGTGTTTGCTAGGTTTGTGATAATTGTCAATGGACTGAAGGTAATAGGTAAGGAGTACACTGATGCTGATTTGGTAAGGAAAATTTTGCACTCTTTATTATCAATTTAGCACACAAAAGCTACTGTGATTGAAGACTGTAAGGATTTATCCAAAATATCTTTAGATGAACTCATAGGATCTTTAATGACATATAAAATAAACCTGAAAAGGACTGAAGAACACATGCTTAAAGATAAACCAGTAGCACTTAAGGCTTCATCAAGTCACAAACAGAAAATCCAAGAGAAATCTAATTCTGGAGAGTCTGAATCTAATGAGGATGAGATTGCCGTCATAACCAGACATTTCAAAAAATTCCTAAAATCAAGAAGAGGAAAACTTAATGGAATGAATAAATATTTTTCTGGCAAAAGAAATTTTTCTTCTTCAAACAATAATACAGGCAGAAATGAAAAGACTGATGAGGTTGTTCTTTGTTCTATTTGCAACAAGCCAGAACATATAAAGGGTGAGTGTCCTGAGCTCAAGAAGGAAATACACAAGAAATACAAAAAGAACATCAAAATGAAGAAGTCAAAAGCAATGCTAGCAACTTGGTCGGATGAAGACCAAAGTGAAGATGAAGGAGAGAATTCCTCAAGTTCTGAGGATGAAGAATTATGCTTTTTAGAAAACAACAATGATGGCAACGTAAGCTCTTCTTTTGACCAATGCACTGTTGATGATTGGCAAGATGCATATGCTACCTTAGTTGAAAAATACTCTAAGATAAGAAAAGAAAATAAATGTCTGAAAAGGAAAATTGAAAATGTCATGCATGATACTTCTCTAACTAGAAGAATATTTAAACTTGAAAATGAAAATTTTGAACTCAGTGATGAAAAGGAAGAACTTCTGAATGAATTAGATGAGTTCAAGATTACATCTCAAAAGGCTAATAGTGAGTTGGTAAAGCTCTATGAGAGAATGGAAATGCAACAAAAAGAAAACAACAAGTAATTGATGAAATTCAGAAACTTAATAAATTGCTAACTGAAATGGATCAACTGATAAAAAAATTCACAAATGGAAAGGAAAATCTTGATGCCGGGTCAGGACTAAGAATGAATGCTGAAAAGTATGGATTGTGATTTACCATATAAAAATCAATGAAAAATAAAATTGTTGAAAAGAATAAAAAATATTAAAAAATTCCTTTGATAAAATTTGTAAAAAGTAATAATTCAGAAAACAAAAATAAATAATTGTCAGAGGAAATATCTGAAATACTAAAAAATTAGAATAAAAATGATGTGTCCAATCAAAAGAAATCAATCAGGTTGACACATGCTATAGAGAGGTCGACATAGGTTAACTATAGGTTAAAACCTGTGGCCACTATGTCGACGCATGCTCAACATAGGTCGTCTTATCAGTCTCTGAAAAACAAAAGATTTTACAAAAAAATCAAACAAAAATATGAAAATGATAAAAATATAAAAACCACACTTTCATGATGATGATTGGAGATCCAAGACATTTATCAATCCAATTGGATCAATTCATGGAATCAATGGTACCACAGTCCTCATTCGTATAATTCACACTCTTTCTATCCAAAATTTCCAAGATCCCAATAGAATTTTTGGTCTGGCTTTCCACACATGAACAAACATGCCAGAATGCATACTTTCCTTGTGTTTGAAAGACAAAATACTGGTGTCTTCATTCCAAATCAAAATATTGAAATACCAAAAAGGGAAGTCATTTTAGAAATAAAACATAAACAAAAAATGACTTAAATGTGGGTTAGAAAAAGCTAATTGTTTCTGCTCAATCAAACTGATGGTCTCAACAATGTTTGGGTACCAAAATATTTTCTTCTCTAATTTGAATTGTGCAGGAAGGTCGTGCACCCAGTTCCAATGTGTAGTATCTTGACAGTGGGTGCTCACAGCACATGACTGGTGACAAAACCAAATTTTCATGTTTGATTGAAAAGGAAGGAGGATAAATCACTTTTGGAGGTAAAATTAAAGGAAAAATAATTGGATATGGAAAGGTTGGTAAATCCTCCACAAACTCAATTGACAATGTTTTACTTGTTGATGGTTTAGACTATAATCTACTAAGTATAAGTAAACTATGTGGCAAGGGTCACAAGCTTGTTTTTTAATCAAATTTCTGCAACATAACTGATTCTTCATCTGAGAAAATAAAATTCTTTGGAAAAAGAGAGAACAATATGTTAATGATAAATCTTGACAGAAATTTTGCTGAAAACATCTGTTTGATTGCTAATAAAAATGAAATTGCATGGACATGGCACAAGAGACTTGGTCATGCAAGTTTCAACACCATGAATAAACTCATAAGGCTAAATCTGATAAAGGACTTCCTGAATCTTTTCCAAATGTTCAGAATCAACTTTGTGGGATATGTGCACAAGGAAAATAAACCAAAAAATCTTTTAAAATTTTCAACGATGTACTTACTTCTAAGCCACTAGAATTACTTCATATGGACCTTTTTGGGCTAACAAGAATTCTTAGTCTTAGTTGCAAACGATATGGATTTGTCATCATTGATGATTTTACTAAATATACTTGGGTTATCCTTCTATCCCACAAAATTGATACTTGTCAAGAATTCAAGAAATTTTGTAGCACTGTCTTAATGGGATTTTCACATGAAATAAAGTCCATTTTGACTGATCATGGGGGTGAATTTGAAAATAAGTCATTTTCTGATTTACGTGTTGAGTTGATCATTTTTCACAGATTCTCTTCTCCAAGAACTCCAGAACAAAATGGAGTTGTGAAAAGAAATAATAGAACTCTTGTAGAAATGGCTAGATCTATGCTCTTGGAAACCAAACTACCTAAATTCTTCTGGGCTGAAGATGTGAATACAACAAATCATGTTTTGAATAGAGCATTGGTTAGATAAAAAATAAAAAAAAACCCCTATGAACTTCTAAAAAAGAAAAAACCCACTTTGTCTTATTTTAAAGCTTTTGGTTGTAAATGCTTTGTACATAACAACAATAAAGAAAATCATAACAAATTCGATGTTAAGAGTTTTGAAGCTATTTTCCTTCGTTACTCTGAAATTTCTAGAGCATATAGAGTTTACATTCTTAAGAATAAAATTATGAAAGAATCTCCACATGTAGTCTTTGATTATAATTCTTATAAATCTAATGACTCTACATCATGCAGGACTTTACAAAATGCAAAAGAAGATGACTTCATTGTTGAGTCTTCACCAACTGTTGAGGAGCATAAAGGAGCATCAGAAAATCTAAATAATCCAATACCTACCACAAATGGATCAGGTAATATTGCTCCAGAACTGCACGAAACTGATAAGGTAACATTTGAATCGAAATTGTTAAAAGATCATCCTACAGAGAATGTAGTTGGCAATTTGCATAATAGAGTTAGAACTAGATCTTCTTTTCAGAATGTAATAAATGAAGACCACTTAGCACTAATTTCCCAGATTGAACCTAAGTCTACTGATGGAGTTCTAACTAGTGAAGATTGGATCAATGCAATGCATGATGAACTTCATCAATTTGATAGAAATAAAGGATAGAATTAGCACCTAGACCTATTGATCAATCTGTAATTGACACTAGATGGGTGTTCAGAAATAAATTGAATGAAAATGGATATGTTGTTAGGAATAAAGGTAGACTAGTTGCTAAGGGATACAATTAAAAGTTTGGTATTGACTTTGAAGAATCTTATGCCCCTGTAGCTAGACTAGAACCAGTGAGAATCTTTCATGCTTTTGCATCATCCTTGAAATTTAAAGTTTATCAAATGGATGTATAAAAAGTGCCTTCTTAAATGGTTACATCAAGGAAAATATTTTTGTGGAACAACCTCCTGGATTTGAAAATGAAAAATATCTTGATCACGTTTTAAAACTCAATAAGGCTCTTTATGGTCTTAAGCAAGCTCCAAGAGCATGGTATGACTGATTGAGTTCCTTTCTGTTGAATAAAGGATACACAAGATGTAATGTAGAATAAACCTTATTTACAAAAATTGTCAATAATCAGATCATTGCTGTTCAAATGTATGTTGATGACATAATTTTTGAGTCTACAAATAAAGAACTGTGCACTGAATTTGCTAATCATATGCAAACTAAATTTGAAATGAGTTTGATGGGTGACTAACAATTCTTTTTGGGACTATAGGTACATCAAACTAATGAAGGGATATTCATAAGTCAAACAAAGTACGTGAAAGAACTTTTAAAAAGGTTTGATTTTCAGTACCTCAAACATTCAAGCACACCAATGGCAATAAATGTAAGATTAGAGGTAGATTCATTTGGTAAGTCAGTAGATTCAAAGACCTATAGAGGTATGATTGGCTCTCTACTTTACCTCACAACCTCTAGACTAGAAATTCAATTTAGTGTGTGCATGTGTGCTAGATTTCAAGCCAATCATAAGGGAAGCCAATGTTAGCTGTCAAAAGATTTTTAAATATCTTGTTGAAACATGTGAACTTGGAATATGGTATCTTGCTGGTTGCAAATTAGATTTAATTACTTACTGTGATGCTGATTATGCTGGTTGCAGCTTGATAGAAAAAGTACTAGTGACTTGTGTTTATATTTAGGTGGTTGCCTAGTCTCTTGGGCTTCTAAAAAGCAACATTCAATAGCTCTATCCACTGCAGAGGCTGAAAATGTTGCGGCTGGTTGTTGTGGCACTCAAGTTCTTTGGGTGGAACACCAGCTCCTAAACTATAATCACAAATTAGATTGTATTCCTATTCTATATGATAACACTTGTAGCGTAGTGACTATTCGGATCGAGGTTTAGTGGTTGTGGTGGCCAGTGTGTGGCCTATGGTTTGTGTTTGAGGTGTTTACGCAGGATGTGGGGCTTCGTGGGCCGAGAGGTTAGGCCCAGAGCACCCACTGGTTCACTGTCTGTCAATGCGACAGTGGTGGACGTCACGTTATGAACGCGACGGTCTAGGGCATCACGTTCTTACTACTGCCGTTTGAGGTCTTTGTCTGCATATCCGCTGTGTGGCGAGCACTGGGCAGCCTGCTAGCGTCATCGATGAGAGGCGACGGACCCTATCGTCATGTTCAGGTCGCAATGGTCAGGTGCGTCATGTTCTCAACTCTGATGAGTTAATAAGCTAGGTCGTCCAAACAGAGCTCAGAAACTCTGCTCGGCCAAGAGGGCGTTTTTGCGGCCTGTTCTTGGGAGATTTGAGGTTTTGGTGCTATTTTAGGTGTGTTCTCTCTGCGAGGACGTGGCATGGAGTGGGGGAAACGCTGGATTATCGTCGTTCTTTGCGTATCTCGCGAAGGTAGGGAGATTCCACCTTGTTTCTCATGGTAGATGGCGTGTTTGGCATGTTTGATCCATTAAATGAGCTGTAGATGGTAGATGGCATGCTAGTGTAGTGGTTAGAGTGTTTATAAATGCTTTATATGCATGTTTGCATGGTTTGCATGGGGATTCCGAAGATGGAACCTCAGTTCTGGGGCTCTGTCTGTGAACGCGATGAACTAGGGTGTTGCGTTCAGAATGCGACAGCCCAACCCGTTGCATTCTGCTTCAGAATGCGCCGTATTGAGGCGTCGCATTCTGAAGGTGGCAGCGGACCCTGTCGCGTTCAGGCTTCTGAAGGCTAAAGGCTTGTTCATGGTTACTTGATTATCGTTTAGTATTATTTATAATTCTTGGTGTTGGTAGGCGGTGCATTGGCACGCGCCAAGGTTGAGGACAGTGGTGTTTACGTGGTTTGTGTGTACATGGCGAGTAGTACGATGCCTACCGTGGTTACCTCTCCAGTCAGTTACCCCAGGTTTTGTGTGAGCCAGGCACGTTAGTGCTTGGAGGTTTGTCTTGGTACTTGTGTACTGTCGAGGTCTGTGTCGTCTTCATGGACACCCACACTCTTGTGCAGAGATGTACGTCTGGCTGAGGGAAAGACGACAGAGGGACAACGACTTGTATGAGTTTATATTTGTTGCTTGTAGCGGGCTCTTGGTTGGGGGTTACAAACACCAGTAGATGTACTGGGCCCCAGCTAGTTCTGTCTTCGAGTGCCTCACTTTAGGGAGCTCGGGCCGGAGACCCTAAAGGTGCCAGACATGGGCCTACGGTAGTGTGGTCCACAAGAGTGGTGTTGGTTAGCCTCCACAGTTTCTTCACTTATTGTGGTGGAGCGGTAGCTGGACCTTTTATCCGTGGCTGCGAGGCTGAGAGGTAGACATGTGTGGTTTGTCTGGGTTAGTTGTTGGTGTCACGAACCAGTCTTCGTGACCCCGAGTGTGGCATTTTCTACTTTAGCTTGTGCACTTGGACGAGGTTTGCCTTTTATCTATTAAAGGCGGATTTCTGTTAATAGCTCATGGTAAGTGTCACTTACAACTTTAACATCATGCGTAGGTAGTTCTATAAACTACTTAGTGTAGCTTCTTGCTTTGCACTTTGTGAGTTTGGTTTGGTACGACTTTTGGGGGAGTTTCCCTACTGAGCTAGTGACTGCGAGGCTCACCCCTACCCCTTTCAGGTGAGGGAGAGCAGGAGGCTTTCCGCCCTTCGTCTAGTTCAAAGCCACACTGCACCAGAGTTGGGTCTGCACCACCAGTAGTGTAATCTTTACTTTCTGCTCACCTCAGGGTATGCCCCAGGTTGCTGTACTTTGTACTTGACTCTAGTTGAGAACTGGCTATGTATATTTCATGTAAATATTTGTGAGATGTGAAATCTTATATATATTTGAGTTGTTCTTTATATTTCTACGGACCTGTGATTGATATTCCTTGCGAGGCTACGGCTCGTTCACGGTAGGCGGAGTCTCCCTTCTGAGCCAGTGACTTGCGAGGCTCACCCCTACCCCTTTCAAGTGAGGAGAGTAGGAGGCTTCCGCCCTTTGTCTAGTTTAGAGCCGTACCACAACGGAGTTGGGTCTGCACCACCAACAGTGTAATCTTTACTTTCTGTTCACCTCGGGGTATGCCTCAGGTTGCTGTACTTTGTACTTGACTCTAGTTGAGAACTGGCTATGTATATTTCATGTAAATATTTGTGATATGTGAAATCTTATATATATTTGAGTTGTTTCCTTTATATTTCTATAAACTTGTGATTGATATTCCTTGCGAGGATACGGCTCGTTCGCGAGAGACGGAGTCTCCCTTCTGAGCCGGTGACTTGCGAGGCTCACCCCTACCCCTTTCAGGTGAGGGAAAGTAGGAGTCTTCCCGCCTTTCATCTTGTTTAGAGCCGCACCGCAACGGAGTTGGGTCTGCACCACCAACAGTGTAATCTTTACTTTCTGTTCACCTCAGGGTATGCCTCAGGTTGCTGTACTTTGTACTTGACTCTAGTTGAGAACTGAATATGTATATTTCATGTAAATATTTGTGAGATGTGGAATCTTATATATATTTGAGCTATTTTCTTTATATTTCTACGGACATGTGATTGATATCTCTTGCGAGGCTATGGCTCGTTCGCAGGAGGCAGAGTCGGATCAAGCTCGTTATTAGGTTAACAGGTTTGAATGACGAGGACCGTCAAAGTTGGTATCAGAGCAAGATCCATGTGAATATAAAGGAATCAGAAGTTTACATAGCCTGGTCTCTACTTTAGTCCACTACTGGTAGTTGACCCTGGTTTTTGTATTGATTTGTTTGCTTGTTATGTGGTTGAAATGATGTATCTGCAGGATTAAAAATGGTAGATAGGAAAGATTGGGGAGGTGGTGGAGATGAGCCAGAGGAGACTACACAATAGTTAATTGAGAGGTTGTGGGAAAGTATTACAGAGATCCAGACCAGACTAGATCAGTAGGCACCAGTACAGCCAGTAGCGGAGGCACCACAGATCATAGAGGAGGTAGTACCAGTGGCACCACCCCCACCACAGTCGGGATTTGAGGTACCACCAGTTGTACCTGTACTTCCAATAGTACATGCACGGCTAGCCAGTGTAGAGGAGCCTACAACATTAGTGGAGAGGTTTTTGCATTTGCAGCCACCTACTTACTTCGAGGCCCGAATGCAGATATAGCAGAGCATTGGATACATGAGATAAGGAGAGTTTTTGTTACTATGAGATGTTTATAGTAGGGTGATACTAGCTACCTATCAGTTGCGTGGATTTGCAAAGGAGTGGTGAAGATTAAAGATGCTGATAGTGTTTGCTGGAAGAACAGAAGATACCATTACCTGCATAGAGTTTTTAAAGGTATTTAATGATACTTTCTTTCCAGTTCAGATACAGCAGGCCAAGAGGGAGCAATTCTGAACATTGCAGCAGGGGAATATGTCGGTATTAGAATATTAGATGAGGTTTATGGCGTTAAGTAGATATGCCCCATATGTGGTTACAAATAATGCTATGATGGTGAAGTATTTTATTCGAGGATTGCGACTAGAGCTACAAGATGTAGTGATTCCCCTTATGTGTAGAACAGTGGAGGAAGCAGCGTAGAGGGCAACTATTTTGGAGAGGACTGTGCAGGCTAGATAGTCAGGAGGATCAGGTAGCTTTCGGCTTCCGCAGCAATCCGCGGTATCAGTAAGGGTAAGGTACCATCGGGAGCATCATCATCATCATTTGGATTTGCCAAGCGGGGTAAAAAATTAAAGAAGATATTTAAAGGATGAGGTGGTGGTAGGCAGCAGGGTTTCCAACAGGGTGTAGTAGTTGATCCAGCTAAGGTAGAAGCAGTAACGAAATGGGAGGAGCCGAAAACAGTGTAAAAAATCAGGAGTTTTCTTGGTCTGGCAAGTTATTACCGGAAATTCATCCAAGGTTTCTCAAAGATTGCAGCACCTATGACTAAATTGACCAGGAAAGGAGTGCCCTTTGTGTGGTCCTCAAATTGTCGCCGAAGTTTTACAGAATAGAAGAAAAAGCTTACTACAACACCCATATTGGAGATACCACCAGACAGCAGAGGGTTTGTGTTGTATACAGATGCATCTAGAAGAGGATTGGGAGCAGTATTAATACAACATGGGAAGGTAGTGGCATATGCATTAAGGCAGCTGAAGCAACATGAAGAGAATTACCCTACACATGATTTAGGGTTGGCAGTAGTGGTTTTTTGTATTAAACTTGTGGAGGCATTATTTATATGGGGAGAGGTTTGAAAATCTTTATAGATCATAAGAGCTTGAAGTATATTTTCTCATAAAAAGATTTGAACTTGAGGCAGCGCAGGTGGATGGAATACTTGAAAGATTATGATTTCAACTTAGCATATCATCTGGGTAAAGCCAATGTTGTTGCAAATACACTGAGTAGAAAGGCAGTTTTGAGCCATATGATGATTAGAGAATGGAAATTATATGAAGATGTAGCAGAGAATTCATTATTTGTGCCACATAATCAGTAGCGAGCTGTGTTAGCAAACAGTGCAGTGGAACCTTATTTGTATTGGCAGATAGTAGAAGCACATAGAATAGATGAGAATCTGGTAGATATTGTAAGAATGGAAGAGGTTACACTTGATGATGATAGTGTGGTGAGGCTTAAAGGTCGATTGTATGTTCCAGTAGAAGCCGAAGTGAGGCAGAAGGTACTAGAAAAGGCTCACAGATCCATATACACTATTCATCCAAGTAGCACAAAGATGTACCAAGATTTGAAGAAGCATTTCTGGTGGCCAAATATGAAGAAAGAAATTGCAGAATTTATATCAAGATGCCTGGTGTGTCAGAAAGTAAAAGCAGAACATCAGAGGCCAGGGGTATTATTGCAGCCGTTGCCTATTCCATAGTGGAAATGGGACGACATAGCTATGAATTTTGTATTTGGCTTACCCAGAACAACAACAGGTCATAATGGAATTTGGGTGTTTGTGGACAGATTGACTAAAGTATGCAGGTTATTAGTAGTAAGCATGTCATTGACTGTGGACAAATTAGCTAGATTATATGTGGATAGAATAGTACCATTGCATGAAATTCCAGTAACAATTGTCTCAGATAGAGATCCCAGGTTTACTTCATGTTTTTGGAGGAGTTTGCAGAGAGTAATTGGCACTGAATTGAGGTACAACTCAGCTTATCATCTGCAAACAGATGAACAAACAGAAAGAACAATTCAGACCATAGAAGACATGTTGAGAGCTTGTTGTTTAGTATGGGGAGGTACTTGGAAGCATCATTTGGGCATAGTAGAGTTTGCTTATAATAACAGTTATCATGCAAGTATTGGAATGGCACCTTATGAAGCTTTATATGGAAGAGCGTGCAGAACACCATTAAATTGGAATGAAGTAGGTGAGAGGCAAGTCATGGGATAAAAATTGATTCAGCAATGTTCAGAAATGGTCAAATTTATTAAAGAAAAGCTTCAAACAACCCAAAGTCATCAGAAGAGTTATGCAGATACCAGACGCAAGCCATTGCAGTTTGAAGTTAGTGATTATGTATTTTTGAAAGTTTCTCCAACAAAAAGTGTGTTAAGATTCAGCAGAGAGGCAAATTGAGTCCAAGATATGTTGGTCCATTCTAGATTTTAGAAAGAATTGGTGAAATAGCTTATAGATTAGATCTCTCAGCAGACTTCACAGATGCACATGATGTGTTCCATGTTTCTATGCTCAGAAGGTATATTCGAGATCCTTCTCAAATAATCAGCTATAAAAAAGATGGTCTGAAACCAGATATGACAATTCCAGAATATCCAGTACAGATTACAGTGTTGAACTACTCTTATATTTTACCCTTATATATTGATGATAACATATATTTTTTGGTGATAACAAAACTTATGATTAATCAAATATTATTAAATATATTCAATATTATGTTTTTCCTAATAAATATAAATTTATGTGATTAATTAAAAATTAAATATATTCAATACCATATTTTATAATAATAAATTAAATATCATGTTTTTCTAATAAATACAATTTTATGACATTATTGCTGTGTGATTTGCACTAAAAAGCTAAATCGATGTGCATTCAACAATAATTTTATGACATTATTACTGTGTGATTTTGACTTTTAACTAGATGTTCACAAAGTGCCACATTGATTTCCTTGAAAACATGGATTTCACTGCAATATCGATTTGCTTGAAAATATGGATTTGTCTCTCACATCTATTTGATAAGTGAAACATCAATTTGTCTCTCACATTTATTTGATAAGTGAAACATCGATTTACCTCTCACATTGATTTGATAAGTGAAACATCGATTTGCCTCTCACATCGATTTGGTAAGTGAAACATCGATTTGCTTCAAACATGGATTTCATAAGTGAAACATGGATTCGCTTGAAAATATGGATTTGCTTCAAACATGGATTTCATAAGTGAAACATGGATTCGTTTGAAAACATGGATTTGCTTCAAACATGGATTTCATAAGTGAAACATGGATTTGCTTGAAAACATGGATTTCACTTAAACATCGATTTCCTTTATATTTCAAAAATGTTTTGGCATCTAGTGAAAAGTCAAATATACTTCTGACAGAAGATCTCTTTTATCTTTCTAGATCTCTTCTCTCTTGTCAGAACAAAAAGAGCTTACCTACCACTTCTGGGAGACAACAGGAAACATAGAGGTATATGAACCTTTTTGACAGAAACACTCTTTTATCTAAACACTTTCTTCTATGCTTTCAGACCTCGTAGACCACAAAATATCAGAAGAAAAAGAAGATGAGCAACAGCTAGAACTCCAACGGATTTGTTCAAAGCTGCTCATATAAAAGATGAAGCAAGACTGAAGAAAAGCAAGAGAACTTTCCTGAAGATCTTTGAAGGAGTGTACATCTTGTGAGGAACTTGAACTCCAAATACACTCAAAGGAAAAGAGAGAAAGAGCCTGAGCCCAAGAAGAAGTGCTCAAGCATCTAAAGTCTTCAAGCTTCAAGCTCCTTCTCCTCTCTTCACTCTCTCTGTGGTCATTGTAAATCTGGGGGAGAGTCTGTGGCTGAGAGCTAGAGTTCTTAGTGTTCATTTTGTAATAGCTCTCAACCTGTTCTTTCTTTTCTAAGAAAGATCTTTGTCCAGCTATAGGACTGTATACAATGTAGAACCTAGCTAGGGGTTTGTGTCTAGCAGAATTGCACTGGGGTTTGTGACTTGTAAAAAGAAGTGGGCTGCCTTCTTGCCTGGGAAAGAGAAGAAGACCAGCGGGGTGCTGGGTGTTGTATTGTCCTTGAGGGGGACTGTACCCTTGGTTAGTAAAATCTCAAGAGATTGCTTGGGGACTGGACGTAGGACTTTCATGTGGGAAGGGCCGAACCAGGATAAATCTCTTGTGTTATTTATGTGATTGTTTATTTACTTCCGCACTGCTACTCTTTATCACACTAAACTAACCAATCTTTCAAGTGATAATTTTTGTGTTTAAGTTTCTGTTTCAGATTTTAGAAAAACCTATTCACCCCCCGTCTAGGTTAGCTTGCTGCCGTACCAAAAGGGCCAAGAAATGGTATCAGAGAGAGGTTCTTTGATCAATCAAGAAGATCCAATGATCTTAGAGAAGATCCATGGCAGCTCAAGGATTTGCTGAAGGCCAGTCAGTCACCTGACCTCCATTCTTCGATGGAGAGGATTACCAATACTAGAAGATGCGAATGGAATGCTTCATTCGAGGCACAGACTTTGATCTGTGGCAGGTAATAGAGGTAGGTGATTATGTTATTGTTCCTGTTCCAGGTACTACTGCTATTATAGAAGCAGATAAAATTAAATTATCCTTAAACTTTACGGCTAAGAACTATCTATGTTGCACTTTATCTAAAAGAGAATTCAGTAGAGTATCTGCATGTAAATCTGCTAAAGAAATATGGGATAAACTGCAGATAACTTATGAAGGAACAGATAAAGTGAAACAAACTAGGATAGATAATCTTGTTTCACAATACGAACAATTTAAAATGCTTCCAAACGAAAACATTATTACTATGTATAATAGATTTTCAAGCATAGTAGTAGGTTTAAATTCTCTTGGTAAAACTCTTTCTAATGAAGAAACCGTTAGAAAGATACTTAGGTCTTTAACTCTTTCATGGACTCCTAAAGTAACTGCTATTGAAGAAGTCCATGACTTAACCAAACTTTCTATTGATAACTTAATAGGTTCCCTCATGGAACATGAAATTAATATGGAGCGACTAACTGAAAGCTCATCAAAGAAAAAATGTACTAATACTCTTAAAGCTGCAGCTGCTCCTTCCACTTCTTCTTCTTCTAGTTCCAAAAATGCAGATTCTGAAGACAATGACATAGATGAAGTACTATCCAAGCTTCAGAAGACTTTAAAGAAGAAGAAAAATGGATCAATAAGGATCCAAAGGAAAGAGAAAAAGGAGAAAGAACTAGTCTGCTATGAATGCAGAAAACCTGGACATCTGAGACAAGATTGTCCAAGACTCAAGAAGACTGGTCAAATCGAAAAGGCCAAGAAGCCGCACAAGAAATTCAAAAGAAAAGCCATGGCGGCTGCTTGGGAAAATGATGAAGCCACAATTCAGAATCATCAAGCTCTGATCCCGAAAAGGAGCAGGTGTCACGCCCCGATATTTAGCAGCGGAATAAATACGGGAGGCGTGAACGATACAAATAGATGTATCACAGTTGAGTAACGCAGAGTAACAATTACAATACATATACCACACATTTCTGATCATAATAATGTCATCAAAGGTACTCTTTATTCCATTTCAATCCACTAGTTAAAACCTTACATGGAAAGAACTCACTGAAAATGGTTCATTATTCAAATAACAATGTTTCTCTAATACATCACTACTCAAATGTCTATTTCTAAACTGTCAACTCCTTATATAGCGGGTGCTCATTACTCTTGCCTGGCCCCATCGGACTCCACTGGTTCCTCATCACTACCTGAAAAGGGCAGGATGATAGGGTGAGCGAACTAGCTCAGTAAGATTTACATCTCAATATTGTGCGGGCACTAGTATCCATGATTATCATTTTAAATAGGCAAGATATGAACATGTATATGATGACAATGCATGCAATACTAACAGATTGAATAGCAGAGTAGAACGGATATCATTCCAGATCAAATGTCGAGTTGCATATATAATGAACAGATATTTCAAGAGTAGAATCGTATCAAAAGAGATTGGCCATATTCATACAGATATCATGCGTTCACATGATCAGACGCATCATATCAAATCTTATCATATCATATCAAATCAAACTTATCATATCAAACAAAGGCACAATTTTCACAACTCTTGCATATAGGATCAGTGCCATGCCACGCACCACAAGTCCATACCCCCGCGGTTAATAAGTACGTTGGGGCTCCTCCCCAGGACCAGACAGGGCCCCTATTGCATAGGCATTGGTCAAATGGACCGAAGTCCCAAATTGTGTCGAACAAACACATTCATATTATGGCCACAGAGTTTCAATGACAAGCTCATAGTAAAAGGAACATGATCATTCATAGAGTCAGGGTATGACAAATAGCTCAAGAGAACAAAAGGCAGTATAAGGATGTATCATGTTTCATAATCCATTAATGTCTTGACATGAGGGTATTTCTAAAGACAGATCGTATGCAGGACATGTGCTTTCTATCTCCAGGGTACTTCATGGTACAGCCAGCTCGGCATCTATGTGGAAATCCATAGAGAGCGGAGACTTACGGAGGTCTTAAGAAAAAGGTCGCTAGTCTAACAATTCAGAATAACCGACAGAGAGCTCCCAATTCCCCAAGAAGGGTGTGCCTACTCGTTCAAATGTGTAAGTGACGAGTCACGGATCTTTCCTATCATGTATGCATATGGACAATAATTAATGGAACACCGGAAAGCATGTAACTATTGAAACTCATATGCAAATCATGATATTAACATCACTAACAAGTCCATACTAACATGTATTCATCCCCATATTCACAACAAATTCTTATCATTTCAATTGACAATAGGAAAGATCACAAGATAATCCAATGAACATAAGGACAATCACAATTACACATTAGAATCATGTTCGTATCATTACCATTTTTCAATGGGTTGATTTCTTTTAGGTCCATGCATACTATATAACATCATGCACATGTTAGTAGACATCATGTAATGATTAGACCCAAGATATGTGATTTTTTTTTGCAAGGGTAGTGTCGACACACCCCTTACTGGTGTCGACACAATGCTTCAATCACAAGGCAAAATAATGCAGAACTGGTCAAGTAGTGTCGACACTAGATCAGGTAGTGTTGACACTAGAGACAGCTCCCAGAAAACCTTCTGGCCAAATTGGGACAGTGTGTCGACACTAGATCAAGTAGTGTCGACACTAGAGGCCTTCCCAGAACACCTTTTGGGCTAATTTGGGACAGTGTGTCGACACTAGATCAGGTAGTGTCGACACTAGAGGCCCTCCCAGAAAAAAACATATAGGTCAGGGGTAACCCGAAAACACATCTCATGCAGCGATTTACTTACCCCTCTTATAACTCTCTAACGAATGACATTTAGATAAAACATTCAACATGAAATATGACGAGGAAAACTAGTAGAAGAACATTGACATTAGGGGTTTGATCTAATTCAGTCTTGAATCCCAAGAAATACATGAAGAACATAAAGCTAAGTGCAGCCCAAAATCACAGTATCACACAGCAACTCTCTTACCATGCCTATAACTCTCTAACAAAAGACGTTTTGACAAAATGTCCAACATAAAATATGATCGTGACTACAAGTAGAAGAACTTTCATGAAGGAAGTTTTGTCTAATTCGGTGTCAAATCATGTGCATAATAAGAAGAACGGGAAAAGCCCTAACTGTGCGAGACTTAGGGACAACTACGAATACACAATGTATACTCCATGGAAATTAGTCAAACCAAGTGCAAATGAACCTAGACTCGAAGAACTACATGATGGTGTTGGTTTTCTTTAATCTTGGCCCGAGAACACCTACCTTTGAATACTAATAACTCTCTGCAGATTTCTGGGTTGATGCAGAGCGAGGTTGAGGAAGACCACGTTTTCCCCAGCCGTTCTCCACACCTCCAGCACTCCAAACTTGCTGCTCATGACCCCAACTCGTTGCTAACCCTTCCCTAAACATTTTGTGAGGAGTCCTTATACTTTTAGAGTTCTAATTCATGTCCCAATGGAACTAGGAAAGGGCCTACGAATTCTGCTTTCTACTTTCCAAAAAATCAGGGATTCTCTCACCAAAAGGAGGTAGCAACGGTCTAGGAAACCTCCTCTTAGGGTTGGGTCCGGTTTTGGCTTACCTTAAATGACTAATCACCCTTATTTTAAACATAAATTGCCCTCCCTAATCACTGCATAATTACATACACAAATTTCTGGTATTTTCTTGTCCCAATTTCTATCCTTGGGCCAAGTGTGCTCCATTGGCCCAAATCTTGTTAATGGGTCATTAATACATGGTGTTGGAAGTCTCTCCAATATGTTTATTTAATTTATGGTTGGGTTATTTTTTCCGTGTTAACAATTTTCTGACTTAGTTTCCTAATTCGGGTAACTTGGTCACATGTGACACATACTCGGCCAATCAGATTTTCCGTTGCACGAATTCCTTCGTGGAACGCTTAGGGATAATATTTAGGGTTGGTTTATAATTATTATGGAATTTTCCGATGTGTTTCCTCACGTACGATAATGATACGTAAGTTCTATTATTCCGATAATACGGAAGTTATTTATTTACTAATTTCATACTTGAATTTGTTCATGGGTCTTACGTTGTCCATTGATCCGATTTCTTTTAGGGACTATCCCCACATATTGTTTGGAGTCCACCATAAATTTCTCATTTAGTTTATGATCTCATTTTATACACCTGATAATGGGTTGTCCAACTTATTTCCTAATTACGACAACAAGTCGCATTAACTCTTAAACATACCCCAAATGAATTTTATTGACCCAAATTTCTTGATTGGTCATTAGGGGATATTATTTGAAGTCCATCTATGATTTTTATTTAATTTTCTGGCTCCTCTAGGTATGTGTGATAATGATTTCCCGACTTATTCCCTGATTACGACGCTCAGTCGTAAAACGCCCTAAACTTGGACCATCTGATTTTCCTTTGCATGAATTTCTCTGTGGGTCATTAGGGATGATTATTTAGAGTTGAACTATAGTTTTTATGAAATTTTCTAATGGGTTTTTGTATGTATGATAATGACACGTGCATTTTTTGCTATTGCACAAATATTGAATTTATTGTTTTCGATTTATTTCTAATTTTTCAATTACCGAATTTTCGAGGTGTTACATCCTCCCCCACTTAAAAGAATTTGGTCCCCAAATTCACATGTGTTTACGGGCTGGACTTACAGGGAATCAAATTGTGAATTTACTCATGACATAATGATTGATTGATGATGTCACTTCAGGGTCAAATAAAAATGAGTTAGAAATGATACCTCTCCTTTACCTCTTATTTGGGTTGCGCTGCCATTTTTTCCCTGAACTTGATTTCTCATTAGGGCAATCCTTAACCTTGTGGTCTTGGCTGCCACAAGAGAAACACTTGTCCTGAAATTTCCAGCACTCCTCGGACCGATGATTTATTCTGTTGCAATGCTGGCATCTTTCTACAGAAGCAGGAATTAGTTTCTTCTTGCACTTCTTTCTCTTGTGCTATCTGTTACTGTTGTTGGGTCGTTTCTCTCTGACTAAAGGTTTGGAGTTTCCTGTGGTTGTAATTTGTTCTTTCTTATTAGTTTCGCCAACTCCTTTGTCATCCATAGACCTTTCCTTTCCATTTGTATCTCCCTTAGCCATTATTAGGGCATCCTCTAACAGTTGAGCAGCTTGTCGTAGTGCTTTGGTTAATCTTTGGACCGCTCTTTGTCCATCCATAGATGGTGTAGGTATATCCTCCATTGCTGTTTATTTAAGTTCCTTCAAAACAAACTATCACACGGTCAGTCTTCTTTACTCCTCGTTGATGCCTTGTAACTTACATTATTTAGTTATTAATAAAATTTTGGATTAAGCCCAATTTTCTACCCAATCTCACCAGGTAGGTACACAGTTCTTGACACAAGCTGAGGGTTATAATGACACTTATCCTATCATTCCTAATTGCCTAGGACTTAGGGGAAGCCCGACTCGTTCGGCAGCCGTTAAGGTATTAAGTACCTTCAAGATATTACTATAAGTCAGTCATCTAAATATATCACATGTGACTTCTATTCCCATGGTTCTACCCAAGCTCACATTATGTATGACAGATTTTGACTCGTGTGATCTAGTTTCATCCTATGTTCCTATTCCCTTGGGCTCTGATACCAAATGTCACGCCCCGATATTTAGCAGCGGAATAAGTACCAGGAGGCGTGAACGATACAAATAGATGTATCACAGTTGAGTAACGCAGAGTAACAATTACATATAACCACACATTTCAGATCATAATAATGTCATCAAAGGTACTCTTTATTCCATTTCAATCCACTAGTTAAAACCTTACATAGAAAGAACTCACTGAAAATGGTTCATTATTCAAATAACAATGTTTCTCTAATACATCGACTACTCAAATGTCTATTTCTAAACTGTCAACTCCTCATATAGCGGGTGCTCATCACTCTTGCCCGGCCCCATCGAACTCCACTGGTTCCTCATCACTACCTGAAAAGGGCAGGATGATAGGGTGAGCGAACTAGCTCAGTAGGATTTACATCTCAATATTGTGGGGGCACTAGTATACATGATTATCATTTTAAATAGGCAAGATATGAACATGTATATGATGACAATGCATGCAATACTAACAGATTGAATAGCAGAGTAGAACGAATATCATTCTAGATCAAATGTCGAGTTGCATATACAATGAACATATATTTCAAGAGTAGAATCATATCAAAAGAGATTGGCCATATTCATACAGATATCATGCGTTCACATGATCAGACGTATCATATCATATCAAATCAAACTTATCATATCAAACGAAGGCACAATTTTCACAACTCTTGCATATAGGATCAGTGCCATGCCATGCACCACAAGTCCATACCCCTGCGGTTAATAAGTATGTTGGGGTGCTCCTCCCCTGGACCAGACAGGGCCCCTATTGCACAGGCATTGGTCAAATGGACCGAAGTCCCAAATTGTGCCGAACAAACACATTCATATTATGGCCACAGAGTTTCAATGACAAGCTCATGGTAAAAGGAACATGATCATTCATAGAGTCAAGGTATGACAAATAGCTCAAGAGAACAAAAGGCAGTATAACGACGTATCATGTTTCATAATCCATTAATGTCTTGACATGAGAGTATTTCTAAAGACAGATCGTATGCAGGACATGTGCTTTCTATCTCCAGGGTACTTCATGGTACAGCCAGCTCGGCATCTATGTGGAAATCCATAGAGAGCGGAGACTTACGGAGGTCTTAAGGAAAATGTCGCTAGTCTACTAATTCAGAATAACCTGCAGAGAGCTCCCAATTCCCCAAGAAGGGTGTGCCTACTCGTGCAAATGTGTAAGTGATGAGTCACGGATCTTTCCTAGCATTTATGCATATGGACAATAATTAATGGAACACCGGAAAGCATGTAACTATTGAAACTCATATGCAAATCATGATATTAACATCACTAACAAGTCCATACTAACATGTATTCATCCCCATATTCACAACAAATTCTTATCATTTCAATTGACAGTAGGAAAGATCACAAGATAATCCAATGAACATAAGGACAATCACAATTACACATTAGAATCATGTTCGTATCATTACCATTTTTCAATGGGTTGATTTCTTTTAGGTCCATGCATACTATATAACATCATGCTAGTAGACATCATGTAATGATCAGACCCAAGATATGCGATTTTTTTTTTTGCAAGGGTAGTGTCGACACACCCCTTACTGGTGTCGACACAATGCTTCAATCACAAGGCAAAATAATGCAGAACTGGTCAAGTAGTGTCGACACTAGATCAGGTAGTGTCGACACTAGAGACAGCTCCCAGAAAACCTTCTGGCCAAATTGGGACAGTGTGTCGACACTAGATCAAGTAGTGTCGACACTAGAGGCCTTCCCAGAACACCTTTTGGGATAATTTGGGACAGTGTGTCGACACTAGATCAGGTAGTGTCGACACTAGAAGCCCCCCCAGAAAAAACATATAGGTCAGGGGTAACCCAAAACACATCTTATGCAGATTTACTTACACTCTTATAACTCTCTAGTGAATGACATTTAGACAAAATGTTCAACATGAAATATGACGAGGACAACTAGTAGAAGAACGTTGATGTTGGGGGTTTGATCTAATTCGGTCTTGAATCCCTAGAAATACATGAAGAACATAAAGCTACGTGCAGCCCGAAATCGCAGTATCATGCAGCAACTCTCTTACCACACCTATAAATCTCTAACAAAAGGCTTTTGGATAAAACATCCAACATAAACAATGATCGTGACTACAAGTAGAAGAACTTTCATGAAGGATGTTTAGTCTAATTCGGTGTCAAATTGTGTGCATAATAAGAAGAATGGGAAAAGCCCTAACTGTGCGAGACTTAGGGACAACTACGAATACACAATGTATACTCCATGGAAATTAGTCAAACCAAGTGCAAATGAACCTAGACTCGAAGAACTACATGATGGTGTTGGTTTTATTTAATCTTGGCCTGAGAACACCTACCTTTGAATGCTAATACCTCTCTGCAGATTTCTGGGTTGATGCAGAGCGAGGTTGAGGAAGACCACGTTTTCCCCAGCCGTTCTCCACACCTCCAGCGCTCCAAACTTGCTGCTCACGACCCCAACACGTTGCTAACCCTTCCCTAAACGTTTTGTGAGGAGTCCTTATAGTTTTAGAGTTCTAATTCATGTCCCAATGGAACTAGGAAAGGGGCTGCGAATTCTGCTTTCTACTTTCCAAAAAATATGTGATTCTCTCACCCAAAGGAGGTAGCAACGGTCTAGGAAACCTCCTCTTAGGGTTGGGTCCGGTTTTGGCTTACCTTACATGATTAATCACCCTTATTTTAAACCTAAATTGCCTTCCCTAATCACTGCATAATTACATACACAAATTTCTGGTATTTTCTTGTTTTCTATCCTTGGGCCAAGTGTGCTCCAGTGGCCCAAATCTTGTTAATGGGTCATTAATACTTGGTGACTAATTTCATACTTGAATTTGTTCATGGGTCTTACGTTGTCCATTGATCCGATTTCTTTTAGGGACTATCCCCACATATTGTTTGGAGTCCACCATAAATTTCTCATTTAGTTTATGATCTCATTTTATACACCTGATAATGGGTTGTCCAACTTATTTCCTAATTACGACAACAAGTCGCATTAACTCTTAAACATACCCCAAATGAATTTTATTGACCCAAATATCTTGATTGGTCATTATAGGATATTATTTGAAGTCCATCTATGATTTTTATTTAATTTTCTGGCTCCTCTAGGTATGTGTGATAATGATTTCCCGACTTATTCCCTGATTACGACACTCAGTCGTAAAACACCCTAAACTTGGAGCATCTGATTTTCCTTTGCATGAATTTCTCTGTGGGTCATTAGGGAGTATTATTTAGAGTTGAACTATGGTTTTTATGAAATTTTCTAATAGGTTTTCGTATGTATGATAATGACACGTGCATTTTTTGCTATTGCATAAATATTGAATTTATCGTTTTCGGTTTATTTCTAATTTTCCAATTACCGAATTTTCGGGGTGTTATAGCAGGTAAGTCTAGCTCTCATGGTAGGACTAGATGAGGTACATTCTAACTCATCTTTTGATTCTTGCACAGATTTAGGATCAGAATCTGAAGATTTAGAACAAGTTTTTAATGAACTTTATGATAAACACAAGGTTGTTGTAAAAAAATTGAAAAATATGTAGAACAACCTTACTTGTTTGGAAAACACTAATTCTGATCTTAAATCAGAAATTGAACAATTAGAAGAACAATTAAAAGAATGTAAAGATAATAATTATCTTTTAAATGAAGATTTGAAAATCAAGAATAATGAGAAGTTAGAGTTAAAAGAAAAATTAAAAACTCTAACTGAAGAAAATATGTATTTAAAAGAATCAGTTAGAAAATTAACTAAAGGGAAAACATCTTTATCCCTATTCTTAAAAGGATCAAAATCTGGAAACAATAAACAAGGTCTTGGATACAAACCTCGTGAAAAAGGAAAACAAGTCATAGTTTCTAAAAAATATCCATTACCAAAATTTGTAAAAGAAACCAAGTTGCCTCAGAAAAAGGCCCCTGTAAAAGAAAAAGTTTCTAAAAATTGTATTCTAAACAGACATCATAAAAACAATAAGAATTGCAAAATAGATTATATTTATTGTTGTTCTTATTGCAATAAATTAGGACATACAGTAAATACCTGCACAACAAGGTACCTAGTATGGATCCCGAAAGGATAATTTTATGCATATAACCATCAAGGACCTAAAAAGATTTAGGTACCTACTTCTGAGTAGTTTATTTGTAGGATAGCCTTGGAGCATCAGAAACAAAGGATGCTCAAGGCACTGGGGACTGCTAGCTCTTCATCCAACTCATATCTGAAGAGGGAGTAGTCATTAATTTATTTTTAAAATTTAATATTACTAACAATTATTTGCAAGTCTCATTTAGGTGGAGTCTCTCATTCAGGGAGAGCACAGACTAAGGGGAAGTTATTCATTAATGTCAATCATTGTTGAACCCCTCAATGGTAAGAAATTTTCACAAAGGGGAGAGATTGCATGGTAAGATCTTTTCTTTTGGTCAGTGACAAAAAGGGGGAGGGCATGCATAGTATGCATTATCTGTTAATTTTCTATATTTTCTATACTTTAAGTATTTTTGTCAAAAATTCTCATAAATTTTGTCATCACCAAAAAGGGGGAGATTGTTCAACCACTCTTATATTTTACCCTTATATTTTAATGATAACATATATTTTTTGGTGATAACAAAACTTATGATTAATCAAATACTATTAAATATATTCAATATTATGTTTTTCTTAATAAATATAAATTTATGTGATTAATTCAAAATTAAATATATTTAATACCATATTTTTAATAATAATTAAATATCATATTTTTCTAATAAATATAATTTTATGACATTATTGCTGTGTGATTTGCACTAAAAAGCTAAATCGATGTCCATTAAATATACATCAATTTCAGTTCACAAAGTGCCACATCGATTTGCTTGAAAACATAGATTTCACTTCAACATCGATTTGCTTGAAAATATGGATTTGCCTCTCACATTGATTTGATAAGTGAAACATCGATTTATCTCTCACATCAATTTGATAAGTGAAACATCAATTTGTCTCTCACATCGATTTGATAAGTGAAACATTGATTTGCCTCTCACATCGATTTGGTAAGTGAAACATCGATTTGTTTCAAACATGGATTTGATAAGTGAAACATCGATTTGCTTCAAACATGGATTTGATAAGTGAAACATCGATTTGCTTCAAACATAGATTTCATATGTGAAACATGGATTCACTTGAAAACATCAATTTGCTTCAAACATGGATTTCATAAGTGAAATATGGATTCGCTTGAAAATATGGATTTGCTTCAAACATGGATTTCATGAGTGAAACATGGATTTGTGAAAACATGGATTTCACTTAAACATGGATTTCCTTTATATTTCAAAATGTTTTAGCATCTAGTGAAAAGTCAAATATACTTCTGACAGAGGATCTCTTTTATCTTTCCAGATCTCTTCTCTCTTGTCAGAACAAAAAGAGCTTACCTACCACTTCTGGGAGACAACAAGAAACATAGAGGTATGAACCTTTTTGACAGAAACACTCTTTTATCTAAACACTTTCTTCTATGCTTGCAGACCTCGTAGACCACAAAATATAAGAAGAAAAAGAAGATGAGCAATGGCTAGAACCCCAACAAATTTGTTCAAAGCTGCTCATATAAAAGATGAAGCAAAGCTGAAGAAAAGCAAGAGAGCTTTCCTGAGGATCTTTGAAGGAGTGTACATCTTGTGACGAACCTGAACTCCAAATACACTCAAAGGAAAAGTGAGAAAGAGCCCGAGCCTAAGAAGAAGTGCTCAAGCATCTAAAGTCTTCAAGCTTCAAACTCCTTCTCCTCTCTTCACTCTCTCTGTGGTCATTGTAAATAGGGGGGAGAGTCTGTGGCTGAGAGCTAGAGTTCTTAGTATTCATTTTGTAATAGCTCTTGAACTGTTCTTTCTTTTCTAAGAAAGATCTTTGTCCAGCTGTAGGACTGTATACAGTGTAGAACCTAGCTAGGGGTTTGTGTCTAGCAGAACCGCATTGGGGTTTGTACCAGAAGGTTGGCTTCTTGACCTGTAAAAGAAGTGGGCTGTCTTCTTGCTCGGGAAAGAAAAGAAGACTAGCAGGGGTGCTGGGTGTTGTATTGTCTTTGAGGGGGACTGTACCCTTGGTTAGTAAAATCCCAAGAGATTGCTTGGGGACTGGACGTAGGACTTCCATGTGGGAATGGTCGAACCATGATAAATCTCTTGTGTTATTTGTGTGATTGTTTATTTACTTCCGCACTGCTACTCTTTATCACACTAAACTAACCAAACTTTCAAGTGATAATTTTCTGTGTTTAAGTTTCTATTTCAGATTTCAGAAAAACCTATTCACCTTCCCTCTAGGTTAGCTTGCTGCCGTACCAAAAGGGCCAACATACAGGACGCAGAACCCAAAAGCTGAGAAATAAAGAGATTGAACTAGTGAAAATCAGATGGGAAAGCAGACAAGGTGGAGAAGACACATGGGAATTGGCAGAGGAGATGATGAAAGTGTATCCTTACTTGTTTGAGTAAGCTTCTAAATTCTTTTAGGTGATAGTACCATGCATGTTTAATTGAAAATTTATGTGTTGAGCTTTCTTCTTAAATTCAAGGATGAATGTCTTTTAGGTGATAGTAATGTGGCATAGTGATTGTTCGGATCGAGGTTTAGTGGTTATGGTGGCCAGTGTGTAGCCTATGTTTGTGTTTGAGGTGTTTACGCAGGTTGTGGGGCTTTGTGGGCCGAGAGGTTGGGCACAAAGCACCCACTGGTTCACTGTCTGTGAACGCGATAGTGGTGGACGTCGCATTATGAACGCGATGGTCCAAGGCGTCGCATTATGAACGCGACTACCACCATTTGAGCTCTTCGTCTGCATGTCCGCCGCGTGGCGCATGTTGGGCGGCCTGCTAGCGTCAGCGATGAGAAGGCGACGGACCCTACCGTCACGTTCAGGTTGCGATGGTCAGGTGGTCGCATTCTCAACTCTGATGACTTAAGAAGATAGGTCGGCCAAATAGAGCTCAGAAGCTCTACTTGGTCAGGAGGGGTTTTTGCGGCCTGTTCTTGTGTGATTCGAGGTTTTGGTGCTATTTTTGGCGTGTTCTCACCGCGAGGACGTGGCATGGAGCGGGGGAAATGCCGGATTATCGTCGTTCTTCACGTATCTCACGAAGGTAGGGAGATTCCACCTTGTTTCTCGTGGTAGATGGCGTGTTTGGCATGTTTGATCCATGAAACGAGTTGTAGATGGTCGATGGCATGCTAGTGTAGTGGTTAGAGTTTTTATAAATGCTTTATATGCATGTTTGCATGTTTTTCATGGGGATTCCGGAGATGGAACCCCGGTTCTAGGGCTCTATCTTTAAAGGCGACGGACTAGGGTGTCACGTTCAGAACGGGACAGCCCGACCCGTCGCGTTCTGCTTCAGTATGCGCCGTATCGAGGCTTCGCATTCTGAAGGCGACAGAGGACCCCGTCGCGTTCAGGCTTCCGAAGGCTAAAGGCTTGTGCATGGTTACGTGATTATTGTTTGGTGTTATTTATCATTCGTAGTGTTGGTAGGCGGTGCATTGGCACACGCCGAGGTTGAGGACAGTGGTGTTCACGCGGTTTGTGTGTATGTGACGAGTAGTACGACGCCTACCGTGGTTACCTCTGTAGTCAATTACCCCAGGTTTTGTGTAAGCTAGGCACGTTAGTGCTCGGGGGTTTGTCTAGGTACTTGTGTACCATCGTGGTCTGTGTCATCTTCCTGGACACCCTCACTCTTGTGCAGAGTTGTACGTCTGGCTGAGGGAAAGATGGCAGAGGGACAACGAGTTGTGTGAGTTTTTGTTTGTCACTTGTAGCGCATTCGTGGTTTGGGGTTACGGACACCAGTAGATGTAATGGGCTCCAGCTAGTCCTATCTTCCAGTGTCTCACTTTAGGGAGCTTGGGCCGGAGACCCTAAAGGTGCCAGGCATGGGCCTGCGGTAGTGTGATCCGCATGTGTGGTGTTGGTTGGTCACCACAGTTTCCTGAATTGTTGTGGTGGAGAGGCAGCTAGACCTTTTTTTCGTTGCTGCGAGGCTGAGAGGTAGACCTGTGTGGTTTGTCTGGGTTAGTTGCTGTTGTCACGAACCAGTCTTCGTGACCCAAGTGTGGCATTTTCTACTTTAGCTAGTACACCTGGACGAGGTTTGCCATTTATTTATTAAAGGATGATTTCTGTTAATAGCTCGTGGTAAATGTTATTTACAACTTTAACATCATGTGTAGATAGTTCTATAAATTGCTTAGTGTAGCTTCCTGCTTCTGCACTTTGTGAGTTTGGTTTGGTACAACTTTTGGGGGAGTTTCCCTACTGAGCCAGTGACTTGCGAGGCTCACCCCTACCCCTTTCAGGTGAGGGAGAGCAGGAGGCTTCCCACCCTTCGTCTAGTTCAGAGCCACACCGCATCGGAGTTGGGTCTGCACCACCAGCAGTGTAATCTTTACTTTCTATTCACTTCGGGATATGCCACAGTTTGTTGTACTTTGTACTTGACTCTAGTTGAGAACTGGCTATGTATATTTCATGTTAATATTTGTGAGATGTGGAATCTTATATCTATTTGAGTTGTTTCCTTTATATTTCTACAGACATGTGATTGATATCCCTTGCGAGGCTACGACTCATTTGCAGGAGGTGGAGTCGATCAAGCTCGTTATTAGGTTAACGGGTTTGAACGGTGAGGGCCGTCACAACACTAGTGCAATCAATGTCTAAAAATTCAATTCAACATTCACGAGCAAACACATTGAAATAAGTCACCACTTTTTGAGAGATGAGGTCGCTAAGAAATTATTTGAGCTTCACTTTATTAAAATTGAAAAGAAAATTGGAGACTTTTCACTAAACCTCTTACAGAAAATAGATTTTCATCCTTAAGGCGAGAGCTTGGTTTGTGCAAATGTCCACATCCTTGATATCTTCCATCTCATTTCTGCAAATAAAAATCTTCTTTTATTCTTGCTAATAAATTCTTGCATTGACATTTTTGGCACATCAATTGTTGAGGGGGAGCCGTGTCATTCAATAAAACATTCTTGATGGTTTCTCTTTTATATCATCCAATTTTTCATTCATTAATAATCTTCATATTCAACTTGTGAGGGGGAGTTACATGAAAGTGGGAGTCATTGTCAATTCTTCACTCACTTTCCTTGACACTGCTTGCCTATCTTGAGCCCTAAGAATCAGAATTTTTGAGTCCTTGTGCTATTTTTATATGAGAGACTTAAGAAATTCAAACTAAACTAATTGTGTGTTTAATTTAATCTCAAAGATTCCCTTTAATATGATGGTTGTGCCATTTTAATGTTGGATGTCTTTAAAATGACTTGCAAAACACTTGTAGGCATATGAGTGACTTTAATGTTTAACATGTGCATGTTTAAGCTTCATTTTTTACCACATGTTAAAAATAATATCTCTATGTTGTTAGCCATGATTTTTCTGGTCAAAGCAAATATAATCCTGCAAAACATCAAAAGAAAATGATCAATAATCTATAAAGATACAAATAGAGCAATGCAAATTCTTGTACCACTGAGTAACCGGGCCATCTCACCTAAAGAAGTGTTTTGTCTCGCGTCAAAAAGTGGAAAACAAAATTTTCATCTCTGTATAAGATAATGAAAGTTAAACCACTGAGTAATCAGGGGGTCTTGCATCTGGTAAATGTGATCTTCTGCACTGAAAAGTGAAACATAACTAATTTATTCTTGTATTTCTTTTCCAGTAAAAATGAAAGGCATTCCAAATAGCCAGGACAGAAAAGCACAAGACCTAAATAAAGTTCATGAATACTGAATTTAGACCTACCTCCTTGTTAAACACTTTTACTAACTCATATAGGTCACTTTGACTCACATTTGCATCATTATTTTAACTACATTCAGATTATTATGTCTTGCTATACTTATGTTGAGTGTGTCTTTGTGATTAAACTTTGATGCACAATAGCAAAATACACTAATTTCTCTCATACGTCAATATCACTTTGACTCACTCATTTTGATCCTTCCGAACATTTCTTTCCACAACTTCAATCCTTGATCTCCTACCATTTATATTTCACGTCCATCTTTTTGATGTTGTCAAAAAAGGGGAGAAAATGCATGAGCCTATGGGCTTATGGGGGAGTAAAAGAATGAGTTTTTGGGAGAAAAAGAATGAGGAGAAAAAGTATGAGCATTTATTTTCTCATCATCAAAAAGGGGGAGAATGTTGTGTTGAGTGTGTATTTAATATTTTTATGATGATTTTAATGATGACCACAACATTTGGTTGTGGATGATGTCTAAACACTCATACATTGATTTTGATGATCACAAATGGTACATATTATAATGATGAATAAACAACATGTTTCTGATACCTCATATTTCATATTTTGATGATAATGACATGTTTTGATGGTTCAAATTTCAAATATATAGGTTTATACAACTTTGTCATAGTTGCATCGACACAAGTTGAAAATCAGGTCGACACACATAGTCTGCCCAGTAAGCTCCTGAAGAACAAAGTCACAGTTGCGTCAGCACACACTGCAAGTTTGGTCGACACACATAGTCCATCTAGTGAGCTAGGTCTGAAGAAAAACACAACTAGTTTTTAATCAGGTCGACACAAGTTTTCTCCCAGTAAGCTGGAACTTATATTTAGTGAGTTGCGTCGACACACATGCAAACTTACGTTGACACACATTACGTGAAAACTCAGAAACATAAAAGGTATGATTTCCAAAGAGTGTGATTTATGTCTGAAGATTTTTGGAAGATTCTCTTATTACCAAAATACCCTTTCATCCAAGTGGCAATGAGGAGGACTTTTGGACACGTAGCAACCTTGGGTGAACCCTAGGTTTCTGTTCACATGTCCCCCATATACAAGGGAGTTCACTATGGCTATAAAAGGCAACTTTTCTCATATGAAGGAGGCACCCATCATAGAGGATGTGGGATCCAGGTCAAGCATAGAGAGAGAGTGTTAGACTGTTGAATGAACAGCAGATCAAGGAGAAGAGTAGCAGAGGAAGAAAGAGCAATCGGAAGAAGTAATAGATCTGAAACAGAGCATTGTGAATTCAAGGAGTACTCCATCTGATTTTATCAAGGGTCTTCAATTCAACCTTCCTGCAGATCGTCTTCAACAAGGAACATCCAATTCATTTATATTTTACTTATTCCTATTGAAGTGTTCATCTTAATTTGTTTTTGAGTGCTCGTGAGATCTGTACATGTGTTCTGTGCAAATTTTAGTGTGCATGTAAGTGAGTGAATCAGATCAGTGCTACATGATCTGATTTCTTGTGAACTTGATCTAGCTCTATGGTTTGAGCTGTCGTGCTCATGTGTGTGGTTTGAGCCATTGAGCTCTTACGTGTGTGTGGTTTGAGCCATCGAGCTCGTGTGTGTGTTGTACTTAGGTTTTTGAGTAGTGTGTCCTCACTGTGTGAGGGGTGGGTGTAGGAATCACTGGTGTGATTTTCGAACAACCTAAAAATCTCCTTTGCAATGGTTTGATCTATTTTTTTCTGCGCTAGATGCATGCATAGGACTTCGATCTCACATTAGTCATTCACGTACATTGTTTGTCTAAATGTTACACACAACAACTACACACACCTACACATCAGATTACCGAGGTTTTCTATTTGAATGGATCTATAATTTGAAGTAATTTTTAAATTACTCAAGCTTCCGCTGAGATTGGTGTTAGATCTATTCAAACCCCCCTTCTAGATCTATTCAACCTACTTGTTCGATCCTACAATTGATATCAGAGCGGGTTAATATCTAATTCTGATTTGAGTTGATTACTTTTGTTTGATCTTTTGAAACATCATATAATCTACTTGATTGCTTGAATACTGAAATTTCATTTGATCTGTGTGATCTAATTGCTTGAACTGTCTGCTTGCTCATTTACTGTTTCTTACCTTGATCCATGGATTCTTGAGGTTTGTAGCTGAGGGTCATTCTATCAATAGACCACCATATTTTGATGGATTTGATTACTCTTACTGGAAAAAATCACATGCAAGTTTTTCTAAGGGCTCAAAATTATGAAATCTAGAAAATAGTTAAAAAGGGTCCCTGAAAATAATGAGAATGAAGAGAATTGGACTAGAGAGAAAATTAGGAGAGAAACTCTTAACTATAGTGCCATGAATATTCTTCAGTGTGCTGTTTACCCTAAGGAGTATTCAAGAATATCTATGTGCAAATCTGCTAAGGAAATGTGGGATAAACTTGAATTAATATATGAAGGAACATCTCAAGTTAGGGAAACCAAAGAAAACATACATGTTTCTGAATATGAACATCAGTTGGTTCTTCTGTGGCCTTGAGAGAATTGTTGTGCTTCTTCTTGTTGGAGGATTCTCCCAGCCTCTCCATATTTATCTCATGAACCATTAAAGACCCAATGAGCTTTTCAAGTGACATTCTTCGAAGGTCGTTGGCTTCTTCTATGGCTGTCACCTTTGGAGTCATTGAGGTTGGTAGAGATCTTAATATTTTTCTCACCTTGTCTCTAGTTTAATAATTTTTCCAAGCCCAACCAAACTGTTGGTGATATCTGTAAATCTATTGTACATTTGGGTGATGGACTCTCCTGACTGCATTTGAAATCTTTCATACTAAGCTACTAGGATGTCTATTCTTGTTTCCTTCACCTCGTCAGTTCCTTCAAATGTGATTCTGAGCTTTTCCCACATTTCCATAGCTGATTTGCATGCTGAAATCATGTTGAATTCTTTCTTACTCAGCGCACAGCACAATATACTTTTACCTTTGTTGTTTAGGGATATTTTCTTCTTGTCTTCATCTGTCCAATTTTCTCTGTTGTTGAGTACCACGAGGTCTCCTTCTTCAATGATAGACCAAAGTTGGAAATCGAGACCCTGAAGGAAGAACACCATCTGAGTCTTCCAATAGTTGTAATCTTCATTGTTGAATAGAGGAGGTCTGTTGATGGACTGACCTTCTGCATAATCTTGAGCTGCCATTTATCTTTGCTCTTAAGATCATGAGATCTTCTTCTCGAAGAAACCTGGCTTTGATACCACTTGTTGCCCAGATAGCAAGCCCAGAGGGGGGGGGTTAATGGATTGCTAAAAATTCTTCTAAGAGAAATTCCTGTAAATAAACGAACTGGACAGACAACACTAAGATCGAAGGTTAGAGTTAGTGTTAATCAAAATAATGAGAACAATCACACAAAGAACAGGAAATTTTATCCTGTTTGGATCTCCTATCCTAAGGAGTCCTACGTCCAGTCCCCAAGCAACCACTTGGGATTCCACTAAACAAGGGTACGATCCCCCTTAGGGATACTTACACATCCAGCCGCAGTTGGCCTTCTCTTCTCAACCAGAAGAGGAACAACACCACCTGTAACAACAGGTCTTCTCTTCACACCAGAAGAGGATCAACCACAAAGAATGCGTTGTAAGAGGGAGGCCCCAAGACCAAGCTTATAATCACTTTCTTGATCTGAGGCGAAGTCTGAGAGGCACAAGATGATTACAAGATGACTTTCTCTCAGATCTACACAAGCTCTCAAAAATAATGCACTATTCTCACGGAGAGCTAAGAGCTACAAAAAATTGGATTGGATGAACTGGCTCTTGTTGTTGTTCCGGTGACTGGAGTTTCAAACTTCTCAGGGGTTCAAGAGTTCGAACTATCTAACTGTCCTTCATGGAGTCACCAGTCTTCTATTTATCTTCTATGAAATATTTTGACCATTGTAGTATCCGTTGAAATATGTGTTGTCTCACAGCTTCATGCACGTTAGAGAGACTGGTCTGAAGCATAGAGCAAGTGAGCTTGCAGCCATTAATGCTTGGATTGACACACACACCTTCAAGGGAAGATTGACTGAATCTTCTATCCTCTTGTCAGGTTGACAGGTCCATCTTTGATGTGTGTTTCTACAAAAGTCCTGCATACAATAAATGCTGACACATAGACAACTTCTCTTTGTCTAAATTGCCAGTCAACATTAGTAGTTGTGCAGTACGAAGATACACCAAAAAGGAAATGTTATTCTGTCATCATTTAAGGCAACACTTTATGTAACAAGTGAGGTAACCAAGGATATATCGGGAAAATATTGTATAACATAATAAATGTTCAAGACCATAGGATACAGTGTGATGCGCGGGAAGGTTTTTGAAATCCTCAGAAATTTGAACTTATACATTTAAATATTATGAGAAATGATTCTTTAATAAGAAGATAAAATAAGACTTTTAAATAGCTGACTACATTATATTTGAAAGTGAAGGACATTTTGTAAAGAAATGATATTGTTATCAAATCGATGATACAATCATGTGAGAATGTAATCCATGTTGAAACCAAGTTGATGTGAACATAATCCATGTATTAATTTAATGAAATCATTATTCTGTACAAAGTCGTTACTTAACAGAAATCGTTGTGCAGATGAAATCGTTATTTTAAATAAAATCGTTGTTTCATAGAAAGTAGTTGTAGAGATGAAATCATTGTAGCAGCTAAATCGTTGTTTGAGTGAAGGTAAATCGTTGTATAGACCAAATCGTTGTTTCTATGATGAAAACATTGTTTAAGTGAAATCGATAATGAAATCATTGTTTCAATGGTGAAATCGTTGTTTTAAGTGAAATCGATCATGAAATCGTTGTTTTAATGATGAAATCATTGTTTAAGTGAAATCGATCATGAAATCGTTATTTTAATGAAATCAATCATGAAATCGTTGTTTAAGTAAAATCGATCATGAAATTGTTGTTTCAATGATGAAATCATTGTTTTAATGATGAAATCGTTGTTTAAGTAAAATCGATGTTGAAATCGTTGTTTTAATAATGAAATCGTTGTTTTATCGAAATTGATGATGAAATCGTTGTTTAAGTGAAATCGATGTTTTACCGAAATCGATGATGAAATTGATGTTTCAATGAAAATCGTTGTTTAAGTAACTTATGAAATTGTTGTTTTTATTATGAAATCGTTGTGAGACCGAAATCGTTGTGAAGTGACTTATGAAATCGTTATACCGATCGAATTGTTGTTTCTATAAAATAAGTCGATGTGTAAAAAATATATGCATTGAACTTCAGATAGCAGTGTGTGAGGATAACTTACAGTTTTTCTATAGTTATTTCCTGTGGATAAACTTTAGAAACAGTTGTTAGAATTTTTTTTTCAAAGTTTTGTTAATCACCAAAAAAATACATGTATAATTCATATAAATTTAATATGATGATTATATGGAAGATGGACTCTGATACACTCAACGACAACACTCATATGGTCTCTACTCCAACACTACCAACATCTATCTTGTCTATAGTATCTTGAAAGCTCTATAAAAGATAAGTTTGAATAGAAGAACCAAGCAAACCTAAAATTATTCAAGGAGTGTACATCACGTGATCATCTAAACTCCACACACACTCAAGTAAAGAGAGAAGAGCTCAAGCCTATTCAAGAGAAGCTTTCAGAGCTGAAGTCTTCGAAGCTCCAAACATTCAAGCTTTCCTCTCTTCCCTCTCTCTCTGTGCATCATTGTAAATCGGGGGGAGAGTCTGTGAGCTGAGAGTTTGAGTTCCTTAGTGGTCATCTTGTATAACTCTCAGTCTGTTCTTTCTTTTCTAAGAAATACTTGTGTCCAACTGTAGGACTATATACAGTGTCCTCTTCCTGTGTGAAGAGAAGGCAGCATGGTGCTGGTGGATTCTGTCCTACTGTGGGACTGTACATAGTGTTACCTTGGGTTAAGGGAAGAACCTAGCTAGGGTTGGTGTCAGCAGAACTTAGCTGAGGGTTTAAGTCTAGCAAAAACACCTGGGGTTTGTTCCAAGAGAGTGACTTCTTGACTATAACAGAAATGAGTTTCCTTCCTACCCAGAAGGAAGAGGACCAACGGGGAGCGGGGGGTTTGTATATCCTTGGAGGGATTGTACCATGGTTACTAAAATCAAAAATTGCTTGGGGACTGGAAGTAGGACTTTCATTGGAAGGGCCGAATCATGATAAATCTTTGTGTTCATGTGTGTGATTGTCTTTTAATTGCTTCCGCATTGCTACTATTATCGTACACGATTACATTCACTAACCAAAGTTTTCAAGTGATGATTTTTATCTGTGTTTCATATTATCCTATTCAACCCCCCCCCCCCCAAGCTATCCTAGCCCAGAGGGGGGGGTGAATGAATTGCTAAAAATTCATCTTAGAAATTTTCTGTGACAAAATAACTTTAGAATCACTATACAAAATAGTTAGAGTTAATTAGCAGACGGATAAGGAGATAAAAGCAATCACATGAACAACAAAATTTTATCCTAGTTCAGATCTCCTATCACAAGGAGTCCTACGTCCAGTCCACAAGCTACAATTTGGGATTCCACTAACCAAGGGGTACAGTCCCTCTCAAGGACACTTACACATCCATCACTGGCTGGCCTTCTCTTCACTCCACGAAGAGGCAATACACCACTGTTACAACAGGTCTTCCATTCCAAAATGGGTACCACCACTACTACACAGTAGGACTTCTCTTCACTTACGAAGAGAAGCAGCAACAAGAAGAAGAGTAAAGAGGTGAGGCCCCCCTAACCAAGCTAATAGCAACATTACAATGTTGATCTGAGAAAGAATCTGAGAGACAAGAAGAATTACACTAAGAAGAAGTTCTCTCAGATCTAAAACAAGCTCTCACACTCTAGAAGGAATGAAAGAACAGAACATTGCTTCATGGAGAGTAAGAGCAAGAGGCTTGATCTGAATGAAGTCGCGAGCTCTGTGTTTCAATTGAAAAAGGATATACGTTCATTGTGTCAACACACTTCTATTTATCTTCTCTTGAAGAAGTATCCATTGAAGTGTCTATGTCTCCTCATTGAAAACAGTGTCTCCTGACAGTTGTAGCAGGTCCAACGTGAGAAACATGAAAAACTTGCATATAATAAATGCTTAGATAGAGACATAGTGATGTTGGATCGAAATGGCAAACAAACAGTCCTAGAGGGGGGTGAATATGACTTTCTATCTTTTAAACTTTCTTCTGAAAAAACACAACACTAAATAGATATGTTAGTACTAAGTGTGATGTGCGTGATTCAAGTGTAAACTTGGGAAGAGAAACAATCACACAATTAAATGCACAAGGGATTTATCCTGGTTCGGCCCTTCCCACATGGAAGTCCTAATCCAGTCCTCAAGCCAACCACTTGAGATTTCACTAACTGCCAACAACTTGGCCTTCTCTCATCCTCAAGAGGAATTACAAAACCCACTTGCTCCCAAGCAAGTCTTCCCTAAACAGGGGTACAAACACTGTCTTTCACAAGGCCTTCCCTTCACAGGAGGGGAAAAGCAGAACAAAACTTCTGCAAGAATTACAACAGAAATAGAGAATTAAACACTTGTGTGTTTGCCTCAAAGCTGAGCACAAAACACACCACAAACTCCACAGGATTGAAAGATCAAGAAATTGAGCAAATCCTAATGAAGCAACTTGGGTGGACTTGAAGACAGTATCAAATTACACCTGCCACCCAATACAGAACTTCAGAAGAGACTTTCTGAAGTGAGGCTCTCAGACTGTAGCTTAGCAGGAAGGCTTTTGAGAGAGCTGAAGGAATCGGATGAAGCTTTCTGAATGTATGTGATCTCAGTGTGTTTCTTGTCTTCTGTTGTTCTCTCTTCTTCTTCTTTTATAATCTTTAAAAATATAGCCGTTTTTGAAGGAGATAGCCGTTGGAGCTTGGTGGCTGTTTGCAAATTAGCCTGGAAGAGAGTTTCTGGGATCCTTTGGATCTTGAAGGCTTTGTCCAGAGGTCTTGAATTTGCATCTTTCCAAGGTCTTCAGAATAGGAGCAGTTGTCATAGCTAGAAGATAAGCTCTTGTAGACTGAGCTGGGAACAACCCTGCTAACCATGTGCTCCAATTAATGCCTGTTGCAAAGACATGACAAAGCAAGCATATCTCCATACCTTTGTGGTAGGTGGGTCAGTTTGATACAACAGACAATATGGAACCTAGTATTCTCAACCTTTTAAGAAAATAGAGCAGACAGACAAAAAGATTAAAGTAGGGGTCTGTCAGTGGTAGGTGAGATGGTCAGATGCCATGCGTCTGAGATTTCATAAATGCTTTGTGTCTCATGAAGGATATAAACTGAAGACTGTAGAGACTCAAAAGATATTTCAGAGAAAAGCTTTGCAGAGATGAATAATTTGAATATACTATGTTCTGTCAGAGAAATATATTAAAATAATAATCTTCTATGATTTTAGTAAGATATGTTAGGCAATAGGCAATTTGCCAATAAATTATGTCTAAGATGTTTAAGAATCAGAAAAGGATTTTATAAACTTAAAGACAGATATATTCCAAGTCAGATAGAACTGGCAAAGTAAAAAGTACAAGTACAAAACTGACAGTGAAGTCGAATGTAATAGAGCACGCAATTCGATTGAAGAAATAGGCATGATTCGATTTCAAGAAGAATAAGGTAATTCGACTATAGTAGTGAAGACATCAATCGAATGTAGTGTAAGGCAACATTCGGCTGTATGAGTCGAAGTCGTGAGTCGAATACAATGTGAAGGACATTCGACTGTGTGAGTCAAAGTCATGAGTCGAATACAATGTAAAGGACATTTGACTGTGTAAGTCGAAGTCATGAGTCGAATACAGTGTAAAGGACATTCGACTGTGTAAGTCGAAGTCATGAGTCGAATACAGTGTAAAGGATATTCGACGGTGTGAGTCGAATGTTAAGTAAAATTGTGGACTTAGAAAAAAAATTGCAAGACTTGTGACTGAGTTTCTGAAGGAGTGGATTTGCAGTCGGAATATATCAGTCGGATACAGTAGGGCATAGAGATAGTTCTGTGGCCTTAGAAAATTTTGAGTATTCAGGATATTGGACATATTATATTTGGGAAATCACATATTTAAAGATTGGTCATAGCAAAAACATTATTCATAAAGTATTAAAGAAACTTTGGATTTCTTAGGGGCAGTGCTCAACAATTCTCCCCTTTTGTTAATGACAAAAATCTTTAAATAGGTAGTTGAACATATAAATTCTTCTATACCTTTTATCATATAAATTCTTTATACCTTTACTTCAATCTTTAGATATTAGGAGCTAAAATTTCGGCTACCTTTTCTCCCCTTTGGCATTAACATTAAGGATAGTAGAATAGGAAAATGGTGTCATAGATAAAGAGCGTACAAATTGCATAAAAAACAAGCAACAGACTATTCATAGGTCATAAAAGGAAAGAAACGAAAATTAAGTTTAGGGTTTAACAGAACTGGGTAGATAGAGGGAACGGGGAATCATAGCCAAAAATGGCTGGATGAGTTCACAAAGCTTCAACTCATTGTGGGCAAATGAGTTGTCAAACAAAGCACTATCAACATTATAGCTGGGATTTGTGGAGGGTAATTTCTTGACTGATTTGACATGGCGCCTTCTGTAAAAGGTACGCTTGTTGTAGTACTTGTCCATGTCTATCTTGAACCTTAGGGGAGTAAACTATTTGGTAGCGGCCAGAGTGAGAAACTCATGAAGAGTGATATTCCAGTATAGGCCATTTGAGATAGCTGCATCTTTGGCTTGATAATAGTACATGTACCTCTGAGCCCATCTGAGACCTAGATGCTTTCTCAAATCCATGAGACTCTTAGAGTGAATTCATTGAGGGATAGTCTCATCCTCTGGCACTGAGAACTATAGGAAGGATAAGCTTCTTCCCATTGTTCAGGAGTGAACCTCTCAGATTCAGCAAAGCTTAACTGAAGATCAAGGAGATGCTTATGGTACTGGACATCTGGAGGAAAATAAACCTCTGAAAACTGAGCTTGGACTTATACTTGATCTTGAATCTGGTGGCAATCCGGATGAATCTATTGAAGAGGGTTTCAGCAAAAGCACCCCTGTAGGAGACTGCTCCTTCAAGGGGAGGATGGAGCCCTGAAGGCATTGCCACGGACATGGAGGGAACAACTTCTCTTTGGCCTCTTAGCAAATTTTCATATTGGCCCTTGGACACATCATGCAGGCCTAACTTGAACCTTTCATAGTTGAAGGCTCTCATGGATGTGTACTTGGCCTGAGACTCCCGAAGATGAGTGGCAAAAAGGGCATGAAATCTGAGGGAGAGGTGGTGCTCAACTGTCAGGTAGTGACTCCTGGATTGGGCTTCTTGAAATCTACTTGCCTCCTGTGGATAGAGATCAACAAATTCTTGAGGAGTGAGGCAGTGACTCTTTGGGAAATAAATGGAGATCTGAAGTAGAGAGTTGGGAGGTTTTGATCAAAATAGGAAGCCAGTGTTCAAAAGTAAAACTTGGCAGGTCATGGATTTCAAGAAATGCTCTTATTGACAATATTCTCTGAACAAGTTCATGGTTTGAGCAGAGTGATGAACAAAAGCATACCAGAATGGGGGAAGTAACAAGGAGGGTTTATCTCCTATTCTGGGTCCACGAGAGGCTGGCAGTTGGATACTGGGAAGTATCTCAACTAGCTGAAGGAGGGTGTTCTGGGAACCAGGTTTGGAAGCAGTGGGTAGAGAGGAGTAAAACTGTGATGGTTGTGGAAAGATTGATTGTTATTTCCTTGAGGGGTTTGGTTGGTGTTTCATCGGATAAATGGAAAACTTTACTTTTGAAGAGATGGATCTACTGGAATGGCTATTGGAGGGAGATCTAGAGAAGATACTTCAGGAACTGAAGTTGAAGGAGCAGTAGATTGTGGTGCAGATGAAATAGTCTCAGGAGGAAGGGTAACTGATGGAGCAGGTGGAGAGGGAGGCCTGGATGGAGGAACAGGAAGGACAGGGTTACCATTTTTGACTAACCTTCTCTTTACTTTCCTCTTGAAAGTTTGGCGGTCTTGGGAGGACTCAAGAGGTCTCTTGGCCTGGGGAACTTCTTCAACTACTGCCAGTCCTTTTGGCTGCTGGTCAGCCATAGACTCTTGCTACTGCACGTCTGGAGGTTGATACACAACTACTGCTAGCTGATGGTCAGGGTCTTGGACTTGTTGTGACTGGGACTCATCTAACACAGGCTGCTGCTCAGCCGGATTCTCAGGTTCTTTCTCAATAGACTGCTCAAGCACTGGATCTTCAGGAACTGGGACATGGGATTCATCAGGGTGTTGTGGCTCTTGAGCAGATGCTTCTTCTTCTTCTTGCTACTGCTGCTGCTGAGAGGAAGCTGGCCCTGATGGCCTGGAAGTGCCCTGTTGGCACACAAACTGAAGCATAAGATCCTTGATCTGCTTAACCTCATCAGCCAAACTATCAAACTTTACATCAATTAACTCCACTTGCATCTGGAGAACAGACAAGTTTCATGCTGTTTTCCAAGCTCTAAGAGGGTGCTAAGGCTATTACTGCTCTCCCCCTGAGACCTTGGCCGGGTCTCAAACTGAGAAGGGGAGAAGGAAGGCTCTCTTTCCTAAAAGTATGCTCTATGGGAGAGACTGGAACATCTTCAGAGACAACTCCTTTGCCTCTGAGGTCTCTTAAGACTACATCTATTGTATCTGAAGGAGCATCTGGCTCTGGAAGAGAAGAGGAAGCAATATTCTAAACTTCTGGCTGAACATCTTGATGAGAAACTTGCTGGGCTTCTTGCTGAACTACTTGCTCAGGCAACTGTACTGGGACCTCAGGAATTACTGGTGCTGCAGGGGCTTCAATTCTGACATTTGGTGCTGGAACAACTTGTGTGAGTAGAGATACAAGGGGTTCATCAGGGAAAATCTCATGCTCACACTCAGGCACAAAGTCTTTAAACCACAGATTTTGCTTCTTACCTACCAAGGAGTAGTGACTCCTTCTGAGAGTAAAGATGCCAATTTTCTCTTTTGTGCCAAAAAACAACCACCAGACAGATCTACTGAAAATTTCTGGAAAATAAGAGTAAGCAGGGATCCATAAGGGAGGGATTCCTGCAAATCCTTTGAAGCAATCATCTTTTCCAAAATTACTGCTGGCAGATTCACCTTGTGCCTCTGAACTGCCCAAAACAAGAGGTTCCCATCTCTTGCAGTAATGGAGGAGTGAGTACCTGCTCTAGGGTGATGATGTTGGATTATTGAATGGATCAATCTCTTCTCAGTAGATAACTCATTGACCTGAAGTCCTCTTTTGCAAAGGGTCCCCAAACTTCCAATAATCCCTAATTTTTGCTTTTCAAGGGGAATAAACTCACTGAGACAATGACTAGAATTTGGGAAATCCAAAAATTCTACCAAAAATTCCTCAGATATGGTAATCTTGGTACCCTTGACATATCCAACTATAGTATTGCCCGATGACACTTGGAGAGAAGCATAAAAAGATCTAATAGCACTGGCTACAAAGGGCTCGGACATTTGACAGAGTTTGGTCCAACCCATGGCATTAAGGGTCTCTTCTACCCAAGAAAGACTGCCATTCAAATGAGAGAACTCTACTGATTTTCCAGAACAGAGGGGATCTTAGCCAAACGAGTGGAGTTGGTAGGGGTTAGCTGAACGAACTCTTGAACCTAGGAGATGCCATCTAGAAGATAGAAGTAGAAAATGTTCAGGAACCACCAAAGGAGAGGAAGATATACACAGAGGAGATGAAGATCCTACCTTTTTCTTGAAGAGAGGAGTTTGCAGATGGTTCCTGGGAGGTCCTTCGCCGGAAAACAGTGAAGGCGCGAAGAGCCGGAGAAGACAGAGAGTCAAAAAGGGATTTGAAAAGGGTGTCTTCTAAAGGGAGAAGGGGTTTGTTATATAAAGGCTGTAAAGAAGCTGTCCCTTGATCTCAGGCTGAACGGACGCGATTGAATGATGTGACCGTTAAGTCATGAAGGGGCGCGCCTTAATGAGGTGTCAGTTACGAAATTTTTTAAGCGCCGTTTCAGGAAGTTTTAATGAGTCGCATTAAGTATTCGACTGCATCAGTCGAATGCAAGGTTTTAACATGAGTCGAATGCATCTATTCTTCATGAATCGAATGCATGAGTCGAATGTTTGGGACTTAGAAAATTTTCAGGATGACTTTTCACAGTCAATTCATACACACATTATTCAAGCAAGATTTTAATTGAGTCATTTTTAATTAGGGTTGCACATACCTATTTCTCTTCTAGTAGATGTAAATCTATCTTCAGGTAGAGGTTTTGTGAGAATATCTGCAAGTTGATTTTCTGTAGAAACAAATTCAAGAGAAATATATCCATTACTTACATGGTCCCTGATGAAGTGATGTCTAACATCAATATGCTTTGTTTTTGAGTGCTGGATTGGATTCTTGGTTAAACTGATTGCACTTGTGTTATCACAAAGCATTGGAATTCCTTGGAGCTGATGACCATAGTCTTTCAATTGATGCTTGATCCATAGGAGTTGAGTACAGCAACTTCCAGCTGCAATGTATTCAGCTTCTGAGGTGGATAAAGCTACTGAGTTCTGCTTTCTGGAAGACCAAGATATTAAACACCCTGCAAGAATTTGACAAGTGCCACTGGTGCTTTTTCTATCTAATTTGCATCCAGCATAGTCAGCATCACTATATCCAATTAATTTAAATTCTGATCATCTAGGATACCCTAGACCTAGACTACTGGTATTTATAAGATATCTAAAAATTCTTTTAACTGCATGAATGTGAGATTCTTTTGGATCAGCTTGGAATCTTGCACATAAACAAACACCGAACATTATATATGGTCTACTTGCAGTAAGATAGAGCAGTGATCCTATCATTCCTCTATAGATCTTTTGATCTACGTTTTTACCAAGAGGATCACTATCTAACTTAATGCATGAGCTCATGGGTGTTCCTAAAGGCTTACATTTGTCAAAACCATGTTTAGTAAGCAAATCTGAAATGTATTTGGTTTGACAGATGTGAGTCCCTTCTTTAGTCTGCTTGATTTGCAAGCTAAGAAAATAATTTAGGTCACCCATCATACTCATTTCAAATTCATTTTGCATCAAATTTTCAAAGTATTTGCAGAGTGATTCATTAGTAGAACCAAAAATAATATCATCAACATAAATTTGTACAATTAGGATTCCATCTAAAAATTCTTTATAAATAAAGTACTATCTACTTTTCCTCTTATAAAATCATGTGATATAAGATAAGCACTTAGTCTTTCATACCAAGCTCTTGGAGCTTGTTTCAAGCCATATAGTGCTTTCTTTAAACGGAAAACATGATCAGGATGCTTAGTGTCTTCAAAATAGGAGGTTGCTCAACATATACTTCTCTTTAATAAAACCATTTAGAAAAGCACTTTTAACATCCATCTAAATAGATTAATATTAAGAGAGCAAGCATATGCTAATAAGATTCTAATTGCCTCTAATCTAGCCACTGGAGCATAGGTTTTATCAAAATCTATGCCTTCTTCTTGGGAGTATCCTTGAGCTACAAGTCTGGCTTTGTTCCTAGTGATTATCCCTGATTCATCCATTTTGTTTCTGAAAACCCATCTGGTTCCAATAACTTGATGATCAGTAGGTCTAGGTACAAGGGTCCAAACTTCACTGCGTTGGAACTGATTGAGTTCCTCTTGCATAGCAAGGATCCAAGATTCATCACCCAGTGCATCATTGATTGTCTTAGGCTCAATTTGTGAAACTAAGGCAGAGAAATCACAAGGATTTTGCATACCTCTTGTTCTTACTCTATCTTGAGGATTACCTATGATATTTTCTCTAGGATGGTCCCTGTGGTACCTCAATTCTCTTGGTAGTCCTTCTTGTGTTTCTTCTTGTTGTTGGAGATCTTCTAATGGGGGATCTTTCATTTCTTCATCTTTGCCTTCTTCTTCTTCAAGAGAAGTCTTTTCAAGATCCCTGCACAGATCATCAACACATTCTTTTTCTTCTTCTATCCTTTTGATAGAAGGGTTAGTTTCATCAAATAAAACATGCACAGTTTGTTCTATGGTTAATGTTTTTCTATTAAACACTCTGTAACCTATAGGTTTTGAAATGTAACCTAACAGAAAACCTTCATCACTTTTAGGATCTAATTTCTCTAAATTGGCTTTACCATTATTTCAGATAAAACACTTACAGCCAAAAGGTCGGAGATGACTGATATTGGGCTTTTTATCCTTGTACAATTCATATGGTGTCTTCTTCAGAATGGGTCCGATCATGCATCGATTGATGACGTAGCATACTGTATTTACTACCTCTGCCCAGAAGTACTTTGGTAAATTATACTCATTCAGCATTGTTCTGGCCATATCCAGCAGTGTTCTATTCTTTCTTTCTGCTAATCCATTCTACTGCGGTGTTCTTGGAGCTGAGAAGTTGTGTTCAATTCCATTTTCTTCACAGTACTCCAGGAAATCTTCATTTTTAAATTCACCACCATGATCAGATCTGATACTGGTAATTGAAATTTTTATTTTTCTGAACTATCTTGTTGAATTTCAGAAAAGCTTGAAATGCTTCAGATTTAGCTTCTAGAAAAGACACCCAAGTGTACCTTGAGTAGTCATCAAATATACATAGCCATAGATCTTTCCTCCAAGACTGATTGTCCTATAGGTCCAAATAAATCCATGTGAATCAATTCTAAGGGCTTAGAAGTTGTAACAATTGTTTTGGACTGAAATGAGGTCTTGGTCTGTTTTCCTTTTGCACAGGCTGAGCAAATTCCAGACTTCTTGATTTTCATCTTGGGAAGACCTTCAACCAGGTCATGCTTTATTAATTTCTTGATCATTGAAGTGCTTGCATGACCAAGTCTTCTGTGCCACAAATCAGACTCTTCACTTTTGGTAGTAGCTAAACATAGGTTTATTTCTTTTAATTCTGCTAGTTGCAATGTATACAAATTCTTCACTCTTTGTGCTTCAAAAACTGTCTTGTTATCCTTGAGAATTATACACTTATCATTATGAAAACTTACTAAATGCCCTTTATCACATAGCTAACTAATACTTATCAGATTGTGCTTGAG